>JACCIC010000101.1:775000-1375000 GCA_018907035.1 Sycobia sp. Sy_11
ACATTTATTGAATTATGGACGTTGATCAATTGCATCAATTCTATTTGGTTTAAAGAATAAGCCTATCTTGTTTTACTCGAACGCTTACTATTGAAAATACAAAAAAAAATGGTTCAGCGGATGTGCTTCGCTTATAATACGCACGCATGCTCAAAAATAACCCTTCGATGTCACATTATACAATATTTGTTAGCTGAACTTACCTGTAGGTATGAATTTTTATTTGCTTGAATTTCCATTTTCTATCATAATTGATTTTATTCCAAAACTAGTTCTGGTTTAGAAAATAAAAACAACTGCCCATCGTTTATTATTTAATTAGGTCCTACGTACATTTTCCAAAAAATTTAAATAAGTGTTTTTTTAACTATGAAAACAAATACATGTTTCAGCTGTCAGAAGTACTAATTATTATAGAAACTTGGTGTAAAATATGCAAATTTTAGGTCTTTGAGAGAAATCTATAGAAAAACTTTATTTTACCAGGGAATTTAACTAGTTAAGACAGCTCCTAAAAATAAAAGGACAAATCGTTGTTTAATTGAGGATTATGAAAAATTCATTTTCATATCTGGCAAGCATATTATTAGGTTACTTATAAAAATAGTTACTAATTTTAAAGACAATTAATGCAATTTTTCGTCATCTATTGTTTATTTTTATTCTTCCAGTTTTGTAGATCTGCGTAAGTATAATAGAATATAATACATTAAATAATCATAAATATTTTTCCTATCTTTATTTGTCCAGTAGTCATAACCAGAATCTATAAATTATTTGTAAAAATTTTAATTTGTCTAGTTTCATATTTCGTATCTTTTACAAATGTGCAAATTTTGAGCTCATAATTTTCAATATTGTTCTTGATTTTTCTAGGTTATCATCGTGATCTCCATGCAGTCTCTTGTTAAAAAATATAGAATATGATTAGGTTAATTATATGATTCGCCTTCGTTCGCCTTTCTACTCGTATATGAAACAATATCTACATGTAGATTGAGACCTTCACAATGACGTTTCGATTTCATTTTAATCGTATGTCTCTTTGCCTCCTTTATACTTTTCGAGAAGCTATCTTAATCCGCCCTTTATCATATTCGTCTTTATCGCGGTCAAAGCATTTCTATATTAACCCTGAACACCGACAGTAAGAGCTCAACGATTGAAGTTTAGCTCCTTCTTTCACTTTGTCTCTCGTAAGAAGCACGTTCGGGCGTGTGCATAGTTTGAATAGAAAATTCGAAAAGCACACAACAAGCGGCAGAGGGAGAAAAAAGCTAAGCAAAAGGCTATATAAGCGTGAAAAAGAAGTACGTCGCCCGCGTTATACGACCTTGCTTTAAAGTAAAAGAAAAGAACAATTTATAATTTTTATTTGAAAGTCTAAAAGGCCGAACGAGCCATAAATACCAGAAGTCAGGAGATTCTCAAAAGAATAGCAAAAAGCCTCCACCACACCCTGCCTACTAGCGAATTCAGTCAACGAACTCCCCCCCCCCCCGTGCAAGAGCCCGAACGAACATGCATACATATAGCCATACATATAGTTAGACGAAAGGGATCCCTCCCAGCACTCGTCCGCTTCGATCGCGGTGTGCCTGGAGAGAAAAAAGCTTTCCGTATCCCGTTCCATCACCCGCCCTCTCGCCGTAAGCGAGAGCATCGCACCTCCCACGTGCTGCTCGCTTTTCACAATCACGTGCCCCACGCACGGTCGAAGCCCCTCTTTGCTTTCCCTCCCTTTATATGCCCTTCTTATCGCGGTGGCGTCGCCGGGCTCGACGCTCGCGCGCGTCCGAGGGATCGGCGCGCACCGGCTGCCGCCCGTGGGTTAACAACTTGTTTAAGCTTCAACGTCGCGCGCTCCTCTTCCGCGATGAAGAATTTGTATGTGTGTGTGCGCGCGCGCGCGTGTGTGTGTATTATTCGAGGACTGAATTAAATAGCCACAAACTGTCTGGCTTCGCTGTATATTATCGCTGTGGCTGTCTTACATATGCACCGTATGTGTACACACACACACACACGCACACGCGCACACACACGCATGCACGCACGCGCGCACACACACACACACACACGCGCGCGCGCGCGTATTCCCTTTTTATTTCTCGTGCTTGTTCGTAACCTGCAAACGGATGGCGAAAAAGTCATTAATTGTGAAAGAGAGGTATCAAGATCCGTAGAGTTGCCTCAAAGGCAAATATAGATACGTAGTAAATATATAAATATAGAGGTTACAGCGCAAACAAGACTATTATATATTTTTAAATTGAGTTTTAAAGACTATTTAATGTACAACTTTCGGTAATGTATATTGTATTTTTAACTATATACATATATTGATTGTCTAGTCATTTTTAGCCTTAGAAAAAACTAACAATAAGATTAATTGAGCCGTTATTACATAACTTTAATTTGAATTATATATCCGCCAATTTTATTTCTCCACAACTTTCTTCAACGTCCATCAGAAATCGTCATTTTCTGAAGTCAACTGATACGCTACTGTAAGAAATACATATTAATCTAAATTAAAACCACAAATTAATGATTGAGCAATCGAGATTGCAATCGAATTCAGTTTTACAAACAAAATTTGTTCGTAAAACTGGTATCGTTGAAAATTTATAGCAATATAAGTATTAATAATAGTAGTTCTTGGATTACCAATTCTACAAAATTGATGAAAATTAAAATTAAATGTTAGCCACATATAGGATTTTAGTTTGAATGTTTATATTAATCTTTTTCATAACTTTTATAATGTCTAATATTTGATCAGTCTTATGTTAATAAATAATTTTTTTTATATTTTAGCAATGTAATTCATTTTAATAAGGCTTCCTGTTATCTTTACGCAAAAAAAGAGCAACAGGAAAACAATATATCATTTGTAATATTTATATGAATTATAGAGTTTTCATTTTAAATTATAGTACAGATTTCGTTACCAATATTTGCATAAAGTTAATGAAATCTAATTAGAAAATTACTGCAACAAAATAAACTTTAATTTCAATATAGATTTTATTACAAATAATAATATCACTAAAATTATTTGTTAATAAAAATCCATAAACGATATGCCACGTACTATTTTACTATAATAAAAAATATTTAAATCCATATTATTTTTTATGCTTGGAGCCTTTAGATAAAAATATAGTAAAATCATCAAAATTAATTTTGATTGAATATGTAATTTTAGAATTTACAATGAATATGAAACAATACTTTAGTACATTCATTATATAAGCTTATGCACGTTTTTTAAAATTTTTCAACAATACCATGTAAAGTATTAAAAGATAGCTATAAAAATGTATAATCTCCTTTCTATTTTTCTTCAACTTCCATTACGTATATTATCACATGATCGAATTTTTACTAAAAATCAAGGAATTTACTGATGTCTTTACAAATAATGTTAACGGAAAGAAAAATAAAGAAATTAAATCAATTAATTTATAATAAAGTGAAATAATTAATCTATATATTATAGTATAATAGTTACCTTGCAAAATATAAAGAATTTAAAATAATACCATAATATCGAGAAAAAAAACTATAAATATAGTAGTATTCTTCAATTCGATGTAATAGAATTTTATTATTATTATTATTATTATTTTTTATTTTTTTTACGGAGTCTATGAATGCTGTTCATGCATCTCCGATGGTCGTTCAGCAAGAATGGTCTTGAAAAACGATCACCGGAGTATGTGCGACTCGACAGAAAACCCATGTCACTACGCACTAAGCACATATCTCCGTGTTGCACCGACACCAGCCCGGAACTGTTATACACATTAATTCAGCCTGGACGGCAGTCCTTGCGTGGTCATTTCACGTTCATATCTTTCATTCCAGATTGTCATGCATACTCGATATTACATTCACTCTTCATAGACTTTCAATCGTCCAGACATCCATCTGCTCTTTTGCTCTGAAGCACATTCATAACGTATTTTGCGATCAACCGCCAGCTGTTCGCGTCCGTCATCATAATTTTCGTCACGTTTTCTGGCGTGATCGCTCCTGTCCTCGTCTGTAACTGTAGTCGTGGCTCAGTCCAATGATCGCACACAAAAAATGTGTGCTCCGCATCGTCCCAAGCCCATCCGCAGTACTTGCATTCAGAAGAGGCGACCCTCTTCATCTTGTAGAGGTACTCACGGAAGTATCCGTGTCCGGACAGAAATTGGGTAAGGTAGAAGTCCACCTCTCCGTATTTCCTCTCTTTCCACGGGCCGATTTCGGGTATTAGTATTTTCGTCCACCATCCTCTTTCGTCCGTCGTCCACCGTCTCTGCCATGTCTCGATGGTCTTCGTCCGTTCTCCAGTCACAGCGTCTTCCCTTCCAACGTTCGGGCTCTGCTCGTAAATTCGCTTCCGTTCGGCCGCGAGCAGAACGATGGGAATGACCCCAGCAATCACGAAAACGGCGCTCTCAGACACGGTACGATATGCGCACGCGATTCTTAACGTGCCCACCCTTTGTACGCTTATCAGGGCGTTCGCGCGTTTCCTGATATTCATCGCGTCGGCCCAAACCTCCGCCCCGTAAAGCAAAATCGAGTGGGTAACGCTCATCAGCAGTCTGCGAACGTTCTGTTTCGGTCCGTTCGTATTGGCCATCAGTCTACTTAGAGCCTAGGTCTTTTCTGCTGCCTTTGTCGCCACGTTTCGTAGGTGGGGCCAGAAACTCAGCTTCGTATCCAAGGTAACGCCAAGGTACTTGACTTCGCTCCTGGTTTCTAGTCTTCCCGTCCCTAACGTCATCGGGACCACCGTCTGTATACGTCTGCGAGTCAGCAGCAACAACTCAGTCTTTTGCAGCGCGAGCTGCAGTTCGTGATCTGTCATCCATTCGTTCATGCCTCTCATGACCTGATTCAGCTTTAACTGAATCAAGTGATACTCGCGTGCGACTATCACGGCTGCCACATCGTCGGCATAGACAATGAGACGCGCGTCCGAGGGCATATCTAGTCTCAACAAACCGTTGTATTGTACGTTCCAGAAGTCGGCAGAGAGGCCTGTATGAAGAAGGCAAATCGGGGTTCCCCTTAGACTTACGGATGAGAACCAATCGAGCCTCCTTCCAGAACCTGCTAAAAACTCCCTCCACCAGACACCCGTTGTACAAACCCAAAAGGATGTCCGGGCGGCGTGAAGCGACCACCCGTAATACCTCACTAGGTATGCCATCGAGGCCCGGGGCCTTGTTAGGCTTCAACGCATTCGAAGCTTTGCGGAGCTCTTCCTGCATGAAGAGAGGGATTTCTATATCTGTGATTTCATTTGACCTCCCAGGGCGCATGTTACAATTTTATAACCGTTGCTCCAGGGATCCGAGTCCACCTCGTCGATTAGTTTTGTACAACATCGTTTCTTACTGTCATTGATCGCGTATCTCAGTCGCTGTCTGGCGCGACTATACTCCGTAGAGCATAGTCCCACTACGCCCCGACTTCGGGCTCGTTGAGCTTTCCGTCTCAGCTTCAAAAAATTGCTTCTGAGATCCGCGATCTCGGCTGTCCACCAGTATGTTTGTCGTCTGTTTCGTACTTTCCGTTTCCTGGGCATGGTGGCATCGCATAAGCGCTGGAGAAAGCCAGTCGTTGCCGCCGCTAACGCCTCCACCCTGTCCCGGTTCGTCAACTCTTGAGGCACCTCTCGTAAGGGAGGTTCTGCATTTTGCAGATACCTTTCGAGTTCGTCTATGTCTAGGCGTTTGGGGTTCCACCCCTTAGATCTTGTGCCCCGTCTCCTCGTCTGTCTCGTCGCGTCTATCAGTTTGAAGGCAATGTACTGGTGATCACTGGCCGTATAGTCCTGGATCACCCGCCACGCCCTTATCCTAGTCCGAATTCTGTCCGAGGTCAGAGTCACGTCTGGTATGGAGTTACTATACCCCGGTCGTCTGTACGTCGGTATCGTTCCTTCGTTAACTACTGCCAGGTCCAGCCTTGCGGCCATCTCCAGCAGCAGTCTTACCCGTCTGTTAGTCAAGGGCATTCCCCACTCGATCGTCCACGCGATAAAGTCGCCTGCCACGATCACGTTACCAGGGATTTCCCGCACCGCGTCCTCGATTTTTCCAACTTTAGCCGCGTACTGACATAGGTTATATCAGCTTTCCACGTAACCAAACTGCGGACTTGCCCGAGCTGCTTGCGAACCAAGTTGGTAATCGTCTGTTTTTGTATTGCTCACTGATAATCAGCACGTCGATGTTCAGTTACGCCGCAATCTGCGGGAGCAGTGCGTCTGCCACGCTACTACCCTTTATATTGCATTGGAGTATCATCATCGTCATTGTGTGACTGTCTTTGTCTTCTGTTCTGTTAGTGCTATCCTGAACGCGGCACACGAAGACGAGCCGCGTAAGTGTCCCCTGTCTCGGATATTATCCCCAGTGCACAGGAAACACTCCCCACGACTCCTGCAGTCCTTGTAGGAATGACCCTCGAGACCGCATCGCCAGCAGCAGCTTCGTCTGTCCAGTCCTTTACAGTCTTTCCGTACATGGCCGAACCCGAGGCATCTATAGCATCGCGAGACGCGTATCTTTGCTCTTATTCTTGATATAACCCACCCAATTTTAATACGCCCTTTCCTTAAGAGGTCGGTAGCCTCTTTTACGTCAAAATCGCAGACCACCATTCTCTGTCCTCGACTGTTAACATCGAAAACATGGAGCCGACGGTCTGCAGTCCGTCTCGTTTCCCGATTTAACGCGTTCGCGATGTCCTCGTCGGTCGTGACAATGTCCAAGTCTAGGAATTCCAGTGTCACCCTGGAGGTCAAAACTTTTACGCGTCCAGTCTCTCCGACAGCGTCTTGAAGAAACTGGCGGAAGTCCGTCTTGTTGTTCTGTCTGGACAGCTGTAAAAGTACCGCGCCCTCTTTTATCTTTCTTATTGTTCTGACTTGAGTATTACTCTTGTCAGGGTCCACCTTTTGCCGTATTGTTCGTACCACGTCTACGTACGTCTGTCTCTCAGCCGGCTTGATCATGATCGCTCCTCCCCTGCCTTTGAGGTTAGGGCGATCAGACCCGCGACCTTGGAGTCTCGCTTTTGTCTGCTCTTTTATCGGTTTGTTGTCCCGGTCGTGTTCGGTTTTTTATGTTTTGAGACCACCGTCGCCCATGTTTTGGTCTCGGTCGTCTGCTGTTGTGCGGTCGCCTGCTCCGGAGTAGGGGTCTGACGATCTCTTTTCTGTTTTTGAGGAGTTGCCTCCTCACATTCACTCCGTCATTTATCTTTCTGTTTTTGTCGGAGCAGTCTCATTCGCTTCAGTTTATACTGTCCGATTTCCACTGCTTCATTGATCTCACTCAGACCGTTTTTTATTATTTGACTTACATTTTTTTGTATGCAAGTCTTTTCCATCATTTTACTTAGGACTCTGCTTATTGTGTAAAATTGCTCCTGCAATTTACACTCAGTAGCTTCCCAAGTTGCCGGCGATTTATAAACATTTGCACTTTTATTCATACTGCTACCTGTAACATTTACTGTCACACCAGCCAAGTTGCCTACTGGTGTGATAGGAGAGCCGGGAAGCTCCATTGACTCTACTGAGTCGCTTGCAGGTGGCACTCGAGAGCCTGCTATATTTTTTTTATCACCTTTCATGGTTATATTATTAACTTGTGTTAGATGTTTTATATTTGTTATGGTCAGGAGGGTCACTTGTTGGAGATGACGGTTCAGCGTCCTGAATCTCCCCAATACTGAAGCCCTCCTACATTCCGGTGGCCTCGGCTGTTCCTCCCCCACAACTCGCAGCAGGGTCCCATCCCTACGCCATACGGCACTACTACGAGAAGCGAGATTCGACGTCTGACGACGTCTTACCACTGTGTGGGGCAGCCTCCCATGTCTGCTAGACTGGGTTCGGGCCCCCTACTTGTGGCGGCCCAGGAGTGCCATCTGGTTTTACAACTGTACCCTCCAGAAGGGGAACGCACATAAACATGAAGTGATTCCCTCGCAGCTAATCCTACCAATCAATAAGTAATTACTGCATCCGCAAGACCTTACCGTCGTTCAAACTGGTCACATTCATACGTGAGAGATGCCCGTTTATAGGGCCTCTCATTCATTCATAACCCGCCTGGAAGTTACCCGTTTATAGGGTCTCCATCTCCACCATTCGTGGGAAACTCGTTTATAGAGTTCCCGATATACTCCCCAGTCCGAGTACGGCTATCTTACAGATATGTAGGTGTGTGAATGATGAGTGGGCGTGTAGACGGGCGAATACCACTATTTTCGCTCGAAGTTCTTGTCCACGGCCACTTATTCGTCACTCTTAGAAGTGCTTATTTCGTGACTGACCGCGAGCGGTCGTTCCTCTATCCGCAACCCCGGGGACGCATGTGATAGCTGAACTCAAGGCCCCCCCAATTATTATTATTATTATTAATATTCTTATTACGGAGATGACATCACTTTGAGGAGGGCTGAATACAAGCTATCTAAGAAAGCCCTTGGACGAGCGATCGAGGCCAGCAAACGCCGATGCTGGAAGGCGCTGTGTAAGGACATAGATGGGGATCCATGGGCACTGGGATACAGGATAGTTGCTGGAAAACTGGCAGCTCATGGAAACATGGGCACCTTGGACTCCGGCACAATGCGGAACATCGTAGATACCCTGTTCCCCACCCACCCTGATAGGTCTGATTCAGCTCCACCGAAACGAGAACTGGATATACCTCTTTTCAGAAAGAAGGAGCTCGGCAGAGCCGTGAGAACCATGCGAGATAAAAGGGCTCCAGGACTTGACGGAATTCCAGGAGAGGTGCTGAAAATAGTAGTTGAGGAGCATCGAGAACTCCTTCTGTCGATGTACAATTCGTGCTCCGAGTTGGTGGTGCTGGTAATCGCATGTGTTACCCCCATTGATCTCCAGGCACAAGAAAAGAAATTTGTCCACCAGAATAAAAATATTCTAGGCAGAATAGAGGCAGCTGCACGGGCCAGAGCTGCCACGATGACAGACTGGCAGAAGCGCTGGGAGAGGGATCCGCGCGGCCGATGGACAGCTCGACTGATCAGTCAGTTAAAGCCATGGCTCCAGAGGTCGCACGGAGAGGTGAATTACCACCTCACGCAGCTCTTATCGGGACACGGTCGGTTTCTATCCTATCTCCACAAGATGGGGAAAATACCGGATCCGAGCTGTGCCCACTGTTGCGCTCACCGAGACAATGCACTTCATACATTTTTTCAGTGCGAGGTGTTTCGCCTCGGAAGGGAGTACCTCTGGAGAGACGTAGGACCATGTGGGCCTGATAATATCGTCCGGCTAATACTGGAGAATCCTGAGAAGTGGTCCAGGATTTGCAATTTCTGCAAAGCCATCCTGGACCACAAAAGAAGAATTGAACAAGGCGTGTAAACCCGCAAGGGCCAATAGTAATGTCCTCATAGACGGTTCCTGGGCTGCACTTATGCCATCGTGAGGGGGTCTCCTCGGTGCACGCCTGCCGACCCCGACTCGCAGCTCTTTTTAGAGCTGTGGGAAGCAGTCGAGGGGAATGCACTGAGGAGGTAGTTTTTTAGTGGGTATGCCCTCACAGGTGAGTCCTACATACCCGGGGACCGGTACGGGATCTATAAAGGATTTTTCTCCTCCTCAAAAAAAAGAAAAAAATTATTATTATTATTATTTTTATGAGAAAAACAAGAAAATAAATAAAATAAAAATTCTAGAAAACATATGTTACATTATTCTATCCTTTTATAAATAATAAAGCAAAAAATACTTGAAACTAAATATTGGACAGTATTGTAAAAGATATGTAAACAGATGTGTTCACTGGGTCTTATGACAATCTGCGTCTTTTTTTTTTTGCTGCCCTGTGCGGCAAATGATTTATATGTTTATTGTTTAGATGCCTGAAGTTTTTTTATAGGTTTTAAGCTTCTCACAAGGGCTTACAGAGTTTTCAATTTCGAATACTGTAGTTACTCTTGTCTCGTCCTTTCGATTGAACAGACGTCTTTTCTTTCCTAATTTGAAATAAAGTTCATGTTAAAAGATTATTTCGTGTATCTTTATTTTAACATTCCATCTACTATATTTAATAAAAATTCAATAACATAAAAAAGTTAAATACTGTATTGCTTGTTCAACTTGAAAAAAAATTTTTAAAAATTCTGCTCAAACATCAGAAATTGAAAATGAACTCTATATAATGGACCTTCAAGTTATGGAATGCGCAATAAACTTGAATAGTTACTGAAATTATTGTTCTTATAACTGTCTAGTAATTTCTCATTCTTGGGATACATAATTCTCGACATAATTACTATTCGAAGACTACAAAAAACATAACTAATATTTAAAAAAAATTCTTTATATAATAAGAATGACATACGTAAATCTTATACAACATAGTCAATTTGTATTAATAAAATATATATTAATTAGATAGCACTTTTAAATTATTCTAAATTTTCAGCATGTCTAACCAATAAAAAGCAAACAAAAATTAAAATTATATTATTGAACGATATAATGTTATAGTTATATATAATTTTAATAAGTTATAGTTGAGGTTATAGTTCATTAGTTCATTGGTATACTGCCAATCGTCGACCATTTATGTAAATGTAGTCGTTTTGAAAGATGAAAAATAATCACAATTTTAAAAACATGAACATTGAAATTTTAAAAGTATGTGGAAATTACTTTACGGAAATATTTATTTTGAAAGTTTCTTATGATATTATAGTACTCTTTTTAATTCTTAATATTTTGTGTACACAATCAGACAACGGCATATTACACAGCTGTTGATATAAATGTATTATACATGCATGCATGCATGCATATATATATATATATA
Organism: Sycobia sp. Sy_11; assembly: GCA_018907035.1. Taxonomy (NCBI): domain Eukaryota; kingdom Metazoa; phylum Arthropoda; class Insecta; order Hymenoptera; family Epichrysomallidae; genus Sycobia; species Sycobia sp. Sy_11. The sequence continues at coordinate 785,875 of JACCIC010000101.1, forward strand.
TATATATATATATATATATATAATATGTATATATAAATGGGTAGTCAAGAAGTGTAAGCATCCTCGAGGTTGGTGATAGAAAACGCGAGGTATATCACGATGTGCGCATGCGACTGGGAAATATTCTGGGGTCGTCGATATATATTTGAAGCTAGAAAATTGTAAAATATGCATTAAAAATCTGACAACTTATAAACTCTCTTATAGATGCCAAATTGTGTTAAAGGTATAAATTAATTACGTGAATTTTATATAAGAGAGATGGATGTATTAATATTACCCTTTTTATAATTCAAAATCTACAGAATTAGTACTTAAGTAATGGCTAAATAATTTTATCAACATTATATTTACTAAGTATATAAAAATCTATAAAGATAAATATTCAGTATCTACCTTCAGTCTTCAATAAGCTACCTTAAGCATAAACATTCCAATCCAAACACAAATTAATAATAATAAAAAATAAAAAATTTTGGACTGAATTTCACTTAAAGTAATTAGTTATGGTAATACGAAGTATTATTATGATTTTATCAAATATATAAATTAGTTATGACTTTATGTAAGTAGGAAAATTTTCTAGATTTTTTTTAATAATGATCGATATTTATATTTGTTCAGTATAAGATGTTAACTATTTTCTACGTATTTAAAACATACAAGCTTAAAGAATTTTCAATCTTATTGTTTTACATATGAAATAATAATACATAATAATAATAAAAATATATAAACGAATAAAAAGAAAAATAAACAAATTTTAGTTCAGTGTTTTGGAAATGCCAAAATGTTATTGCCATATAATTTTTAATAAGTAATATTATATTATTGATAAATAAATTTTATTGTTGCTGTTATTATTATTATTATTATTATTATTATTATTATTATTATTATTATTGTTGTTGTTCACTAGTATCAAATAATCCAGAACATCGTCTCAATCGCATCAATAAATAATCCATGAATCAAATGACGAATAAGATATTTTAAATAAATAATTTAATATTAATGAAAAGAGCAGCTTTTATAATTGATTAAACTAATTAATTTAGATTAGATTCAAGCGATTTAATTACCATCTATTTAAACAGATATATTTGTAAGCCATAAATTATTTAAGTCATGCGTAGCTTTGAAAAATAGCAATGAAGTATAAAGATAAAAAAATATAAATATATATTTTCTTTATTGTGCAATAAATTTCATTACGAGAAAAAATGAAGAAAATTGTGGCAACCAAAAAAAATTATACATTCATCGATAGAATGCATGTATGAATTCGGCCGTCCAAGTTCGTCCGCGGATCTCGACCGACTGGCACAAGCAGTTCTAAAAATTTTAGATATGCTTTGTATACAAACACATCGTAAACCTCCGTGAGTGATTAGCAACATTATTTGGGATCATAATTGAGTATTAGAATCGTATTAGAAATCATTTTCAGGCGCACTTTCTTAATTGGTACGAGTAAATTTGATAATCCAATTTTCAAGATGGATTTACATCACGAAACAGTATTAAAGCTTGTCAATTCATATTCCCGACACAATAATTGTAACGTGAATCATTAACAGTACTATTATATATAATATCAATTATTGTGTGATTAATACAAGAACTGTTTGTAAAATTTTCTTACTTAAAAATAGTATAATCATAAATTTTAACAAGATAGTTGACAGTAAAATTATTTTAAATAATTTTTCGCATCTTCTTCTCAACCGGAAAGTTTCAGTGTTAGGTAAATTTTAATTATTTGCATTGCTTAATTAAAAAAAAATGGAAAATTATTCAATTAAAACATTGCAGTAAAATGAAAAGGAAAGGTATAAATTTACCAATAAATGAATATCTAAGAATCTCGTATTATCATATTTTATTTAAATTTCAAACAGTTTGAATCTTTATATAGTATTTGAATCGTATAATTGGTTTAATTTTGCTCTTTTGAACGTGAATAATAAAAGAAAATATCAAACAGTATGTACCAGAGAGATAATGAAGATGAGACTATGATGAAGAAGCATATAGTAATAGTCCAAAATTCCTATTCCAGTATATGATCAAAACTTAATTTTCAAGAGAGTAAATGAATTTAATTAATACATAATTTGACAAGTCTTGCTTTCATAAATACTCGTATATACAATACCTAAAAATTACAATCGCACTTTAAAAATAATTTGTTATAAAAGAAAAATTTCAATAAATAAGAGGATAGATGATAATATGACATATAGAGCACGTGTATAATTGTAACGTCTCAACAGACACTAACTAGTGTAAATTTTTTAAACGAGTAAAAACGAAATAGCATTCTTGAATCTTACAATTATGGAGTCAAATAATTTTCATTATGATATTTTCTTTGAAAATCTTTATAAAAATGTCGTTACTCGTCCGTCTTACTGTAATATGTCGCAGTATAAAAAAAATATTAATCTTTGGACTATGACTACCAAAAGATGGACAATTCAAAAACAAGAGAAATGGTAAATAAAAAAAGCAAAGACAATTATCATAACTACAAGTTGTACAAGTTAGGTTATACTTTTTGGCAGCAATTATAATGTGCGAGACAAAACTATTTCCACAGAAGACATAGTGGAGACATAGCCTTGTAACTAATGAATAATTTTTTTGCGTTTGTATCTGTTAGTATCCAGTACAAAAGTGAACATTACTTTTTTTCACACTTCAGCTCAACATAATTCCTTTTTCCTCGAGTTTTTCATTAATTTTGTTTCTAACAATTTTCAGTCTTTTGCTATTTCTCTTAGCTGAACAATATAATTAAAATTTAAATTTACCTGATTAGGAGGCTTATCGATACAGTTACCTCCGTGGCACTATCGGACTTCGTAATAATGAAGGTGGGCAGAGATTTGAGCAAATACTTTTCTGATTCCCGCATAGAATATCGGAGTCTATGAAACACGATTAGTTTTGCACACACACTCGCGGATGATCGTGTTATGAATATTTATGAAAAACAATCTTGACGCAACGGATGAGGACGATTCTGCATTTTTGTTTATTCTTTTTGTTTCTCGGTTATGTTATCAAATAAGCTTGACTGTGTCGCTCGTCACGTTTAAGATTTATTTCTATTAACCCCGAGTACACAAATCTATAATGATAAATAACACGATTGCGATTTGATAAACATTATACAGTGTCTAATATCTATTTTATATCGAAACAGATAAGATTTGAAGTTTTTTCTGGTATAAATTTCTTATTAATTATTGCTAATAATATATAGCAGAAGCTTATTACGATCCATTTAAATCAAATAAAACTAAACGTAACCTTTACTTTTATTCTCTCTCGCAAAAATCTGTTAATTATAATTAATCATTGTTACACTATTTCATTAACAAAGAGATAGAATATCTTCCTATTCGAACGAATTTTAAATTCTTTGAACATGAATTTTTTAAAACGCAGATACATATAGTATGTTATTGTTTTTGCATATTTCTGCATTGACGTGCAGTTTTCCGCATATCGAATTTTATCCACGACTCGTGTGTAATTTTGCTTCAAAAAACTACGATATGCTACGAATATGCAAGAATGACGATAGATATGTGTGCCGAGTGTTAGAATCTACTATATTTCTTTTTTCGTTCATCGTTCCACAAGTCGATTAACTCGAAGCGATGACCGTAGGTTAACAGCTTTTTCCGCACGACCCATATATATATATATATATATATATATATATATATATATATATATATATATATATATATATAATTGTTAATTATTTAGTACGTTTCGCAGGTTTGATCGATGACGTGCAAAGATTCGGCACAAGAAATTCCGAGTGGTAAGTAGAGAGCACACACAATGAAACGGTGATTCACTGAAATTAATGATAACATTGAGTCCCGTTTGATGTTTTTATTTCTTTTTTTCTTTAATTGTAATGATGTCGGAACGAGACGATATATTTTCCTTGTCACACTTATGCATACCGGTTGTGAAACATTTATTAATTTATATTTGACAAACGGTTAACACACACGCGCGAGCACGCATAAAACATATAACTTATAAATTGAATAAATACTAACGGCGAAAGAATCGAAAGCTTTGAAAAAAAAATCAATTCGAACATGAAAGAAAATTGGCCCGGGCATTAATTAACCTGCAAGCTCATTCGTATTATACCATTGGCGAAAAGTCAACAGCTAATTGGAGCTGGTATTGAAATATTTGTAATTACATTGAAAATAAAACCTATCTTTCAAGAAACGCAGTGATTTATTAGCTCTTTGAGCCGTAATGACGATATAATGATTTCTAATTTTCTTCTAGTTATTTTGAACTTTGTCCTGTTAGAATTTCTGAATTTGAATTTGTTTAAATTATTGGGCATACAGATGACATTTGGAATAGATACATTCTTATTGAAAATGCAATAATGGTATTAAATTATTTTAAAACGTAATAAAAAATAGAGCGATATTAACTGTAAAAAATCAAGTAAGTTCAGTTTTAATAAGGACAATATATTTGTCAAGTTGAAACTTCTATGCTTATACCTGTATATACATTTATAGAATATAAAAATTATATTCTCAGCTTATACAATTAGAATGTATATGTAAGAACTATTTTTGCGGAGTGTAATAAATTTGAAGGAAATCTACTTATAAAAGATTCGATTAAAATAAAAATTCGTAATCTCAATTCCTCATCAGTAAGATCTGAAAAATCAATATTCTTCAATAATTTTAATGTATTTTAGTATAAGTTATTAAATTTGTCAACGACTGTACAGCAACATGAAGCTAAGTGAAGACAATCGTTTTTTATATCCTAATTATCCGTAGGTGGCTATAGCGCTATTCAAAAAAAAATTATTGAGGAAAAGAATCGAATATGTTATATATAGTTCTTGAATGAACTGAGCGCTTATTCTTGGAGTCTTGCCACGACGGAGCGGAGAAAGGACCAGGCTGCACAGCTTCTCGTCTAAAACTTGCAATGTGTATATTATAAAGGCTTATACGATTACCTTAGCGCATTAACAGTGCTCGTGCGGGAGATCGGTTTTTCAACACACATCGCGCACGATTATATATTATGAATAGCTCACCGAAAAAGGCGCTCAATGACACATCTGTACTTAATGGTCGCTGCATACATATATAGATAGCTATAATGAATACATTAAAGAGAACAATTGAGCACAAGAAAAACGAGGGAAGAGTGTAGCAAAAGCGAATTATAATACTTATATTATGCAGTGGCCGACATCGATTCAACTGATCGGTGAAGAAAAAAGAGATGCATCCGAGTGGTTAGGGAGACAAAGGACATTTCGAATATCTTATACTATATTCTTTTTACTTTTTCTGCTCCTTCTCTTCCTTCTTTTTTTCTTCATCTTCTTCCTCTTCTTCTTCTTCTTCTTCTTCTTCTTCTCCTTCTTCTTTTTATTCTTCTTTTCCTTCTTGTTCTTCTTCTTTATCCTTCTCTTCTCTTTGTGCTTTCGTCGAAAGAGTCATCTCTCACGAGTCACGACTACCAGCCGCGCCATGTGCCTGTATTACTGCACAAGAGCGGGAGATCGAGATGAAATGTTCGAGACTCTACGCACGAATGATAATATCGGGGGTAATATCGTGCAGCCTATTGTCTCCTAATTTTCTATTTTCCTGATAGATGCGCCCCCCCCCTCTCCTTCTCTATAAGGCTGCACACAAGTTTTCTCAATTACAGTATACACAACTTTTAATTTAATTAATAATTCGACGAAAAAAGTTATGGCGATTGTGCGCTTATACGCGCGCGCGTCTGTGTGTGTGTGTGTGTGTATCAATAAACATCCATCGGTAATTTTGTAACAAAAAATTATTTTTCTCAACAATGGTTTTCTGTACAAAATATTAAAAAACCTGTAATTGTTGTACGATCATGAACGCATTAGTGACTATTCAAATAGACAATGAAAGCTTTAATCGCATTATGAGGCAAAATTCTATTATACACCTATAAAATAATTATATTTCAATTTATTAAAAGCCAATCGCTTAGTTGAAAAATGTGGGTTGAGCAGCGGTAACTCAGAACTTATTGATTTCGAAAAATGATAAAGAAGGGAACCCGCGTAAATATTTTACTTTACACCAAAGCTGTCTCGATTCTCATTTATACGCATGGAAGAGAGAAAATAATTTGTATAGGGTTTTGGGATATATGGAAAGAGATGAAGTCTGCGCAGCAAATGCATGTCAGAGTAAATCCTTTGGTGCGTATATATAACACTACGTTCTTTTGTGCTCACTTCGGTCGTTGCACATATACAGGTATATATGTATGTATATTTTGTATACACAATTCGATTGAAAAACTCGGACGACGAGACAAAGCGAGAATATGGAGGAGGAAGATATCAAAGGACGCGAAGAACGCGAAGAGCGCAAGGAGAGGATGAAAATCGCTAGCGGTATTATATGTATATGTGTAGGTATAGATATAGGACTAGGTATATGTGTGATACACATTGCGAGGGAGCAGTCCTAGTCACGTATACATTTCTCAGTTTCGTCGCTTTTTATTATTGCAAACGTATATATTATATTTATATATTCTCTTATGCGTCCAGAATAGGGATTTTCGTGACATTATATCATGTGCATCTATTATGAACTATCTCTAGCTCACAAAGATATTCCTTTCTTTTATTTCGATACGTTTTTGATACATATATGTCTTTGAAATTATTCATTTTATTTTCTAGTAGGAATTACATTAATAAAAAATTCTTGAACTCTAAACTAATAAATATTTATTATAACGTTTAATTTTAAAATATTACTAGAATAATGCATAACAATTATTCATGTAAAATCAATGCTACTTTCATTTACGGTAAACAGTTACATAGTTAGGAGAAATATTTAATAAGAAATATTTCATTAATATTTTTCAATAAATATTCATTTGAAAATATATATTTAAGTCGAGACGTTGCTTTTTCAATGCAAGTTAAAGTTAAAAAAAATCTCATCAATACTGATTTAAAATATGCAAGTTAGTTTCTTATATATAACTATATATTTCTATGTTTTTACATTTAAAAAAAGGATGAAAGGTCTACTATAATTGTTAGATTATTTTAGCCTTCTATAAATAATAAAGCAAAAAATACTTGAAACTAAATATTGGACAGTATCGTAAAGGGATGTAAACATATGTGTCCGCTGGGTCTTATTACGATCTGCGTCTTTGCTGCCCTGCGCGGCAAATGATTTATGAGTTTATTGTTTAGATGCCTGACGAGTTTTTATAGGTTTTAAGTTTCTCACAAAGCTTGCAGAGTTGTCAATTTCGAGTACTGCAGTTAGTCTTGTCTCGTCCTTTCGATTGAACAGACGTCTTTTTCTTTCCTCGTTTGAAATAAAGTTCATGTTAAAAGATTATTTCGTGTATCTTTATTTTAACATTCCACCTACTATATTTTATAAAAATTCAATAATAATCGATCTCAAAATTGTATGGTTAATAATATCAATAATGTATCAAACAATTATCTAATAAATTCAATTTACGGGATACTAAATTCTAGAATTTTGGCAAAGGTGAAAATTTTTCCCCCTATAATCTTCCTTAAAATTATCCTAAGTAAATTGTTCCAAGAAATTTTTATTCCGACAAGAATTGAGCATAGCGTAATCTTTTCTACTGCTTTGTACCGAAAATAATCTATGAAGTGACCATTCTAAGATTGTTGATATTGAGAATTGAACGATATATTCGTCAGGTCTTGTTACTGATATCTCTTTTATAAAAATGTATGTAATATTCGGATGTCGTTATTATTGTCCGATGTCTTAGAAGTAAACCTTTTAGAAATAATTAAAAATGAGATATAACACGTATTTTTTTACCTTTGTTTAACTTTTGGTTTTATTTTATTTTATAATATTAAACGGACTTGTAAACTAGCTGCTATAATTATTTAAATTCTTCAATGTAATTCAATTATATTTTTATTCGTTTCGATTCGATTGGATGATGAATAAAGATAAATTGCTATATATAATACCGTATCGAGTTCAGTTAAAGCCTTAAATATATAAGTTTTTATTAACATATAGAAGCTACTGTGGGTAAATAAAAAAATAATATTAATAAATAAAAGTTAAGTAGTACGCATTGTCATGTCTGTAGTACGTGTATACTTATTTAAGATTCAGAATCGAGTTCTGTCCCGACACTGATATTATTAATTATGCTATATAGATGTTAGTTGAGATACAGTTTTTTTTTTATCAATTGTCATTACTTCTAATTTTTATGAATTTAATAAATATATATACATGAAAGTAAGAGCAAATGACTAATCGCTTTTTTGTTTATCATATACATATGAAAGTTAAAGATGTAAAATTGAAAGTATTATATACAAAAATGTTGAGTTCAGGATTTGTTATAGCCATGCCCAGAATGATAGATTTTATCGACTGAATAAAAAATATTTATATTGTGCAAGTGACACGACAGCATCAGGATTCATGAATATAAGTTAGTGTAACTCTGCTTCGTATTTGCTTCAAATCATTCTTACTCTCATCAGAGTAAGATAGTTTTGACGTCAAAATGCATGTGATATTATAGGAGTAAGTTTATACTTATGAACGAGTAACGTTCAATAATACGCATTATATAGATATATATATATATATATATATATATATATATATATATATATATATATATATATAATCCGATATAATCATGTCATTGCAAACCTTTTTAAATATAGGTCAATGTTAACCTTATTTTTTCACAACTTTATCAACATCAAGCAAATTTATACATCGTAAACATATTATGTTTAAAGAGGAGTTGGACAAGCATTCATACTGTAATTTTTTGAACAATTATAAGAGTTTTGTACAAAATTTATTATTATTTATAGACAATTAGTTGTAGGAGAAATGTGCAACAGAATCGCTTTTGAATTGGGAATTTCATTATAATTATTATCACGGGAGCAAAGCCGTGACGGATGATATTAGTATTTATTTAATAAATTAAAAGTAATAAAAGTAAAACTTATTCTGAAAATTTATTCAAGTAATTTTCATTCAAAGAATTTTTCTTATTTAATGGGAAATAATGTTAGATGCTTTACCAACTATTTGTATTTTTAACCTTTACATAAAATGTATTCTAAATGACAAAAAATACCATTAAATTCTTGGAACTTTAGTGTACAATTTTTTAATTTAAAAATTTGGCTTATATTATAATATTGTTTATCATATTGATCGCTTTTAAGTTGAATTTAAAAACCTCCAAATTTGTACAAAATTTGGTATTTTATTTCTTAATACTTCTAATAGATTATTATATAACAAGCAGTATGTATTTATTAATCGCTACATTTTATACTCTGTGTGACCTTAACAATATAAACTATTATACCGAAAAGTATACATTAAAAAAATCCCACTCTAAATACGGTTACTTTATAGTAATAATTTTCACATAGCAAAGCACAGTTTCTGCAGAGCTTCTGAATTTCTCAATTAGTGATTCAGAGAAATGGCAACGAAAGAAACGATGTTTATACAAGTGCCTATATAGCTCTGACATGATTTATCCAATTAGTTCTCTAAACGAAAAGTCAGTTTCTGAAGCGGTTATATATATATATATATATATATATATATATATATATATATATATATATTACAAAACCTCTCAAGTGACACCGTTTCCGCCAGTCTTTGATATTCATCCATTTCTCGATTATAATTTTCAATTAGAAAATTTTCAATTAAACATTCCGCAGGTTGCTTTCGTATAGATTCTCGGTGAATATAACGTTTTTTACACATGCTAATATTTCAAATTTTGCTCTATTCCGCTTTCATTGTTTATACTCTTCTCTTTACTTAGTCCTATAGTATTTGTAAATCGTGCCTATATTTATTCAAAATATTTCTAAATTATAAAGAAAAAAAATAACGAGCCAAAATATAATTCTCTTCTTTTTTTAAGTTAGTTTACGTAAATCATTTAACTGCATATATATTTTGTGTTAGATTATTTTAGCCTTCTATAAATAATAAAGCAAAAAATACTTGAAACTAAATATTGGAGAGTATCGGAAAAGGATGTAAACATATGTGTCCACTGTGTCTTATTACGATCTGCGTCTTTGCTGCCCTGCGCGGCAAATGATTTATGAGTTTATTGCCTAGATGCCTGATCAGTTTTTTATATAGGTTTTAAGTTTCTCACAAAGGCTTGCAGAGTTTTCAATTTCAAGTACTGTAGTGAGTCTTGCGTTGTCCTTTCGTTTGAACAGACGTCTTTTCTTTCCTCGTTTGAAATAAAGTTCATGTTAAAAGATTATTTCGTGTATCTTTATTTTAACATTCCACCTACTATATTTAATAAAAATTCAATAATATTTATACGAGCATTTCAGCGAAGTATGTAAGTTTGGCCACTCTTTAGAAAATATCGTAGTATTTCACAAGATGCACATTGTGCGCAGTCCGTTTTTAATGGGACGTCCTGTAAGGTTCCCAGAATTCATCGTATAACGTACCGACAGAGTTTCGGCGTGACAATATTTATTGTAACAGTTAACAGTGACACTGTATAATGAAGAAGATGTTATAACGATAAGTAAAGATAATATAATAATATAGTAACAGTAATAGTAATGAAGTAGTGGTAATTAAGATCGAGAGAAAAGAGTTTTCCAACCGCATACCTTAAAGAGAGGTTCAGTTGTATATATAACAAGAACTGATTACCGATCCGCAGAAGAATAAGATAGAAGCCTGAAACTGCACTGCAGTGACGGTTAGAGTCAATGCATTTATTTAACATTATTGAGCAGGCTCGTAAATCGAATAAAATTTTACGCCGAGGTATAGTTGCTCAATCGTTCGATTGTGCAACACGGCACTGCCTTTACTTTCACTTCGAGAAAATCAAATATTCTGGATTTTTCATTAATATTTATTTTATTATAAAACAGCGCGCGATTGCTTCGCGAATCGATTGTTTCGACTGAAATAGAGGCGCGCAACACTTGCCATCTTCTGCACTCTATTACGCCTGCGTTCTAAATAGTTACAACCGCGTGCATCGATTCATTTCCGTGCGAATCAATTAGACTTTCTGCTAACGTCTTTGATTTTGTTATCGTTAGCGCACTATCTCAACGACGCAGAGTCTATATGACTGCTTTTCTCGGCTTTTCTTATTGTTCACTCTTCTCAGCTCTTCTATACTCAATTATTATGAATTCCCTTTTCATTGTGAAAAAGATTTATCGAAGACCGTTTAAGCCTTGTCTTAATTTAACATTAAGAATGTGTTGAGCGAAAAACCAGCTACGGACAAATAGAACGCTGAACAACGACGTTTCATAGTAGCAATAAACTTTCATATAGTCAAAATAATTAACAAAATTATGTCCCATATACGGACATATACTAATAGCATATTCTGGTATAGTTATTATTGCACTTTATTACCTATTTTATATGGAATAAAATTTATTTGGTATACGAATCCCCGTGAATCCCTATATATGAATAATTGCGCCTATATATGCGCATACTCTACGATTGATCGTGAGGATTTAGGAATAAAAAGAAACGATAATTCTATGTATAAGAAGGATATGTGTATATAAGTAATATTATTATTGAGAACACTGAGCAATGCCATTTGACGAGTGTGTAACCTCGATGTAACTCAATGCATCACTATTGCATTGTACACATCTATATATATGTACTCCATTGCAATATCATATATTTATAATTAATTGCGTAACGTTCTCGAAGAATACGACGTATTATATAATCTATCGCGAGAATCGCACGGGCGTGTGTATATAAAATAATATAATTTATAATTAATTTATAAGGCCACATGGCCGAACACAAAGGTGATTCGGTGCTGGTGCTGCAGTTGCCGCCGCCGCCGCCGCTGCTGTAATACTGCAAAGAGCACGTTGCACGCATGCATGCACGCATGCAGCAGGGGGCCGATGCATATACATGCATATATCAGAACAGGTTATATTTTTAACAGTTGCCTATACTACACATCATATCGTAGAGAAAGAGGTTGGCCGAGTTTGTCGCGGCGTGCGCGTAAGATGACGATGACGACGACCACACGAATCTATATATGTAAGCGACTAATCGATTATAGCCGATCATATAAATTATACATACCTACATAAATATGTGTAGGGTGATTGCTAATTATAATATTCTTCTCGCCTGCGCCCGCCTGCGCCCGCCTGCGCCCACCTGCGCCTCAGTTGCTCTCGTTAATTTACATCCGAATTGAACTTTTTTCTAAAATTCTATACAAGTTTTGGAACTTTTCCGTTACTCTTCCAGTTCATGTAACCATTACCTTCGATTGAGCATTTGAATTTTTTAACAATAGAAACATTGCAGTAGAATATTCCGAGTTAATATACTGGCAAACAAAATGATCCTTGCAATTCTAAATATCTAATATGGTTTATAGCTTGAAAGTCGCTAATTACAGATGTAATTGGTAAAAATTAGCGTCAAGGACAGTACCACAACAAAATTCATAAACAATCCATAAATCTCTCCAAGTATTGAAATGTGTAGAAAAATCGTTTAATACAAGTTATGGCGAGAGTTATAGAGGTCTTATTACAATGCGTAATTGTTGTTTAATCTACTTTTTCATTTTGATTTCATTTTACTGTAACTCTAAATAAAATCTCTAATCAAACTTTAATTGAATCCAAATTAATTCGTCGTCTAGAGTGTGCAAAATAATATTTTAATAATTAATAATTACAGTCTTTCATCTGGATGCTTCTAGTCGTTCCGGCGTCTTTTCATGGAATGATATAAAATCTATGAATGGAAAATATTAATCCCGGTACGAGTCTACACTGATAGAAATATTCATTATAGTTTTCTTTATATTAGTCCGCGTGAGTTCGAATACAGATTACCGGTAGTGCGGTAATTTTAATCGCTTTTTTGCGAGAGTCTATAAATAATAGAATAATTAAAAACGGAATGAAATCCGTCTCTGCATAGATCCTTCTGATACGATGCGAAGTTGAAATATTGCGCGAGCAATTCGTCTTGTTTACATTGGACAGTTATACTGATATAATATACGGTGAATATTATATGTATTGGTGCGCGTTCCCCAAATCTGCGCGTGACTGCGTAAGTGTGAGTGGCGTAGATCAGACTATATTATTAATATATTGAGGGCGAATGCGAATACAAAATACATCACTCATAGATATCTATTTGTGTGTGTGTGTGTGTGTGTGTGTATGTGTGTGCGCGCGCGCAGAGTATGTGTACACACACACACACACACACACACACACACACACACACACACACACACACACACACACACACACACACACACACACACACACACACACACACACACACAGAGAGAGAGAGAGAGAGAGAGAGAGAGAGAGAGAGAGTATAATATAGACCTCTGACGAGTCAGAATCATACTCTTGCAATCAGTACCGATAAGCGATGCACCGTTTTTATACTTTGGCGGACGCGACGCGCTCTCCGAGCGGCAATGAAAGCGCTATTTATTTAACGCTTTCACTATGTTTATATCCATACATACATGTCAACACACATAGGAATATCTCTGCCACGCGCGCGCGATTTAACGTCTCGAGTAATAATTATTGGATTTTCCGCAGTGGATGCTAGGGAGAGTCTGATTATGGTACTTACTTACAGGAATTTTTTTTAGCCAGTGCATGATAAAGCACATCCAACGAAGAGAGACTACTTGATGTTGCACGATCTGAATGACGTACGAGCGGAAGTTCAAGACAGGAGGGGGGGGGGGATCGCTTGTAAAAATAATATTATATACACCGTAAAAAAGTGGCAGTTGGAAGGATCGCGATTTTAAATAGGATGTTTTCTTTGGCTATTAATGCGCGCTGGAAATATACGTATATAGGTATTTTGCTTTTTTGGCCTCGTTCGGAGAAGTGCCGAGGGTGGGAGATATCAAACCGGCAGAAAAGAAGAAAAAAAAATTATCTTGGCGAATTTTTTCGATTTTCCAGCATTTTAGCCTTTGTAACTGCCCGAATGCGCGCTTAGTGACCAGATCCAAATATTTTCATTTGACTTGAAAGATCCTCGTTGTTCACTTACTCGTATTGTTAAAAATGCATTGTTTTTTCTTTTTAATCTCTTCTTCAAATATATCTTTTGTTGATCGTGAGTAATTTTAATATTATGAAAGTATAGTGATTTACGAAGTAAAAAAACTAAAATTTTAATTGATAGAATAACAATTGAGCGATTGATTCTATAATTCCAACTACGAGTATATATAGACGTATAGCAGTAGTATTGCATAGACTAATGATTTAAATGAGTGAACTAATATAAATAGTTATCGATTCATAGAAACATCAAGATAATATCTTTGACATTATTCACAAATTCTCTTTGTAAATACAGACGATCGATTTTTAGGAAAAACGTATATTTAAATTTATCAAGCATATATCCGTACGTTAAAGGTTATTTACCTCATAGATAAAACGGAAAGGGCTTGGAAACGCTAAGATTTTCTTGAATATCTATTTGTTTCCAAAATTATCGAGTTTATTTCAGAACGTTCGAGTTTATTTGAAAAAACTTTCAAAGCTTATATTTTTTCACGAATAAAACAAACTTTTGTAGAAATTTTATAGAAAATTTATAGAAAAGGATATATAAATAATAGATTAAACAAGCCAAATTTTATGAATAAATATTTGCTAAAATTTTACAGGTGTTTCATTACTCCAGTATAATATCGTAAAGCTGCTTTCTTAAAAAAAGAACAAACACGTGCATGAAATTCCACAATAGTAATAATAGATTTATGCAAATATTTTTTTAAACGCGATGTAAATCGATACAAAATTTACTTATTCCGACAGAAGGTTCGCCGATGATCATCTGCATCTATGATACTTTTTTCAACTGTATAATTCTAACGAATAAACCTGTTGTCGTATACGCTCTTTCATTCGCTCTTCGAATTCCATATTAATCCACACTCGATCATGAAAGGGCCCAAACTTTTTTTAACGCGTTCTGCCCAAATTGTATGGATTCGTCAAGAATTCAAAAGCGCGTCGGTATTAAATAAAAACAAAGTATTTCGATTGATTCGCCACCGATTGATCGCGCCAACCGAGTCGGCATCACAGCGGACAGAGGTTAGCGAAAGAACGGGAGGTCCGAATCAAAACATTTACAATAAGGAGCACGGCGAGCCTCGTTGGACGAGGCCCCGTACCCCCGGACCCTTCTCTCCGCCTTCGTTTTCGCGCACGGACTCACCTGTTTCTCCACGCCGTCGCCTCTCTCCCGCTAAGAGCAGCAGGGACCACCCAGACGAGGCCTGCTCCGCAGCAACAATAGCACGGACAAGGAGTTCCGAGTGTGATTGGCAGAGCGAGAGGGGGAGAGAGAGAGGCCGTAGCGTTTCACGGGCTGCGCACCGGAGCGTCGGCGGAGGCGAGTCGACGACGAGTCCTCGGCGCGCCTGCGTGTACTCCTGTCTGTTTACTGTATGTGTACGCAAGTCCGCGATTTCTATTGCGTAGGTAACCGGGCTTGCGAAAGTACTCCGTACTTAGGTGCATCTACTCGTGCAAAAATAAAGAACTCGCGACAGTCGTGCGCGCTCGGCAAGAGGTTAAAAAACTCCGCGGGAGAGCGCGTTCGAAACTCGGCGCTGCTCTGCGCAGCAGGCCGCGCGCGTGAACCAGTCGACGACGACCGTCAGCGACAGCGACGACGGCGGCACATCGACGCTGAGACTGCGAGCGTACGCATATATTTAATAACGGGAAAGCTCGGCAGCCGCCGCGCGAGCGAGCGCGCGCAGCTCCCCTGCGCACGTATAAGCCGAAGGATACGCGAGAGAGTGAGAGAGAGTGAGAGAGAGAGAGAGAGAGAGAGAGAGAGAGAGAGCGCGAGCGAGGGAGTTGCGTTGGTTAGCGAAGCGTGGGAAGGCGGGGAAGGAGGGAGGGAGGGAGAGAGAGAGCGAGAGAGAGCGCGCGCACGTGGACAAAGAGCCAGAGCATCGGCGGGCGCGCGGGCAGCTGACGCCGCTGTCGCCGCGAGGCTCGCGCGTCGTCGTCAGCTGAGAGCCCGATGAAGAGCCCCCCCCCCCTCTGCGCACAGCAACAGCAACAGAGCGCGGCTGATGGTGAGTGGGTGTATATGCAGGGAGAAGGAGACAAAGAGTTGAGCGCCAAAAGCACCCGATGCTCCGCGAATCCCGTGACCTGCCTCTATGTATACATTATTGCTAGTTACATGTAAAATACGTTTTTGTAATTCTATAATGTCTATTGATTATTATACGTTGCCTCCTGACCTCCCAATCGAGCCTTCTCTATACTTAAAATTTTCAAAATTCTCCAAGAGCGCAAGGTGAGGAGATCGCAAATAAATGAATAAAAATAATATAAATATATAAGATATATACATTCTTATGGCGATCATTGCTGTCTTATATTATTATGGTATTATGCTTTTGTTCAACTATTACTCGATGTAAATATTCGGTCTTCTGCGGATGAAAGGATGCACCTTTCATCATTCAGTGATTACACCTGCAGCTGCAAATATCTATGTAGCACCCGTCAACTCCAAGTTTTGTAAGCGATAGATCGAGGACGAGATGTATTAAATTATTTTAACGAAATAACAAAATAATAACATAGACGGACATAAAGTTATATGCAATTAGAATTTATAAGCCAGGATCATCCTTCGATCATTGTTTACTTATTGTTAACAATGCATCTGGGTAACAATCTTATCTTGATTATGAATTTTTGTTGTACAGTTTTTCCAAACCTGGATGACTCTCGTTTGGTTGGTCATTGAATGTTATTGAATCTTTCGATTACAATAATTTTATTAGGTCTAATATATAAATGTCTAACTGTGAAACTACTTCAGAAACTCAAGGTCTAAAATATTCGTTGATATATATGGCGATTATCATCGACGTCGTATGTGTTAAAGTTGGAAAAGCTCGTCGAGGTCCATGCACTGTGTTGCATCATCCTGTTAAATAAGCATACGGTCGTTTATATCTAGAACGAGTAGCGAGCTTAAAAAAAGCACTCGTAACTTCTGCACTGATCGCAAAAACGTATTTCAATTCTTTATCGATTGATAATGCGCTCGTAAATTCGGCTATTTCAGATCGAATTTAAGATGGATCCATCAAATAAAAAGGTAACAGGCGGAAGTTTTACATAACACATAATAAAATTCTGAATATTAGTTCATCTGTTAACAAAATGTTACGTTATAACCGATAGATTAATTTAAACTGCCAAAACCTAACCTTAACAAGCGTCATCGTAAAACAGTTTATTCGTTGAAGAACTTTTTTTTTTTATCGAAATTATTATCCATATATAATCTTTAATTTTACATTTTTGTCCACGCTCCATAAGTTTCAGTATAACATTATAGTTTTGAAATTATTTTTGTCTTATTCTTCATTTTTATCTCCCTAATTCTTGGCGGAATGCAAAATGTGAATCCGCGAATCAATATCTTTTTATAGAAAAAAAATTTAGAAACTGTTTTCTTAATTTTAAATATAAGGTATAAATATCGTACATTTTTAATTGAACTTAACGCCGAGAAATAGTTTATTTACCGAGCTCTTCGCAGAATCTAGCTGGGCTCAACGTTCAAGAAAAATACCAGACTTTCCAGGAACATCGTCGCGCACTATGTACTGCGACAGAAAACTCAGAATTTTGCCCCAGCGATAGCATACAACGAAGACGAATCAACTTTTTCCTTCCAATGAAAGCAGGTAAAACAAAAGCGAACAATATGGACAAATATATCAGTAGTAAAGGAACCTCGAAAGGAACAGTATTATCACATTCAATTCTGTATAAAATACCGTATAAAATAAGAGAAAATTTTAAATGCATATCTATTCTTATACAAAAGACTACTGAATATCTTATATATAAAGATCTATGACGCAGTCAGACTACACCAGTACGTCGGCCAACTCGGCCACGCAAAATATACGGGGGACGGGAAGCATACAAAATTACACACGTATTAGTAGAAACGTGTTGTAAACAAAATTTTTAAGGACATAAACATCACGTTTAAGTTAGTTATCCGCTCTCCGACGCTTGGAATGGAAGATAGGAAGAGAGAGAGAGAGAGAGAGAGAGAGAGAGAGAGAGAGAGAGAGAGAGAGAGAGAGAGAGAGAGAGAGAGAGAGAGAGAGAGAGTAGGGTCCTTGGAAACAAGGGTATCAAAAACTCTTCGGTGCTCACAAAGCCTGGATTCAATCCGATCTCTGCACCCCTCCTTCACGCAGGCGCTTACACATTCAAACCAAACGCCAAGTCTTCTTTTATTATCGCGTATATGACGGTCTTATATATATCGTATACTAATGAAAAGGGGGGAGGGGTTGCACAAGCACTCTCGAAACGCCTTGCTTCAGGAAAATCCGAAGCCTCCCCCTTTTCCGAGTTACGAGGAGGACATTGCGAGAGCGAGAAGTTTAACCATACCGTGCGCGACTTCACGCGGCGACGAAGGGTCAGGAGACTGGAAAGTGGGTGGTAATCGATTCCCCGTGTGTTGTCATCGACAACGGGACGCTCTCGCGCTCCAAACGTGTTTTTATTTCTACAATATGATTGTTGTATAATGTTTATATACCGAGCGAGGTGACTTCACTTTCCTCGTGCTAACGCTATTAATAATTTATAAAGCCTATATATGAACCTCAACAGCAGTACAGAAAGAAACGAGTTGCGCACTGTTTGAAAACAATGTCGTCGAATTCGAACGGGACGCGCAGATATGTGATGAGTGTGGTAGGAGGGGGTGCGGGCAGAGGGTGCGTTGGTCAAGCTACGTTTTATAATCGCAGAGTCTTCTTGCAGCTGCGCGAGTCCGTATTGTAATATAATATAAATGCGCTATGGCCCAGGAGACGACACGTCGAACGATAAGTACGATAAGTAATATACGCGCGAGATGAGACTGGATATATATAGGCTATAAGAGCGAGACGGATAGAAAACAAGCGCACCGCCGCGAGTGCTTTAAAGTAGGTCTCCCCCGCGCTGAACTCTACATTATACTCTGCTCTATCGCGCGTGAGCTCCCAAATAACAGACCGAATAAAAGGCGCTATTACACACTGTATTTATGTGATATATATATATATATATATATATATATATATATATATATATATCCAGCCATATACCAATATATATACATATTATACGTACCTATATACATAGATAAATACATACATAAATACCTATATATTTCTCCGCACGCGATGTGCGCCGAAAGCTTTAAAATCGCTCGCTCAACTCGGTCGATTCAATGACCCGACGAGCTAACCCTCTCTTTCTGTTCCTCTACCTCCGCCGTCACCGCGCGGCTGTCAATAATATTGCGCAATTTTGGATGATACGTCGCACTCGCGTATATGCAATTTATAATCTCGGTCATTTAAAAAGCAGGAATGAAGAGAGGGTGAGAAGGGAGGGGAAAGGAGCAAAACCAAAATAAACGCGCACGCTTGCGCGCAGTGACCGCGCTGGGGGAGGAGAGAGGCGGACAAAGGAGCAACACTGCCAGCTGGGTCGCGTTAGGAACAATAACACACGAAGAGAGAGGGGAGGGGGCGGATGTCAATAATAACAAGTGTGAGCGCCTGATACATGGATGAATATATACGCACCTCCATATGCATCCACAGTACGCTTGGGAGCGTTTTGCCGCTTCCCTAAAGACGTCGTCGGTGCCGTTGCTGTTGTCGTACAGCAGCCAGGGTTCGACGATAATCACGGACCGATAGGAGCGCGCCGAGCCAACGACGTCATCGAGGCGAAGATGGAGCCAGGCTGAGGCTGAGGCTGATGCTGCTTCTGCTGCTGCTGTTGTTGTTGCCCCGCTCTCCTCGCCCACTCGAACATCTCCACCTCCCTTCCCACTTCCCAAATCACTCTCTCTCTCTCTCTCTCTCTCTCTCTCTCTCTCTCTCTCTTCTCTCTCTCTCTCCCTCTCCCTCTCTCTCCCTCTCTCCTCTCCCTCTCTCTCTCTCTCTCTTTCTCGGTCCTCTCCCCCCTCTCTCACCACTATCTCCGCCAGTCTTTCTCTCTCTCTCTCTCTCTAGACGATGCGCTTTCCGTCTCGATGTAGATCTCCCACTGAGCACATGCACAGGCTGCTATAGCTGCAGGTTCGACGACGATGTGTTATTATACATGAACGTCGATTTAACAAGGACGAGATCAGACAACGTCCTCTTCTCGACTATATTCGATTCGGAGAATATATTTCTACTCGGTGACAAAAAAGAGAAAAGAAAGAAGGATATCCGCGGCATATATAACAGCTAGAGCCAACGACGGTGAAGTTGTCGTCACCACGATAGCCACACACCGAGTGCACTGACACCCGCGCACGAACATATACACACGTGACGTGCTTATTTCACAGCAAAAACTGCAGTCCGTGAATTATATTTCAGGCTATAATATAATATGCGAAAGTGTGTGTGTGTGTGTGTGTGTGTGTGTGTGTGTGTGTGTGTGTGTGTGTGTGTGCGTGTGTGGGTGGGTGTGTAGATATATATAGTGGATCTATTGTGCACTGCAGGGGATCTCGCATCCGCGCGCAATGCGCTCCAAGCCAAATACTCCTCTGCAAGACACGGATATTAAAATTGTAAGTCGCACTATTACGGTAGCGCTGCTGTGGCTACGAATGAGCGTCGACTGTCGCCGCACATCGCCGAGTCGTCGTTGCCGCGATTCTTCGATTTATAATATATATTTTGCCTTCTTTCTCCTTCTGCTTTCGGCATGGGACGTATCTCCCTCGGTCTCGCGACTGAAGCTTCGCGAGTCGCGACGCGCGCGCGCTTACTGCTGCTGATGCACAGCACAGACAGATCCAGTTTCTGTCTTTGTTCTTTCAGCGCATATGGTGCGTATATATATACAGATTCATATATATATATATATATATATATATATATATATATATATATATATATATATATATATATATATATATAGCAGAGAGGCAGATAGCACGAGTAAGGAAAAAAGTTGAGAGAAAGAGAGAGAGAGAGAGGGAGCAAAGCACACGATCTCTTGCTGCTGCATCTGTCGGAGCAAAGTGTACAGACCTGAATCACCTGAGTTGAACTATAATGCTGTAATGCTGGGTATATTGTTCCCCTGTGCACGTATCTGCTAGAGCTTGTTTGCAATGTCTATATATATATATATATATATATATATATATATATATATATATATATATATATATATATACTGGAAACTGGAAAATGAAATGGAGAATAGTGAAGAATATATTGTGCAGGCTTTACACTATACGCAAAAAATTTGAAAGAGCTCCTTTATTTATTAATCTACTATATAATTTATAGGTTAAGATTGCATTATAACAGTGTGAATTTGGAAGTTGCTTGCGATAATATCATTAAATTTAAATTACGTTAAAACACTGCGCATTTAATTTTATTCTACTCCATGAGTTTAAAGAGCCCATGGAAGAGCGTCATAATAGAGAGAAAAGGATGAAACTACAGTTTATACCTAGCCTACATATGTGTCTCGCTTCCTCTCATGCTCTCACTCTGTCGCTCGCTCTCCCTCTCTCTCTCTCTCTCTCTCTCTCTCTCTCTCTCTCTCTCTCTCTCTCTCTATATATATATATATATATATATATATATATATATATATATATTTCTCCTGGCTGCAATCAATATACATTTCAAAATAGACAGCGATGGAAAAAGTTACGAGAGCGTGAGTAAAAGATAAAGAAATAAAGAAAAAGCCTTGCTCGATTTTCCTTGTTCGTCGGAATATTCCTTGTTCCTACAATTTATCCTAAATCATGACCAAAAAAAAATAGACCGATAAAACAGAAAGGAAACTATATAATAACAGGTATTAAACAGGTGTAACAAAGGAAAATAAGAGAGATCGACAGACAACGTAAATGTACAATACCAGAAAGCTATATCCTATATACTGTAAATCAAAATGCGCAGGCGCTCCGCCAGTTCCGCTCGGGCCGCTGCGAGCCAGCTGCTTGCGGACACGAGCACGAGGTGGCGCAAATTTTTCAAACTAGTATTCGCGCGATTTGCTGTTTGTATACGAATTGATCGTTGTGCGCGATGCATTTACTACTCTAATCGGCAATGTAACAATACCTGACTGCAAAATTCACATCGGATGGCAAAGATGAAGCAATGAAATTTTATACATATTTATCCTGATCTGATTTGTCTTATTTATTATACTCATTTGTCTTATTTTTAATACACACACACACACACACACACACACACACACACACACACACACACACACACATATAATAGAACATTTCACGTGTTAATGCGACCGCTTGGAGAACAAAGAAAAACGTGTACAATATGAGTAATGGTGTTAAAATATATATCTAATAAGGATTAATCACATTTATCTCTCTCTCTCTCTCTCGCTCTCTCTGGTGTGTATGTGTGTGTGTGTGTGTGCGCGCGCGTTTGTGTGCATGTGCGTGCGCGTGCGCGTGCGCGCGTGTGTATATTTTGTGAAATTTATTTACTCCGTAAAAATATATGATTGTTTTCAATATTATCCATTTTTCAGCGACTGCATTCTTTTCTCAGCTTGTTTTTTATAAATGTTTTATCGATTTTGTTTCTTTTTCAATAATTCAAAAATGTAATAATGTGCAAATATATATTTATATTTATAAACTATAATTGAATATATGATTCGCTCCATTGGTATTCTCATGTAGGTATATAATTGAAACCGATAAGCAAATCTACAACTTTCGTGCATGAATTTTGCATGAATAGCTGTAAGCGTATCATAAAGTATAATAGATGAATTGTTATATTTAAAACTTTAAATCGAGAATATAGAATATTGGGAATAAATTATTCTAGTAAGTATACAATTAATACATACCTTTTGCATTATAGATTTTTTAAATTTATAATTCCAATGACTTTCTGTATCTTTTTAGTTTTATTCCATTTTAATAAGAAATTGGTTAACAAGTTTAAACTACTTATTCTCTATTGATCTGATTCTAATAGATTCTTCAAAATTGAAATATACAATATATGTAAATTATTTTGAACGATTATTGATTTCGCTCAGAAATATTAATCAGTTTAAAACAAAGTTCCATTAGGCTGCAGGTTTGTTAGCTACGTTTATTGTAATAAAATCATCAGAACAATCATCGAAAACTGCAATAATGTTTTTTTACAAATTAAACGGATATAGTTTTGTTTATGTAATCTATAAAGTTTCAAAAAATTTATGATTTAATTCAAAAACAAAGATGTCGTGGCCGAAGTTTCTTTTCATATTACTTTCTATAACATATCTTTGATTTTTTTGATAAAGCTTATATATCTAATCATTGTTTTTTTATATACCAGAACTGCTTTAATTTTAAAACATAATAAACATGTTTCAGTTTGTTAGTGAAAAGTTGTTAAAATATCTTTTGGAAAATAAAAATTAACCCATTTAACTTCGAAAATATTATTAAAAAGTTTAAAGAATTTATACTTTTCTTAAATAGATATATTTTATTAAATAATGTCTACAGATAAGCGCCCTTATAAACATTATTGTATATAGAAAGTAAATATTATGGAAAAATTTTCTGTCCGAAAATATTACAAGGCTATTATTTTGAAGGCAATCGAAGTTACCTCGTTTATCACCTAGTTCATAAGTTATACATACGCGGTAGAGAAAAATAAATTAATTTAATTAATTATTACATTTATGAATTTGATATAAAATTGTAGGAATCAAATCGAGTGATAAAAGAGCCGGTGTAATAAGTGTCTGTCTATACGAATCCGTACGAATATACGAATATACTCATATTGTACATACTGCATTTCTCTAAGTTAATAAGTCTGGATAATTATTACATTCCATACCTGGTTAAATCGCGCAAAATATGAGAAGATTTTTGCATTTATATTGGTAGTGCGCAAAGTTTTTGTAAAAGTTCGAAAATCGAGTGATCAAAACCCGCTTTCGGTTTGACCATACCCGAATGAACTGCTCTTTTAGCCAGCTCAAATAATCGTTTTTTATGCATAAAAATAAGATTTTTAAATATGTTAATGCCAGAATATCAATGTCATATCGATGTCTCCTTCGTTACCGAAATTACCATACACTTCACTTCGCAACAAAAGAAAACACATTACGCGATCAGCAGTGAAAAGTATGATAATTTCATTTTCGTGTTGAAAGCAGCACATTTCATGAAGATCATAATGAAATGTACATTTTCACTTGCATTACGAGTCTTGTAATGGTCTTCGTGCCTAAATCTTGTTGAATCTCCTTTAAGAATTCAGTTTTAAAATTGTGCAGCATATAACGAAGTTGACTCGATTTACGATACGTACACTGAGAAAAAATATCTGTTATCAAGTAAATATTTTCTTGTTTTGTACCAAGTAAATTCTTTTCTTAAATTTAGAAAGCATCTTCTTAAATCAAGGAAGTATTTACTTAATGCAAAAAAATTCATTTGAATCAAACCATTAGCTACTTCCTTTCAATAGCTAAACTACAACTTTAAACTTTATACATATTCTTATAGAGTGAATTTAATAAATCTGCGATTCTATATATAAATGAGTCAGAATATACTGCATGTATAATTTTAGATACATCGTCTATATGCGGAACAATATATCGTTTTAACAAAAATGTTAAAAAGAATTTAATTTTTGATTTGTCAATAAAACATTCAGCTCCCTACCGAATTTCTGTGGGTTGTTCATAATTAAGGATTTTTATTTTTGAACCATTTTCAAGTCGACTTTTATGCTGATAAATCTGAGTATTTTGCTGGTAGTCAAACAACCATTATCAAAATAAATGTAATATGACGGTCTTAAAAATTTCGATATGTTTATATAACATTATGATTGAAATTAAAATAAAAATTTTTGTTAAAAATATATAGATTCTACAGATATTCTATTTTGGCATATAGTTTTCATTGTAATCAAATTTGCTAATAAAGAAAGTAATAATTTCTTGTGATTTTTTTTTAATTTTAAAATGAAAAATTTACGAATTTAGTGGAATTTATTTCTATACTTCTTTTAACCAGGAAATTCTATGCTCGTCTGACAAAACTTATTAGGTTTCTTCTTTGAAGAATTGAGCACGAGATTGATCAATAATGAATTTTATTTATTTCATAGTTCAATATAAAGAACTTCCTAAAAGATAAACTATACTGACAGTTATTATATTGATTTTTCAGATTTTCTTTCTTGTTTATATCATTTTCAAAATATATTCGCGCTCATTAGCTATCTTGGTTAACGAATAACATTAAAAAAAAATTAAATTCAATGGTATTTTAATTTAGACTGCAAAGAATATTTTTTAAAGCAAACTAAACAAAATAAAATTAATTAATAAATAAAATAATAAATAAAACTAAACAAAATAAAATTAATAAAATAAAAGTGTTAATTTAATGAAAATATTTCATACTTCAATAATAATATGTTGTTATTTTTTTTTTTTTTTTTTATGTTATTTAACGTCGCTCTATTTATGTTTCCAAATATTGGTGCTAATCAGCGACGGAGGTCTACGATGTGTTTGTAAACAAAGCACATATAAATTATTACAGCGGTGCTTGTGTCAATCGGCCGAGGCCGGGATTTGAACTCGGATCACCAAGTTACTAGTCCTTCGCTCTAGCGATCGAGCCATCGTAGGCCTCAATATGTTGTTATTATTTATATAAGAAATTTGTTTTTTTTTTTTTTTTTGTATATGAAAATTATTACGAGTACTTTATACCAATGGCAGCTTGTGTTTCATTTTATTTTAATGATATTTTTTTTCAAGAAATTAGCTTGAACATACTCACTGTAATTATTCTCATTTCACAATACATTAAAAAATATCATTTATGGTGATGGGTGCTTTTTACAGTATAAACAGATTTATTAAATTTATTTCTCTAATGAGAATTAACGTTCAATAAAGTAAATGAAATTTCGTAAATTGGAATATAAAATTTACTTTGTAATAATAAGTTTCCATTTTAAAATATTTCAAAATATCATAAAAATAACCCACCATACGAAAATGTATGTAGACGAAAGGGGAAAATAGCACTAGAAAAAAGCACATCTAAGAAATGAACAAATTGTTTATTTGCATGTTACTTTGTCTGCCTAATTTTTATCCGCGAGATAAATCGTATATAAAATACGATAGAGCACATCGTTATCGTTTTTTTTTATTATGATTTGAGACACTACATAATTTTCGTCGTTTATCGGCCTCCTTTCTCTCTCTCTCTCTCTCTCTCTCTCTTCGCTTTTCTCTCGTTTGCTCGATTCTTTTATTATATGCTTCAGTTTTCTCTGCAAATGCGTAGGTGGGCTGACGTGTACAAGCTCACATACTCATATTTAATGTGTACACGTATATATACATGCAGTATTATACAGCTCGCAAGTATGAACAATGACATTCCTTGTGGCCGTATTCACAATTTTTCTCACCAAACTCTTATCCCTCACTATACCCTTTTTAGCTTAAACTTTTTTGTCTCTCTTTTCCGCACATATACGCTCACATACTCTTCGTCTATTCTTTCATATATTTTAGTACACGAACGTGCATCTCAGCCTGGCCCATTTTCTATTGATAATTTTTTTCTACACATTTATAGAAAACAATCAGCACACACGCGCAGAACTTAGAAAGTATTGTCTTGGAATTTAAAGAACTAACTATATGAAGAATAATTTGCGGTCGATATCGTTCACTTTCATTAACGTTGCATTAAGCTGTTTAATTTTTTTGTAAATTGAATAGTTATTGCATAAAGATAGAGGCGATTTTTATTAATTTATTTTCTTTAATATATTTTCAAAATGCTTGATAAAAGTATTCATTAAACTATCGTGTATTTATCTAAATGTTACAAATAATATAGAAAAAAGTAATAATAATAATGAAAAATCATATTTTAGTTAAATATAAGATAACTTTTTTATTATTATTACAAATTTAAGATATTCTAATTTCGATTTCACAAGACAATACTTTCAAGATGTAATAAAAAAAATTATTGGTAATAGTTACACTATGTATATACGTATAGTATTGTTTAAAAAATCTTCTGCGCAGTTTTGTGAAAGGATGAGGAAATCAGTTTCTTCACAGATTCTATATACCAAGAAATTAATTTCTTCCCCTAGTCACAGGCCAGATTTAATTGGATACGGGACTTTTTACAAGAACTTTTTTTTGCTCTGCTTTTACAACTATAATTATATTATTATACCTTAGATTGTTTTAGAAAAGATGTCTCTTTATAGATCTAAAATATGAACGTTGGCCGAAAAAATGAAATATTTTTCTGATCTAAATTTTTTACGTTATAGTACAAATTGTTCTCGAAGAGAATCCATGATTTACAAAATCTCTTTTCTAAAGCAACCCAGGATATACAGTATTGTATATTTATGTGAAAAAAGGAACGTAACAGAGCAGATAAGAAATTATGCCGGCGCTGTGCCGGTAATGACACTGTAGAACATTACTATTTTACAAGTGAAAAATGCGAAGCGCAATTTATTTATAGATGAGCATACAACTATGTTTCTCCCTTCCTATTCTATATAATGTATAAGAACGCAAAGAAAAATCGACACACTCTAAAAACGTACACAATCGCTCCTTCATTTCCGCACGCTCCATATTTTTTTCGCTCAAGTTTACGATATTTAAAAATGAAATAGAGTCGAGCCAGAAGGAAGCTAAGTATAAGAAATCGATTTTACAGACAAAAAACGTTTCTCGCATTCGCGAAAAGTTGTGTTCAATTTACATGATAAAGTCTATGATTGTTTCTATTATACTGGGCATCAATGCCTATATACTTTTATAATATGAGACGCATTTTCCTTTACTGTTTTTCTCGTACACTCTGGAAAAATTGCGCGATATTTTGCATTGCTCTGTAAGTTTAGGTCTTTTAGATTACTTGACGCGATGAGTTATCTCGTCAACAACGCTAAATATTATCGTTAACGATGCCGGTTACTTAGAACTGGTGAAAAAATCTGTATAAATCAATTTTGTTTTAATATCATATTAAAAAGTTACGTCATTATGGGTTTTAAATAAATTTCCATGCTGAATGCCAGCATGAAAAGCTATGCGAATTTGAAAGAATTACATTTGCAAATATATTGTATTAATTTTTTTATTATAAAGATTAATAATTGATAAGTATTATAAGTTTTTACGGTCATTGTACAAGAATATCCATTAATTTTAACATACCAATTTTTTTATGTATTATTTTAATCAGGAAATTTCATTCAATAGATTTTTATAACAGAGAAAATATAAGTTTAATATATTCTTATTATTGTTTGCATACATAATAAATATAATTTGAAGATACGACAGTACTTTTCCTATTATTTTTATAAAAATGGCTTCAAATATATTTTTTAAATTTTAATTATGAAAATTATTTTGCATCTATTATTTAAAGTATTTTAATTGCATTAGTAATTTGCAATCATTAAATAATTATGGCATTCCTTTTTCACAGATGTATCGAGTAATAATTGAAATAAACAAAAAAATTTTATTGAATAAAATTTATAATTGATTTCCTGCAATTATTTTAAAAAATTTAGAAATTAAAATTTTTTAGTTTTTATTCTTTCTAATTTTATGAAAACACATTAGTACATTTCGTCAAAAATTTTAATTCTTTTACTGACTATTTAGCTATTTCCGATAAAAGTTTAATGTTTGATATAAAGGATTATTTTCACTCACAATATATAGAGTTGTTCTCCAATTTAAAAAAATAGAATTCATTGCTCTTTGTTGTTTTTACGTGGAGATAAAGGTACTACTAATCATGGAATTAAAGCATAACCTGTATAATCATTGTGTAACGTTGCTCTGAATACAAATCATGCAATATCTATTATTGAAAAATTGAACATAATTTTTTCACTAAATTTATAGCTCCTTTTCAATTTCTATAGTTTTTAATTGTAGAATCAATAATTTTTTCCAAGATAGGCTCCGCGGCGATCTGTATATGTATTTGAATTCTTGAAGAATACATTGGTCATACCCACAAATTTGAATTTATATTAAAAATTAAAAAAGTAAAATACAACGCATCTTCTTTTTTAAATAAAAGAAAATGCAGATCTAACATAAAAATATACATACAAAGATTCATATGAATTTTTATGATTATTTTGAAAATTTACTTTTGCACTGCCCGATTTTCAAATACGAATGTGTTCGGAAACTTAACAAAAGTAACGCACTTAAAGAAACACATGTGACAGATTTTTAAATAAATTTAATTGAATAATCGAATTGTTCAACATTTGTTCAAATACTTTCTGTGTTCTGAATTACTGATTAGGAAATTTTATTACATATTTCTATGAATATATAATGCTAAATAAATATTTGATTGAATCAAATAATGTATAAAAAGGTTTCAAACACGCAGTTTTGAATATATTTTTATTTATTTATATTATATAATTATTGGTTGAAATCTTTTCATAAAAAAGTAGAAGAATGCATTAATAGTTACATTCTATTGTAACTTTAAAGTTTGATATTTAATTTGTTAAACTTAGACATTTTTCATAAATTTTAATGATTGGGAATAATTATATTCTTATGCATAATATATTTATTTTAAAAATAAATATACTACAAGTTGGTATAAATTTATTGTTACAGTACACATATGCACCTTAAAGTTTCCTTGATGCAACGATCATGTTAATTAAAACTCTGCTAAGACAATTCAGTATTTACAAATTATTTACTGAGAATTATAATGGACTTCCTAAAGGAAGTGACATGATCAAACTTACAGTTCATTATTGTACAACTAGGCTGAATAATTTTTGAAATCATGGTTTGTGTATGCATGTGTAGTGTGTGACAATGTGTATTAAAGACATAAATAATTCTTTTAAAAATGTACTTTAAAAGAAACAATGAAACAATATTTTTCATATTAATATACTGATTTTAATGAATAGAATTCTGAATTGCACCGACATTTAAAATTTATAGTTTGGTCGTTTCAGCACATTTCATACAAATTGAATGATTAATTTCTTAAAATCGATATAGCAAAACTTGTGTATTATAAACCATTTTTATTATTATTTATAAAAGTCTCTATTTCACTATACAGAACAAAATTAGATTGCTTTAAGTAAAATAATCATAAGCAATGAGGAAATGTATGGAAAAATATGAATGTCTGTAAAATGATTATTCCTTTACAACATATAATCTTGTCATAATCTTTACTAACGCATGTATTCTTGGCATTCACTCACATTTATAAATTAAATGCAACAATTTTTCAATTCTCGAATTCAAAACAAGGAATTGATAAAC
The DNA here is from genome assembly GCA_018907035.1 of Sycobia sp. Sy_11. Classification (NCBI taxonomy): domain Eukaryota; kingdom Metazoa; phylum Arthropoda; class Insecta; order Hymenoptera; family Epichrysomallidae; genus Sycobia; species Sycobia sp. Sy_11. Next base: position 816,524 of record JACCIC010000101.1, read on the forward strand.
CGCTTCCTTTTGGAATGCAAATTTCTTTTAGTAATTTAAAAAAAATATTAATTTTGAAATACTATAAAAGTCATCAATAGATTTTTAAAAGCGAAATTTAAAGCGCTTTATTGTTGAATACTATACAAAACAATTTTTAAAAAATTGTTTAATATACTTTTATAAAAGTTTTAATCATTTCTTAGAAAAATATTAAATAAAATTAGAATCAGCGCCTACTTGAACATACACAAATATTATATGTGATTAACAAGTTTATAATTATCAACAAAAATGTACAAAGTAAATGATTACATACTTAAATTTTCTACCACATTGAAGCATAGACCAGTTCAAGCAAATATTTGATTTTAATTTAATTATTCAATAGAAAAGTTTTGTTTATTGAACTGTAAAATTAATTTATTCAAATATTATATTACCACCTAGTTTAAGAGTAAAGCCTTATTTTCAGTTTATTAAAAAACAGCTTTATGTTAAATAATTAATTCAACATTTGAGTACGTAATCATAACTTTGTAAATAAATTTTACAAAATAGCAAACCGTTATAAAATAGATGATAAACAAAAATGAACATATTTTGCCACATAACTTTTCCTCATTCTGATTTATTACAAAAAGAATATAATTATTTCGTAAAAAAATATACTAATTAAATGGTTCAATTTCCTGATTCAAAGTCATTAAAAAACAAAATTGATAGTCAGTGCGTTGTTGGTCTTGCATGGACTTTTTCAGAATATATAAGATATGAAACGTTCGTTCACATCGGCGACGTGTTGCGCCGCAACGAGAGAATCGCGCGTCTTTGCGAATTCAGATATACTTCGTAAGCGCACACCGTTGCCACCCCCTCTTATTCTTCTCACTATTTACCTTTTATATTTTTATCTCACACTCTCACTCTTTTTCTGTTTCTCGTTATTTAGCTGTATGCGAGCACGTAAGTTCATTTTACAATGCGATACAAGCACACGGCGCAATATATCAATACTTTTTAAATAACTCGTCTTTTCTTTTGATCTTTCTCGTTATTTTTCCATAAAGTCACAGCATCTAACTTTATAACTTTATTAGTTTTAGAGCATTTAGAAAAATTATATGTTTACACAACTAATGCATAATCTGTTCAGTTTCTATAAGAAAATGGAAAACTTGAAACGTATAACATTAAAAATTAAAATAAAAAAATCTGAATGATTTTTGTTAAGCGTGATATTGCAAGGCAACTAACGTCTACCTTAGTATCCTCTCTCCATAGGATCGATTCACGCAAAACTCAATATAGTAGAACAATAGCAGAGCAATAATTTTTTTTCTTCAACACATGCGATATCTCTATCGCATTCATCCACTCATTTATATGTATCTAAAGTAAATATTTATATATAATATATAAAGTATATGTAAAACACTAATATATGGTTACTTTTATTTTCTTGTTACAAGCCTTACATACTTAGAATATGTATAATTTTTTTCTTCATGTATATATACTCTTGTTTGTAATAAAATCGGTTAATTCATATTTGAATCTAGATAATAAATATAACTATTGTGTTAATGTTAGTACAAGAGAAGTGCGTGCAGAGGGTTTGGTGGTGGCAGCGGGTTTGAGTGCGCTAACGATTTGGGAGCAATTCGCCAATAATCATTCCCTTTGGAAAAATCGTCTCACATGGTGACGTTTAACTGTATTGCTTTAGTATCAACGGAGCACGCCTGTTGCTGCTGTTGCTGCTGCGCCTGCTGCTGCTGTTGGGATGCCTGTTGCTGGGCTGCCTGCTGTTGCGAGTGTTGTTGGGCTGCCTGCTGTTGTGACGCTTGCTGTTGCGCTTGTTGTTGAGCTGCTTGTTGAGCTGCGGCTTGTTGCTGTTGAACTTGTTGCTGTACCTGTTGTATCGCCTGCAAGGCTATAGCTTTGCTGTCGACGATGGTCTGTTGGCCTTCGACGGTGATCACCTGCGTGCCGGCGCCGCCACCGGCTGAGCCTTGTTGAGCAGCCTGAGCTGCAGCCTGGGCTGCTTGTCGTTGCTGCTGACGCACAATGCTGGGTGGTGGATCCATGTGCTGCCGTTGATGAAGGAGGAGGTGATTCTTCTGGAAGAAGGCCTTGCCGCATTTGTCGCAGACATGAGACCTGATGTGACAGCTGCCGTCTGTGTGTCGTCGCTGGTGCTGGGATAGTCCATGCTTCTGGGCAAAGCCTCGACCGCAATCGGGACAGATGTGAGGTTTGGGTTTAGGTCCCGCACCCACAGGCGGAGAGGTTTGCGTAGCGCCGTGCATGTGGCTCACGCTCGAGAGTGGTCCGTTCATCTACGAATGTTTCGACTATTAGAAGGGGTCTGTACATTAATAGTTGGTGAATCAGCATTAAGGAGAACTATCGATAAAGACTTTTGATATTTATGCGATGCTGTTTATAAAACTGTCTCTGCAGGTTTCAGTTAATGGTCAATTTATTCTTTATCGATAACACTTCTTTGGGTTATTGCTTATTTATAGATGTAATAATTGTAACTATAGATTTGATACATATTATTATTTAAATTTAGTTCTTGCAGCTTCAAAAATAATGCACTCTATATAATATATAATGTACCTGGTTCTAAAGTCACCTCTAAATTGATCTTAATTAATTTATTTCAAAATATAATCAGATCATAAAACAAAAACTAAATAATGTTTTACACAAAATTATTAAATAAATTTTTTTAACATAAATCATTGATAGAAGATATAAAAGCTTTTAAAAATAAATAATATTATAATTGAAAGTGTAGTTATGGTTAGTTTATATTTAATATTTTTAGTAATATTTTTTGAAATGATCAAAATTCTTAATTCTTTATATCACTTTTCTGATAATTCACAAGGAATTAACAGATGTGACACTAGTACTTTTAGAGATGTTGTCTAAAATACCATTTTTACAAATAAAAGGTCTAATTATGGAAAAATGAAGATATTGGTTTTTATTTTATATTTTTCCATAAAACAATTGCATTCTGACCATGGTGCGATCTAGTGATAAAAATGACTGAATATGAGTCTTGTATTGATTATTTATTATATTGTACAACATATATATATATATATATATATATATATATATATATATATATATATATATAATTATGGTAATTGATTTGGTGTTTTAATGAATCGATACCGATTAACTTATTAAAAAAGACATTATTAAAAAAAAAATCATGTTTTACTTTTTTGTTTTGGTTTTTAAATCTAAAAGTGCTTATACAGTTGAGAACAAACCCTAACTTTAGTTTTTTACCGATTAAAGGGTTATCATTTATTATCATAAATTAAATTCAGTTTCATACTGATTTCTCTACAAAGCACAAGTACTTGGTCACTCAACAGGCTAATAAAAAGTAAATATTTTATTAACTTCATTTATTAGAATTTAATAAACATAATCCTCGTTGAGCTTAATTAAAGGTTATATATTAATTTTTTAATATCTTTTTAGTATTTTATATATACTATTTCACATTTTTGAAAAAGATTTTACTATTTAAGTGCTTATCATTATTAATTTATAACATAATTTCCACACCAATAAATTTAATTTTATTTAGTTCTAAATTAATACTTCAAGTTAAAATTCAAATTATTCTTTTTTAAATCTGATTTTTTAAAACCATATAATATATCTATTATCATATTAAATATATGCTCTATCTTGTTTGGAAGCAAACAAAGTATAAACTATAAGTAAAAAGAATAATCACCTGATGTGAACTGGTATTAGCTGTAAGAAAGTGACCAGTTGTCTGTTGAAATGTTGCAGCAAGTCCACAAAGATCAGTAACAAGTGTTCTATCTGCTGAATGTAACCTTAAATGCAAAGTCTGAGCTTCCCTGTTATTAAATTCTAATCCACATTCCCTGAAAATTAATAAAAACAAATATTATATTAAATTCGTTTATTAAAAAAGAATATCAATAGATATATTCTTTGAAAATTCTTTTTTTCTCACCGACATGTAAATGGTTTAGTATCTGAATCAGAATTAGTACTATTGTGTATCTTAGAGTGGGCTATTAAATCAGACTTCCTTGGGAAAGCTTCTCCACATACTGTGCATGCAAAGGGTGTTTCTCCTGTATGTAACCGCATATGAGCAAGTAGGGTTCTTTTCTGTAAAAATTCCTTTCCACAGACTGTACAAGAATGTGGTATTCTCCCATGCAGACGACCATGATTAACCAGCTCAAATTTTCTCTGGAAGCTCATACCACAATCAGGGCAAACAAATGGATGCAAACTGCCATGGAAGCGTGAGTGCATCGTCAAATGTTCTTTTTGAGCAAATGATTCTCCACACTCTTCACACACGTAAGGACGCTCCCCTGTATGAAATTTACTGTGCGTTACTAGATGACGCTTCAATGGAAAAGCTTTACCACATTCAGGACAAACAAATGGTCGTTCTCTTGTATGTACTCTAGTATGTGTCACCAAGTGATGTTTTAATGTAAAGGATTTTTTACATTCCCGACACTGAAAAGGTCTTTCTGCACTATGTAGAAGAAGGTGAGTATGCAGACAATGCTTGTGTGCAAAACTTTTGCCACAATGTACACAAATATGAGGTCGTTCTCCTGTATGTACTCTGGCATGTGTAGTAAGATGATGTTTCAACAAAAAAGATTTTCCACACTCTGGACAAGAATATGGTCTTTCTTTAGGTACACGTACTTGTGACCCCATATCTTGTTGTTGTTTGGGCTTGCTATCTATCTGACTTGTATTTACATGTGTGAGAACATGACCAAAGTGTGCAGTAGTATCTGTCTGACTGGACGCTACATTATTAGAATTGGACTGATTAGAAGCTGCTGCTGCTCTCTTCATAAGAATTTCATTGCATTCTTCAGCTGTAAGTTGTAAAGGACCTATAGGAGTCATGAAATGCTTGCTCATAGTGTGTTTATCTGTAGCAAAAACTAATGTATTGGGGAAAAGAGAAGGTGGTGGTGTAGAATGATGGGCGTCACAATTACATCCACCTTTGTCACACATTAAAGTGAACGAATCGTGATGTTTCTTTGATCTAACATGCGTTACATGAGATGTTTGATTATGAGCTCCAGTTGTATGACCATGTTGAGTAGTAGTGGGTGTTTGTTGACAAGTTTCATTCATGGTAAACATGGTTCTTCTATGGGTGCTATTTTGTATCTTGGCTGGTTTAACATCAATCTGGATTTTAGGACTTGATCCCTGATCCTGATTGTTATTGACTGCTGCGTAGCTAATGGTACCGGTGATGTCACTTTGTGTATTTTCTCGGCTGTCATTTCCAGGTCCGCTGAATGACCATGTGGCATAGCCAAACCCAGAACCGGTGTTTCCAGGAGTGGTGCACATGTTCGTCAAAGTGGTAATCGAGGCGTTGGCCTGACTACTTGCAGTAGTGACAGTAGGTTCTTCACTATCAGTAGTCAATACATCTTCAGGGCCAACCACCTGTTCCACAATGACGAACTGGTCAGCGGGGAATATCTTTAATGGCTCCAGAGCAAGATGATAAGTGTCACGCTCCAGTATCCCAACTTTTAGGCTCGTCGACGGCGAGGATCATATCTGTCCCTCGCTACCTCCGATGTCTTCAAAAAATTACACAAAATTATGCACTTGTTAAAATATCTGTCTAAAAAATCAAATAAAAAAGTTAGTCTTTTTTTTAAAAAGCTTGAGCTTCACTGCTCTTCCCACCAAACAAATTGTACAGTGCAATCTCGCACCAGACCTAGTTCAAATTGATGAAATCAAATACCTAACCCAAATAAAAAATGAGTTCCCGGCGTCGTCTCTAATTCTAATAACCTTAGAGAATAACAACCGTCTTCACGGATAGGCAGTAACGAAAGTGAAAAGAGGAAACACGAGGAGATGTGTCGGCGGCGCGTATACACGTTCACTCTCTTTCTCTCTCGCCCGCTTCCTTATGTGTATAATAAGTGCGTGCGAGAGCAACGAGTGAGACGGAGATAGCCGCCCGCTCTTCTTTTATCTCTCTCTTTTACTTGCTCTCCTGAATTATCATGGTGATGGTGGTGTATGTAGAGAGCGAGGGAGACATTCGAAGAGGGAGGGGGAAATCCGCTGATCGCGATATAGCAAAAGAACAAAAAAGATTCAGGAACCTCGTTGTATACAGCACAGAGGGACTCTTTTCTTGATCTAATGTAACAATGCAGCAAGCAATAGCAGCAGCAGCAGTGGCGGTGGCTACTGACAAAGCAAGCGGGCGGTCGAACAGTGAGAGTGCGCGCGCGCGCGCGCGCTTTCGCGCCGGTGTTTTCGTTCCTCCTCGACTCTGCTTCAGCTCGAATCTTCACCGGGAGTTAACATTCACGGGTAAAAAAATGCTCGAACGGTAGCCTTCTCTTGCACGCACAATTCTTTCTCGCGCGCACTCTATCCTATGCACAGTCACACGCAAGCACAGTGTTCCTCTGTCTCTGTCGTTTCGGCGTACTTCGTTCCCCGCAATGGCGCTCCCACGACGACGACGAGGTTAAGGCTTCGTTGCTGTGAGCTTGTATACTTCGGCGATGGGCCTCCTTCCGCGTGTGATTTTGAGCCTCCGTCGTCCTGGAAGCGGCGCGCGCGGCGGCAGCACACGCGGAGCCTCGTGCGTGCACGTCACACACGAGCGAACGCACACCTTTGCGCGCGCTATAATACACCACGACGATGACTACGACGACTGCGTCTTACATACACGCATCACGCACACAAAAGGGAGATGGCACGGCACACGGCTGCAGTCGCGCCAGTCCCCGGGGCGCGCACGGCCTGCCTGTATGGCCGCCGATGGTGGAAGAGAGAGGGAGAGAGAAAAAGACAGAGAAGCAGAGACCAAACCCGCGCGTTTGTTCCCCTCTCACTCGCTCTGCGACTCGTTATAGATATGGCTGTCCACTGATTTTCTTGTTCCTCCCTTCCTCTCAATGCGCTGTATGTGGGCGCGTTTAGCCGCATAAGCACACACGCGCAAATTGGATGGCGATGCTGCTGCTCTTGGCGGTTTCACGGCGCGGCAAAACCGTGCTGGGCAAAACACTGTATATTCGCATGTATTTATCTATATATATACATACATATTCGGCTCGCTCCCTTGCGTTGGCTTCGTCTATCTTCGTCTCGCTTTTGTTTGCGTGCACTGCAGGATGAGTGTATACGCGTGTCCGTGATCCGTATGCGCGCAGTCCCGTCCCGTCCCGTCTTCTATGTATATTTATGCCTTGAGTAACAGACATACAGTAGAGACTGGATGCACATCCGCAAGGCGGTTGAACGCGGGTTCCGAAATGAAAAGACGACAAAACAAACACAAAATAGGTATAACCGACGCACTACCTCGAGTCGATCGCTGTTTCTTAATTCTCTTGATGGCGTTCGATTTTAATCGGCTACATTTTTTCTTTTATTGTAAAACACAAGAAATACCTTCCTCACATCCGCCATTTTATTTGTAAACTATATGCGGCCGTGTGGTAGTATGATCCGACGTGCATGTGTGGGATACACACCCATGATACACGTACCCCCCCTTGAGCAGTGCTACCAATTGACCCGCGTTTTTGGAGGGAGCGCAGCCGCAGTTCCGAAATCCGAAACGGCACAGCCTGGCGTGGCGTAATGTATCGTCATTCGTCGTCAAACTTCAAAGCTGATCATCCTGCTAAAGTGCTCGAACCTCTTGCGTGCTGCATTTTGAAACGACTAGCGACATCTTGTAGCAAGCGCTGCTACAATTCCGACCAAATTTGCCTGAAACGAATTATTCGCTTAGTCGATAAGGCATTGTAATTTTATATATATATATATATATATATATATATATATATATATATATATATATAATAAACTGATGATAATAACCTAGATGTGATGAAGACCCAATCATTTATCATTTTTCCATTAATATAATTTTGCATTTTTTAAATAAAATAAGATAGGTATCTAAGACTAAACAACGTAAATGACGCAATTTTGATTATGTCGCTAATAAGATTATTTACCAGTTGATACCGACATGTACTTTATAAAGAACATTGTTTCTTTTATCATTTTATAGAAAAAATATTCTTAAATTATATATCTTGAAATAATATATGTATTTCATAGTAAAATTTAATTATTCTCGCACTCAGCATTTATTTACGAAAGTTATTTTTTCTATAATAACTATTTAGCTCATGATTAACATTGATTTTTAAAAAACACGGAAGAGATTTTTTAAAAAATCCATAGAATGGTGTTTGCTGAAATAATAAATAAATGTTTCTATTATAATTACGAATCATACATCTGATTTTCGTTTATTTGTACTTAAAAAAGTCATACTCTTATTATAATGCCTTGTTTCCATACGCAATATGCAAGGCTAAAGTTACATAAATATAAACTATACTTATATGTATATACGTCCGTGTGATATAATTTTTTCATTTAATATATCAATGAATGTTTAAAATAAAAATTGTATGAAACTATATATGTAAATATTTTTTGATTCATTTATTCTAAATTCACAGAATAATGTAAATTTTTTTATTTTACTGCCAGCTCTTTAATAAAATTAACAAATGTTTTCATCAAATATTGTTTTTGAATAATTTAATCACACTAACGGCACTCGTTTATTTTAGGTAAATAAGCAATTTGAATTGAAAATTCAACTGTTAGAAAAAATTTTAAGAATATGAAAGGTTAATTTATTACATTTAAGTACCAAGCATTACAATCGGTTATAATATTTAAGAAAAACACACAATAGAAATAATATAATTTTGATATTGCACATCGCTCAATTATGAAAATTGATTTTTGCTTTACATCTAAAATATTCTAAAAGATTATCAAAACAGAATATTATTAGAAAAGTAACATGATTGTTTCGAAACTTATATTTATTAGGTATAGAATTTCGTGAAGAAATATAGCAGGGCAAACATGAAAATTAAGGGAGTTCTGTCTCTACGTCGTGAATCAAAGAACATTTAGATTTTCGCTTGACTCACTCGGTGCGAAGTATGACCGTGCACTGTTACTGTATAGTAGAAACCTGGTCAAACTATGTAGAAACAGAGGTGGTATATGGCTGTTATAGGTATAGCCTGATATAGCGGAGCAGTAGCTGGCACTGACACTTGACACTTTGGCAGTAGCTGGCAGTGCTGGTAGTTGGCACTGCTGGTAATAGCTTCCGAGATTTTCGATGTCATTTTACCAAATCATTTTAAAAACATTTACGTAGATATAATACATCTGAACTTTTAGATATTTCTAATGCTTTAGGTGAAAATTTAAGTGATACAAAGTGTTGAAAAGTAGCTCAAAAATAGTGATGATTTATAGAAACAAAAGCAAAATAATGTTCTAAATATGCATTATACAATTATGATCAAATTATTTAGTTCTTGTTATATAAGTTGTTAATATATAATTATGTTTCATATTTTTATTTATGTAATGATTAAATATATGGTTATTAGTATAGTTTGTTATTGTAACATCTTTTGTTATACGTAACAATTATCATCAGTAATTACTGCTTTATTGACAATTTATTCTAAAGTTTGTACTTTAGTATTCAAGCGTTATTTTTACTAATAATATAAAATAGCAATAATGATAATAAAATTAAAAATGACATTACATGCTTTGAAATGTGCTTCTAATATTGTAAAGAATTTGTATTTTAATGTTTAGCTTCTTTATTATGAATAATAGTAAATAATCTAAAGAAAATTATTTTAATCATATCATCGCACTTCCTAACCTTAATATAATATAATAAGGCGTTCTCATGATTGGGGTTTGTTGGTAATATCGCAAACAATATATTCTACTTTTAATATTAATTTATTTTTGTAGTCGTCATATGCTTGCAATCATATTCTTTGAAAGACATAAATATTTATTGAACAATTATCTTCTATTGCAATGATTTTAAAAGACATCTGTGTCAGATTCTTTGTAATATATAAATGACTACGATGAAACAATGATTTTCTGCAAAAATCTGTACTAATCAGCTAAAAATAAAAATACCTTATTTTATAAGCTTCGCAGGAGCTCTGGAATTTTAATAGGATTTTTTTGGAATTATCTTGGACAGTAAATTCAATTTTATATCATTCTGTATTTTAATTTTTTCATCTATAAAACACCCATAAGAAGAAAAAAATAAATTAAAAATCTAAATTAACAAACTTTGATCACTCATAGCGTTTTAGTTGTTAAATAACTAAATAGAATATTATAAAAGTTATCGAAAATGTACATCATTTATTTATAAGTATTAATTTATAATATATAAAGAATTTATATTTATTTATTTGTAGATATAAATTAATTTGTAATATATATCGACAAATAATCCAACGTATTTTAGGATTTAGTTTAAAAAAAAATTCAAAAAATTAATAAAAAAAATCACTGTTTTTTAGAATCAGAATAACTTCATAAATGATAATTAGCTCGTGTACGTTACTAAATGGATGAATGCGTCAAAAACTATATAGTAAAAAATGTAATTCATATCAATTAGAAATAATAATTAATTTGAAATATTATGTATCATTTATTAAGGCTTCCTAAGGATTTATACATATGAAGATATGTTGATATTACATTAAAATAGAAAATAGAAATTTAAATTCTTCTGATTAATCAAATAGAGAATGATGATCTTTATCATATAACTTTTTTAAATTTTCTTTTCTTTATCATTCCAGATTTCAAGTTATACTTCAAAGAATTTTTTAAGCATACTCATGACTTTTGGATATCTGAACCCATTCATATCTACAGGACATATTTATTGCGACTACAATTTTCCTTTTATATGATAGGTCCCGTGTGTAGTCGACTATAGCGTCGTCTATATGAATATCTGTATGGTTTAATTTCTAATAATATTACAAGTATACCTATATATATATATATATATATATATATATATATATATATATATATATATATATATATAATGTTATTAGAAACGATAACATTCAGATTTACTCACATAGGCACGCTCTCTATTCGACTACGCGTGGGGCTTATATCAAAGAAAAATTGTAGTCCCAAGAAATATGTCCTGTAGACATCAAAATTGTAGTCCCTATAGGGTAGTATATATATATATATATATATATATATATATATATATATATATATATATATATATATATAAGCATCCCCCGTCTCCGCTTCGCCCGAGATAATAATTTAACCGATTTCATAAACAAATAAATAATATTTAAGTAAAAATTACTCTATATATACAAATCTATATTTCTATAATTCACCGTAATTTACCTATCGTCGCTTCTGTATAAAAAGCTGCTTCAATGTAGCGTCCACTTCAAAAAGTTGATATTTTGCCGTCCATTTTATACATATATATATATATATATATATATATATATATATATATATATATATATATATATATATATATATATATATAGACACTACAAACAAGCTCTAGCAGATACGTGCACAGGGGAACAATATACTCAGCATTACAGCATTATAGTTCAACTCAGGTGATTCAGGTCTGTACTCTTTGCTCCGACAGCAACAGCAGCAAGAGATTTTCGGAGAGTATAATGTTTGGACTATAGGAAATTTCTCGGGACGACTGCTATAGAGAGTTTTTATTGGGGAGATAGAATACAATGTCCAGGTATCCCGTGACGACTCTTACTGGGAGTGTGCGTGTTCGAATGATAGAATACGAATATTTTCATAGAAGTCGTACTGATATACATGGACATTGTTTCCGACCAACTATACACGAAATTGCCCGTAGAAGTCGTTCAAAAACACCTAGAAATCGCATTCTATCATCCGAACACGAAACTCCCCGTTGAAGTCGTCCCGAGAAACCTATCATCGCTTCCGAACGACTAAACAAAATACTCCTCATAGAAGTCGTTTGGAAAGATCTAGATATTGTATTTTACCGTTCCAACACGAATCTTCCCACAGAAGTTGATTTCCTCATATCTGGATCTCGTTTTCCATCAACTAAATACAATATTCCCCGTAGAAATCGCCCAGAGACACCTGGACATTGCATTCTATCATCCGAACACAACTGCCTATAGAAAACGTCTTCAGACAACAGGATATCGCAATCAACCGCCCGTACACTCCAATACAATATTTATCAGTAGAAACCGTATTTAAAAAATATATATATATTTTATATAAAACAGAAATATCAAATATATATATATATATATATATATTTGATATTTCTGTTTTTTCAATTAAATACCGTGAATATTTTCGTAGTGATGTCAACTGAAATTCAAGCAAAATGTTAGTATGCGCATAGCATATTTTTTAAGCAAACGATGGATTTTGTATGCAGAAGTGACGATATATTTTATTTATATATACATACTTTTGAGGTTTTTGGTAAAGACCCCTATTTTGCCATCATTTCTTTTGTTCGAACTAAAAAAAACAGTCTCTTTTCACAATTCTGAAGTTAATAAAATGTATAAAAACAAACATACAATTTGTCGTCACAAACTATATTCAGTACGATTTGGCATACAGAACCATTTTATAAAAGAAAGAGAAAGTAAGACAGAGATAGAGAGAGAGAGAGAGAGAGAGAGAGAGAGAGAGAGAGAGAGAGAGAGAGAGAGAGAGATTTCCCCATGTAAAAGAAAATAAAATTTACAAAAATCAAAAGATATTCATAAGGTATCAGAGTAGTATCAGATTAACCTGAAGACCAAAAAAGCTAATACCGACTAACGTCACACCTTCTTTAGGATACGAATCCCAAAGTTGTATATGAACGTTCGTTTTTTTTTGTGACGCGGGGAAGAAAAATCTTCTAAAGAGCCTTTGCTCGTATGCCTTCCGACTAAAACCCCTCCCCGCAGGGATTCCTACCCGGAGGTATCATTCCCTATACCTGTTAGGATAAAACTTATTAATGGAACGGTATGGGGTGGGGGAACAGGAGCGGGATGTGGATAGGGGGAAGGAATTTGTAAGTTTAGGAGCTCTGCCTTCATGGGGGCAGAGGTTTACGTACGAAAACGAAGCACGGGGTGGTCGATGGTGGCTGATGGGGTTGCGGATCATTGATCAGGTTGCAAGGCCTCCTGTAGCGATCCGTCGATTTAGGAAGGATACTGCTCGGGGATTGGATTCCTGACTTCGGGTGCTGTTTAATTGATTCTCTCAGATTTTAGGCGAATTTGTTCGCGTAATCGTTGAGAGCAAGAAGGTTAGTTTCCTTAAGTACTTTAGTGTTCCTTAAGTACCAAGGGATGTTGAGGGAAGAGCGTAGCAGCCTCATGTAGGTGCCTTGGAATCGCTAAGTCTGTCCGGGGGGATGGACCCCCAGATGGGAATGGCATATGTGGCAATGCTCTTGATGATGGCGGAGAAGGCTCTGGCCTTTGTTGTGGATGACATGGTTTCGCTATAGAAGAAAGGTTTGAGCTTTAAGAAGGCTCCTAACATTTTGCTCCTGGTGAGGCGGAGGTGTTTGTTCCAGGATCGGTTCCTGTCGAACGTCACTCCGAGGTATTTGACCGATTGGCTGATGTTCGTGATTCAAGACGCCACCTAGTGGTCGCTGGTGGAACTGACTGTTAAAACCATTAACTTAATTTATTGATGAAAGTAAAATGATTTTCAATAAAAAAGATAGCCTATGTCCTTCCCAAGATAATATAGAATCTATATGTAAAATTTCAGAACAATCGGTTCAGTAGTTTTTTCGGTTATCGTGTACAAACAAAAACACGTTTTGTCTTTATAAATTAGTATGATATGATATGATGATATGATATGATGATATATATATATATATATATGTATATACAAATATATACTAGATAATCTGACAATTAATATTTCATCAATGGGAATAAAATCTTGCATAGCTTGGCAGCTTGAGCACCTATAGTGTTACTGCGCACACAAGACCTATACTGACTACACTTCGAATAGAAAAAAGTAGCTATGGGATATATTTTATACATAATGTGAAGGTACTCTCTTTCCCATGCTTGCCATTAAATTTTCGAAAAAACATAATTAATGTTCTAAAATGTAGTGACAAGTTGAAAAGATAGATATTATATAAAACTAAATACGATATTATTTTGTTTTAATGCTTTATGTGGTAGCCTGCATTTTAACTGATCTTAGTAACACTCGGACTTCCATCCTTGGTATGCAATTTTAGTATTTTTGCTCACTTTTAAATTTTCAACAATTCTTGCCTATAAATAAAACATTTATAATTAGAAGTATAGAAAAGATGGGGTGAACGTTGCTACAAAAGAAGTACTCATGCACCAAATGTTCATGATTGTCAGTTGCTTAGTCTGAAACCTGAGCTAAAACCAGCATAAAAAAAGCAGGTATGAACTTGCCAGGTCCGTTTCCACAAAGATTATGCTGTTTTTTTGTTAATAATTAATTTTGCATGAAAATTTTTTACAGTATATATATTAATCACAATAAATGAAGGTTTCTTGGTCAATAACTTTTACTTTTGTAATTACATACGTTTTTAATAGCCAAAAATATAAATACATGTGATTTATAGTTTATTATGAGTAAATTATAGATGACAATTGTATATAACAAGATTTTGTTTAATTTGCAAAAATTAATTATGAACAAAAAAACAGCATAATCTTTGTGGGAATGGGCTTGGCAAGTTCATACCTGCTTTTTTTTAATAATAATGAATTATTAGAAAAAATAGCAAAAGAATGTTCACCTAAAAACATTGATGATTCAAAATAATTAACTCTTTTTTATGATGTGAAAATAAACTCGGCTATTTATAAATGATCTCATAACTTAATTAAGCTACATTTCCGTTAAAACTATTTATTTATTATTATTTTTTAGAGTTTTAGATTTATTTATATAAACTATATAAGCTGTTATTTATAAGGATGCATATAAAATGCACTTAGGCATTTGTTTTAGTGATCCATTGTTTTAAAAGGTTATTGCGTTACATAATTTATTTTTTATTAATCTATTTCGGAAGATTTTAGAAAAATATGTTGTATAAATATTATTTAGATATATGAAAATTAAATATGTTATTATGTATGTATTTTTATCTTAATAAATTGTTGAATTTAGAAAAATATTTTATGTAAAGTTTTTATAAAATACATGAGAAGATGTATTTAAAATTCTTATTAGCTAAGAATAAGATTGATAAGTAGTAAATTTCTTAATATGTTAAGAACATAAATTATTATGTTTCCCTTTATCACAGTTAGTAGAACATTTTACTACATTAGTGAACTAATTTTTAATTTACTTATAGAATAATTTTTGTGTTAATATTTGGAACTTTCGGAAATTATATTATAATAATTTTTTATAAAATTCATGAGAAGATGCATTGAAAATTCTTACTATGCTAAGAATACATTAAACTCGACTAAATATTTTACTTTTGTTAGAAGTTGTTTTTTTATAGATTTCATTTCTTTTTTTAATTTAAGGATTTAAGGATATTATTCAATTAAATTTGTTCTAAAAATAACAGATAAAAATTCTTAGTATTATTTGGCCATTGTTTTTTCGTGATATCTTTATCACTAATATAGAACGTTGTTTATATTGACGTAACATATTAGTACAATAACCTTGAGAAATATTGCCATGATGAAATACTCCACAAACAACATTATATTTTTTGTTATTAAATAAAAGATTACTTGTTGGTATTGAATTTATTTTTAAGTTGCTTATTATTACTATACCTCGAGCTGCACGATCAAATTACGGCAGTTGTAATATTACTATAGTATTAATTATTTTCAAATTAATTTTTTTAATTTTTTCAAAATTACAACATTTTTCACATTGAACTTTAATTTCTTGCCAATTTCCAATATTGTAATCTATAATATCTTGCAATGTACAGTTTCGATTAATTTGTGGTATGCAAAGATTTCAATATAATTAGATATATCATTCTGTTGTGGCTCATCGCAAATAGGACATCTGACTGTTTCAATAATTTCATTTTTAATAACGTTTTGTAATATAACTGATTGATTACATAAACAAAATAAAAATTCTGCAGCGTTCTGCTGTACATTCATTTACCATCCTAAATTTGTAATATTGGTTATAAAAAATTCTAAAACAGGTCGGTTTTTGTAACTGCGGTAGTGGCCTACGTACTATTTAGGCCGTCCTATCAACAGATTCCACGATTTTGTGTTTTTTTCTTCGTTAATAATTCCTCCTAGTTTCTCCTTTTCCAGGCCCAAGAACGCTGGTCGAGATCTGTGCATCCTGATTGGTTGATGGGCATAGGCGTGTAGCGCAAAACCTATTCGCAACAGCTCAAAATTGATTCGACATTTACACATAACTTTTCTTTCTGGTCGTACGTTGATCGTTATTTCGGAAAGACCGTATATATATATATATATATATATATATATATATATAATATGCCGAATTACTATTCTTACCTATAACCTCCTTTACTATTCTAGACTCCTGATTTGATTTAATAATGTGTCCAGTCAGTTCTTTGGCATTCGGTATATATTTATTGAATATCTGCCACTTTTATAATATTATACTCTTCTGATACTCTGAGCTTACTATACAATGCCTTGTTTTCATTAACAATACGCTTATACATATCTTTTATATATCTATATATAATCGAAGCTATGTATTTCTCACCATTTCCTATAGTCATACATAGAGTTTTATATTAAAAACTGTTTTTTAGCCAAAAATATCGGCGGGAAACGAGTCCTTAGGTTATAAATAGTAGATATGCTTTGGAAAATTATCGGTAAAGAAGTGATAAATAACGTTTTTTTATTGAAAATTCAAAATTTCAATTTAGAAGTAAATAGTGTAGCGGCCGCGCCATGCCAGCGGTTCTCAAACTCGCCCGGCGGTTCTCAAACTCGAATTCGTGGCGCTACTGCGCCATTTGATCTAATTTACTTGATTCTAACATTAAATTCACATTATTTACACTTATTAGTAATAAGTACCAAAGGGAGAGTATTTATATTTCAAGGTATCGAAATAATATGAATTTAATGTTAGAGTCAAGTAAATTAGATAACATTTATCATTCTTTAATAAATCGATTGGTTTTGAACATTTTGTGTAGAGGGGGGATTGTATATTCAAATGACTAAATTTTTCGCTTGGTGGGGATAGGGGTATATATAAATTAGAATATTAATATAAGGTTTAGTTTAGTCTCTGATGAGGAGCCGTAGCGAGCTCGAAACGTTGGACAACCTCATTCATTCTTCAATTGGGTAAAGGTGGTGGGGACAGTCAGATCGCACTTCACTAATAAAGAATTTTTTCATCTACTTTTATTTCAGATTAGTCTACGGGTTGATTTTAAACAAGGAAAGTCTGACTGCCATTATAATTTTCAATTAATTATATATTGATATGTACTAATATAGATATAAATATATATTGATATTATTATATATTAGTTTTAATTTATTTAATTGAATTGTAAGACCAATAGAAATATTTATTAATTTATCTAAATACAGTCAACATAAGCACAATTAAAGTATTTTACCAAAATATTATATTTTAGGTGTATTACAAAATATTTTATTCTGATATAATGTGATATAAATATAATATTTTGTATTTGATATTTTTGTTGCGGAGTATCAAATGTTATTATACATAGTAAAAACTGTAACTTACCTATTTTAAATAAAAACATGTTTTTTACTCCGATATACTTCATTATTCACATTATGCATATAGATGTCGTATATATCACATACGAGTTTTCGTATGAACACATGAAAATGAAGTTAAGATATGTTGCAAAAATAATATCAACTGGCACGGTACCGCTAGGAATATGTGTTGAGAACCGCTGAGCCTTGGCGCTGCTACTGTACTATTTACTTCTATCTTATGATTTCAAAATTTCAAATCCGGAATCCATTTCCCACAGATATATTGGACTAAAAAACTGTTTTATATATAAAACCACGTATGTTATATGCAAAATGATCATAAACACTGTTTTTTCCATAGATATAGTTACAATAAAGTATAACAAAAAGTTTCCAGTTTCCTAAGAACTTGACATAGAAAAAGGACACACGCACATACATATTGGGTGTACAAATAAGTTTCCGCCGTTTTTTTTATAAAGAAATAAGAATTTATTGTAAAAAAAGAAACAAATAACGTCATTCAAAATATTGCCCATCACTTTCTACTACTTTTGACCATCGTTCGGGCAGCAAGTAGATACCCCGTCCAAAAAATTGCTCGTTTTTTGAGGCGATCCACGAATCGACCCATTTCTTCAATTCCCGTAAGAAGTGAAGTACTGCTCAGCCAGACCATGAGTCATCGACCGGAATAGGTGGTAGTCTGAAGGAGCAATATCTGGTGAATACGGCGGGTGGGCTAGGATGTCTCAATTCAGTGCTTCTAACGTTTCCTTTACGATTTTTGCAACATGTGGCTGAGCGTTGTCATGCTGAAAAATGACTTATCATGCCTTTTGGCATATTCTGGACGTTTAATCTTCAATGCTCAAAGCAATATTTAAGGCTCAATTGCATCAGCTGGTAACGTTCTTCGGTGACGATTTAATTGTGTTGGAGTAGTTCATAATAGATTACTCCAAGCCGATTCCATCAAATGCACAACATTAGTTTCTTGCCATGAATGTTTGGCTTGGCCATCGAAGTAGAGGCATGACCGGGCTTACCCCATGACTTCGCTTTGGATTATCGTAGTGAATCCACTTTTCATCTCCCGTCACGATTCGATGTAAAAATCCTTTGCGATTTTGCCTTTTGAGCAATTGTTCGCAAGCGAATAAGTGGCGCTCAACGACTCTTAGCTGCAGTTCGTAAGGAACCTAATTTCCTTGCTTTTCGACCATACCCAGGGTTTTGAGACGTTGTTAAATAGCTTTGCTGAGTCACTCCTAACTCTTGTGCAAGTTCTTCTTGGGATGGATCTTTCTCTAGTAAAACTTCCAATTCTGTGTCACCATACACTTTGGGTCTTCCATTGCGTGTTTTGTCTTCCACGTCAAAACCATCATTTTTAAATTTTTGGAATCACTCCCGACAATTTCTCTCACTCAAATTAACATTACCAAATGCTTCTATGAGTAGCCTATATACTTCAGCTACAGATTGCTATAAATGAAAGAAGTAATATAACAATTCCCGCAAATGACGCTTACTTGGCTCAAAACTTAACATCTTAACACGATGAAAACTAAGCGATGTTAGCAAAAAGTCAGAGGTATTAAAAGGTTATACTGTTTCTAGATGTCAATATATACTGTACGACTTTTTACAGCTGACAATTTCGATGTTATCTTGTCGATGGCGCCATCTTTTCAAAACGGCGGAAACTTATCTGTACATCTAATATATATATATGTATATATATATATATATATATATATATATATATATATATATATATATATATATATATCAAGTGGCCCGGTAGGATCACGAAGACGAGTTTGAGTTGTGTGTGTATAATACACTAGGCTTTTGAAGGGGTAAATCATAATCTCAAATGCGGACGGTAGAAAACGATGTCCAGATGTATGTAGACGACTTCTACGGGTATTGGGGCAACGTCAACCGGCAGTTTTGTGTTCGGACAGTAGAAACCGATGTCTAGGTATACAGGGACGACTTCCTTGGGGAGTTTAGTGTTTAAATGGTAGAATTCGATGTCCAAGTGTCCTCTAGAATAGAATAACGCATAACCTTTATTCTCTTAATTAATAAGTAAAGTTGTAAATATAAAAAGTATAAAAAAAGCAGTTTGTATGTAGTGGTTACAACCACTACATACAAACTGCTTTTTTAAGTAAATAATAGTACAATACTAGATTTTCAGTCTGTAAACTATATAAAATTTCTAAACTATATAATGTATTGTATATACAAATAAGTTTCCTGCGTTTTTTCCAATATATGAGGTTTTATTATGAAAACATGGTAACATATCTTTTATTCAAAGTATCGTCCGTTGAAAGCTATAAATTTTTCCCATGCTTCTGACAATTTATGAATTCTGCACCAAAGACATTTCTCGTCTTTCGAGACCAAGCACAGATCAAGCCAATTTTTGATTCCTTCTACTGAACCGAAGCGTATTGCCGTACTGCATTGATTGAAACAAGTGGAAGGCAGATGGTGCTAACTCTGGATTGTAAGGTAGGTGAGGCAGAATTTCCTATCCACTATTCTCCAAATTGTTTTCGACCGAAACCGCAACATGTGGCCGAGCGTCATCGTGACGAAAAATGACGGACTCATGCCTGGTGTTTTATTCTGCCGGGTTTTCCTGTAATGTTCGCTTCAAATGAATAAATTGTGTTGGATATAATGGTCTTTTGATAGTTGGAAATCTCAGAAGCAGTTCGTAGTATACTAAATCCTTTTGATCCCACCTTGTGCAGAGTATAACCTTATTTACGTGAATATTTCGTTTTGGCGTCGATTGGGCGGACTCGCCGGGGTTTGTATACGATTTTATGCGTTTACGGTTATCATAATAAATCCATTTTTCGTCACCAGTGACAATACAAGTGTTACAGACAGACATGTTTTTTGTGTATATATTATTTATAGAAAAATAACATTATTTAAGAAACCTGTTATTTGCGCTTATTGTGTTTTTGTAGATTAGGATACTTTAAATGAACGATTCTATACTAAAGTTTTATAGCTTTTATATTTATTTAAGGTTTGTTTCTTTAAAGTAAAAGATTATTGAATTTCATAATATAAGATCGTATTTTATTATCTGAGAAGTATAGTTTATTTAATATAAAAGATTTCTCTACGTTATAAATTTTAGTTTGTGTTATACGTGATAAAATTAATATAGTACTTGAATTTCTTTTATTTCTATAAATTCATGCATATGTGTTAAGGGTGATACATTTATAAAATTGGCTTGTTTAAATATTAAGATAAATACGTTTTTGTTTCGTAGAAGTTAATGTAAAATATTATTATATTAAATCTTCGATTATATGCGTAATAATTTTGAGATTCATATTTGTAAGTGCGAATTTGTATACATATCAATTGTCGACTTGGTTGATATGCGATCCCTGTAACTTAAAACCTAAAATCTCGACACAAAGTGGCATTGCGTTGAAGAAAATGAATGTATGTTGTCTAAAATGATGAAATATCATGTAAAGCAGAGACGGGAAAATGTCGAATATTTGAGAATGTTAAAATAATGTATCGTCGTTTTGCTTAAATGAATTTCAGTAAAGAAAGATATTGTTTTCTATATTAAATATGAAAAGAAGTTCATAGTTAGAAAAAAGTGATCGCGAGCGAACTCTAGTTAAAGGCCTACATACCGTGTACAAGTTTGGTACACATTTTACGTGACGTGACGGGAAAACCGAAGATTTTACTAAAAATTAGCATTTATACGGTTTCACAAAGAGGTGGCCGAATATTTGCTAAAGGAAAATCTTGAGGTTTTCGAAATGATTATGCTTATATAAGCAATTTCCGTGCTGTGTCGGGAAATTCGAAGATTTTACGTAAAAAAGCCTTTCTACAGATTTTCATTTAAGTGAATCGTATTCTGGCTTTGTGAAAATATTGAGAATTTCGAAAGAAGTGACGTATTCGGTTTGCCACCTCGGGCGCTCCGACCGTCAGGCTGCGCTAAAGTTTGGGCTGCGATCTGCGAGTGGGGCTTATCTCCCGTAATTTGACCCTGCGAGAAGGGGCCTAGAGTCTATATAAACGCGCCAAAAGAGCGCTAAGATTCATTATTTTCTCGTCTCTGTTCAGGTTAATATAACTTTATATTATCTAGATTGTTCAGTGTAATTTTATAATAAATATTTTATATTTCATTACTTCGAATTTCTTTTAATTTAAAAATCAATCAAATATCCCATCATAGTAAGAGTTTAGTACAACAAGCAAAAATGATTTATTTTATATAGCTACAGCAACATTTCGGACATGCAAAATTACTGTTCGACGTCTCTCGGCTTCAATTCAGCAAAACGTCTAGTTCCTCATCTTCAAAACTTTTCGGCTGTCCGAAACGATTCTTGTTTTCAACTTCAAAATTACTACTTTTGGATAGTTTACTTATTTTATTTTACCACGCGTGAAAGCAATAAAAATTCATTGCTATATACTTGTTTCAATAAATTATAAGTTTAATTTGCAATTTTTCAAGATTTATATGAAATTTCAAAATAGTTCGCTGCTATATTGTTACAATAGTACAATACATATAGATGCTGCCTGTAAATCCAAATAAAAGTGCCTCTAGCGCCAATCAGTTTACTATCAACTATCATAGTTTAATATGAATAATATAAATATATCTACAACAAAAGAACTTTTAACAAAAGTAAATTAGTTAGGCGAGTTTCATGTGTTCTTGGCATAGTAAGAATTTTCAATATGTCTTAATTAAATTCAAAATCAGTTCACTGATATAGTCAAATGTCAGGTAATGATAAAGGGAAATACAATAATATATATATATATATATATATATATATATATATATATATATATATATATATATTTGTATATAGCATATTAAGAAATTTACAACTTATAAATCCAATATGTATTTTATAAAAACTTTATATAAAATATTTTTCTAAATTCAGTATTTTCTAAATTTATTAAGACAAAAATACATACATAATAATATTTGTAATTTTATTATAAATCTATTCATAGCAAAACAAAAAGAATATTCATAAACCAGAACAATATTTATATAAAATCTTTTTATAAAATATTCCAAAGTAGATTAACAAAAATAAATTATATAACTTAATATCGTCTTAAAACATGGATCATTAAAACAAATGGCTAAGGCATTTTCTGATAACTGCATTTATAGTTTATACCAAATATATCTGAAACTCTAAAAAATAGTAATAGATAAATAGTTTTACCGGAAATAGAGTTTAATCAAGTAATGAGATCATTTAGAAATAGTCGAGTATATTTTGACATCATTTTGTTCATGCGTGGATTCATATAAAAGACTTAATTATTTTGATTCATCGATGTTTTTTTGCATATTCTTCGCTATTTATTCTGTTAAATCATTGATTTTAAATAAAGTTGGCATGAACTTGTCAAGCCATTTTCTACAAAGCTTATAGGTGAACAAAGCCAATATTGAACTTAAATATATATACTCTAAGTCTGAAATTGTTTATTTTTCTTTAATCGTACATTTTCAATTATAATTTATTTGGCATAGATTAGTCAAATTTTCAGAAAGGGTATGCAAAGAAAATACATATACCTTGAAAATGACCTAAAGTGTCACATAACTTCTCGCACGAACCGAACGAATGACAAAACTCCCATAATAACAACAAAATTATGTTTTCAAAGCCTTGTCGACAGAAATAAATATAATAGAAATTATTGCACAGGATTACAACATATATATATATATATATATATATATATATATATATATATATATATATATATAATACTACCTAATTAATCAAATGTTCCACCATATTGTTTCCTGAAGTTCCTTTTAATAACAGATTACTATTTTGAATTTGTGTATAAGTCAGATTTTCGCTTATATATAATTAGAAAAATAGTTCAAAAAGTTCTAGAATTTTTAACTTACGTAATTAAAATAATTTATATATATATATATATATATATATATATATATATATATATATATATATATATATATAGAATAGCTTAGGCTCAGACAATAAGGGCATCTGATTGATTACTATTGTTAAGTACTGGATTTTATTTGTCAAATTGAAGTTTGTGAATGGTGCAAGTTGGATTACTGTCAACGGAATTGTTCGAAATCTTTTTACAAATCAGCGTTTTCCTATTTATTTGAGACCAAAAATTGAATTCATAAATCGAAATCCTTTCGAAAAGTATTCTATAATCTGTTTAAATAAATAAATATTATCTTGTTATATATAATTGTTATCTATAATTCACTTATGCTAAACTATAAACCATATTTATTTATATATTTTTTTAGCTTTTTAAAATGTATGCAGTTACAAAATTCAAAATTATTTACAATCAAGCCTCATTTATTCTGATTTCAGTATATACTATATAAGAGACTAAATAAGCGACAGTGGAGATAGCACCAATCTAATGGATTTTATCAAGATCTAGAAGTGGATTGGTATTTTTATTTAATGGTCGATCAATCAGCTGGTCCATCGAGAAGCAATATTGCGTATCTCAATCAATAGCAGAATCTGAATATATCGCATGAAATCACGGTGCAAAAGAAGTTGTTTGGCTGCATAAAATGTTTGTTGATTTAGTAGCAGCGCATGCAGCAATTCCCATCTATGTAGATAATCGGTCAACTATAAAACTAGCTTCAAATTTTGAATTTCATAAGAGAATGAAACATATTGTAAGCCGTAAACAAATAAAAATTATGTATGTTGAATCGAAGGAGCAATTAGCAGATATTTTTTTAGCAGATTAGCAGATATTTAACGAAACCCTTGGAAAAACAGCAGTTTTGCTATTTACGTGAGGGCCTTTGTATTAAAAATATTTCTAATTAAGTAAGAGTTTTGCATTTATGCAGATTTAATTTAAAAATATATTATATCGGGTAAAACAAAATGTTCACATATTTCTTAGAAAGGCAGCTTATTTCGTTATGAAAACAAGAAGGGATAGCAGAAATTGCATATGAATTTCAAATAGAGCAGATCAAAGTAATATACGTTGTTATACATGTATACTTTATGACCGAATGCGGAATACATCTTTTATCTATTGTATAACGGTAAATGTAGCGGCTCCGAGGTAATGTATAATGCCCTCAGTGGAGGACAAGTTTTAGTTCTAATTTCGACGTTTTAGTGTGAGGTTATATCCTCATTTTGTTTGTATAAATTATATTCTTGTAAATTAATAAAATTCAATAAAAAGTAAGATTTTATTCAAATTAAGTTTTTATATATTATAGGCCCAGTTTATGTCTGAACTGCGGAACTGAATTAAATTTTCTTAAGGTGAAATCTGCATTAGAAGAAAAAGTATAAGAGTTTATTGAATCTATGAACGAAAATTCAACCGATAGAGAAAGACTAACAGCAATGTTTCGAACAATGGAAGATTCGCATGGAGTGATGTAAGGATAGAGAAGGGGTATATATTGAAGGTGTAATAATGTATTAATTCCATACAGACACTATTATAAACGTTTGTATATATTTGTTACCTTGCATATTATTTTGGTACCTCCTTCATACAAATTAACTTAATCTAATTCTTATCCTACCACATTGCACTCTGCATTTGACCAGGGTTTTGTTTATGGAGCGGGCAAAACCTACGATCAAACCTAGTAGGATAAATGCTTATTAGGAAAACCTGCTCCGGAGTAGTCGGTGCATTGAAACTGCTCAAATTCGGTATCGCTGTTACATTTTATAGGTTTGGATACCAAATCTGTTAATGTCTCTTCTCCCGCTATCATTATTGTTTGACAAAACACCTAAGCGCGCGGTCACTTATTCAAGTAGTGGTCCAAGATGCGCTCTCGCTACTCGACCAATGCGTGGATCAGTAAATAAATATATATAATATCAAAATAAAATGTTTTATATTACCAGTCTCGTTATTTAAAGCCAGATTTATATCTTAACACGTGGTCCCAACTGCTTTGTCTTTTCTCAATTAAAAACATAGAAGTAATATGAACTTCAATCAGATTGAGTGTTTTCCTCTATGCTGGTACACTGCGTTCAGGAATGTTTGTTTTCCTAGAGAATTGGTACACTATACACGAAGTTTTTTACTGGAGTAAAGCTCTATCAAATTTATTAAACTTTACCGATAACACAACGGATTGTATTATTTACTATTACTGCAGTTGCAATATAATTGCAAGAGAATCATAATTGATATTAAAGTTTATATCAGTACAACTATTTTTAATATATATATATATATACATAATGACTTTCATTTACCTCACTTTTTCTTGCATCGTTTTTGTCAACTTGCTTTAATTTGTTTAATTAGGACTTTTAAGGACATTTCGGTTCAAATAGTCTCAAACTTTACTTTGAGAATTATTTTCCAACGGTAGTGACATATTGAATGATTATGGGAAATCATATTTCAGGACTAGTTAGTTGAGTTATTAAAATATTTAGTTAAAAAGATTATAGGATAACTAGAAAGAACAAACAAAAGAGAAAAAGAGAATACTTTACGATTTGTATTTGTACAGACTACAAAATGTTTTAAGAAAATAATATGTATGTGAGATTTTTTAATCTATGTTTTATAGTTTGGGGGGAGGGCATCAGCCCCATCGTCCCCCTGGATCTGTGGCTACTCTAAAATCTATACTCCGTACAATCACCAGCTCATTTTCGGGATATAAATTATTGGAACATGAATTATCGGGATGTAAATTAGTAATTGTTACTATAAGTATTTCATTGGGAGTATCTAATGCGAGAACTTCAAAGCATGGGATCGTCTTTGAAACGGCTTCAAAATCTATTAAGTCGATTCCAGGAACTTTTTTGGCTCTTTTTGACTCTAATGTATAATTCAGTTCTTTGAATGAAAATCTTTTACCCTTTTGCTAAAACTAACGATTTAAACGTTTTGTAGTTTCGTTTATTGTTATAGGATTGTTTTTATAGTCTTGAGGTGATACGTTATGTTAAAGCAGGATTTTATGTTTAAGCTAACTCGTCAGCTGTCTCGTTACCTTTGAAACCTTTGTGAGATGGAACCCATAGAAAATGAATTTTTACATTATTATTGTGTAGGTTTAGGGCAAGTTTATTTTTTCAGCGATAGTAGAGGACAATATAATTTTTTTATCTATACTGCTAAAGGCATTTCGTACACGTTTTGAGTAGGTAATTATAATAGCGTTTATTTGTTGTTTGTTTTTAATGTGTAGAAGAGTTTGTAGTATTGCTGCGAATTCTACATCAGAAATTGTGTTAAATCCGTGACATCTTTGTTTAAGCATTAGTTTGGATTTAGGATAGTATATTGCAAATCCCATTTTATATTTTTTTATCCAATTGTGTAATAAGTATGGAAGTTGGAATAGTTTTTTGGAGGAATTTATGTCTTGTTGGTACGCTTTAATTTCAGAAAGTCATGAGCAGATAGGAGGTTAATTTATAAATCTTTTAACAACATTTCTATAGGTAAGATAGCAAGATTTCTATCGGTGTTTATATTATCAAATGAGCCTTGTATGTGAATAAAAACGGCATTTGTGTTTTTATTATTTGTGAATGCTAAAATGATATGGTTAACCAAATAAATTTCATTGTCTATACATGAAGATCCCTTCTTACATTCTGTTTGAAAAGAAGGTATAATATTATTGTTTTCATTCCAATAATAGAATCTGTTAAACATAAGTTTTTTGAATATTTTTAGCAGATTATTACTAGCAAAGTAATAATAAGCAAATAGCTCTAAATCCTTTCTTTCCTAGTTTGGGAATTAAGGTAATATAAACTTGATTACAAGAATCTGGAAAAGCCTATGTGTTGATTTAATAGTTCTTTAAATATGGTTCATTAACAATAAAAAATCCCATTTGAAAAGTTTTAATAATCGTAGTTCATTTGCTTGTCTAGGAAGATATTTTAGGACATTATTTGATATTCAATTTGATCCTGTTGTGGAGTAGGATTTTGTTGTGATACATATCGTAAGTTCTTTATAGAGAAGAGGTTTTAGTAGATTCAATTATGTACCTGAAATATAGTTTGAAAGATTTTCTTGATTAATTAGAATTGTTTCTTTAATAGTTTGGCGGATTTTTTTCAGGATAGTTGTGGAATTTATTGAATAATTTAATTGTACTTATGTCGACTGCCCATATACAAATTAATAAATATTTTTTTATCGGTCTTACAGTCCAATCAATTCAATCTAAAAATAAAAATAAAAAATAAAAATAAAAATAAATAAAAATAAAAAAAAATAAAAAAATAAAAAATAAAAATAAAAATAAAAAAATAAAAATAAAAAATAAACAAAAAATAAAAATAAAAAAATAAAAAAATTTTATTTTTTATTTTTATTTTTAGATTGAATTGATTGGACTGTAAGACCGATAAAAAATATTTATGAATTTGTTGAATTACTTTTTCTATTACTTTCTTTATCAGGGGATCATGTGAGTGATTATTAGCATGAATAATTAGATCAGAATAGTTTCTTTTGTTACTGAAAAATCTGACGATACTCGAAGTTCTTTTCGAATTCATCTGAGGGTTAATACAGTTGCAAAATTTTTGAAAAATATTATTTGGTTCTTTATGTCTTATTTTTTTATATTTTGTTAGTCAGTTTTGAATATATATATATATTATGTTAAGGAGTTCGGGATGAGAGGAGAAGGTTAAATAAAACAAAATGCAATCAGTTCGCGAAAATTACTTAACTTGCTTCGGCATAAAAACCTCTACGATTTTAGAGGAAAAGCCGGAGCAAGCTGAAACTTTATTAATTGAAAATGATAAGAAACTATTTTATTAAAACAGAAAGAATAATAAACTACGCGCGATAAATAAACTAATTAAATTTATAAATTGATTATAATATATGATATTAAAAATTGACGCGATCAACCGTAACCTATAGGCTTACAAGCTATAAATCTGTATACAGAACATACTCGCACTACTTAAGCACACACTACAAACCATCTCACCATACATTTACAGCCGGTGTGGCGCCGTTGTGTGTCGCGCACCAGATAATTTTCTGGTATTCAGGACGGGAGCAAACCTAAGCAAATCCTCGCACGTGCCGCAGTGCCCCGGCGTCTCAGGAACGGGTACAGCCCTTGCCCCGCGTACGTAGTCGGGCAATCGTCAGGAGCTCGCTACGGAGCCTTTTCGACGTGCCGCGCTTAGGTTACTCAGAGCGAGGGTTCACTCAACAAGACGGCTTCCTGAAGCGTCTTGTCCGCTGATATACGGACACACCCGCGTAGCACTCACAGTACACTTATTACTTACACTAGACACTTTGTATTTACATTAGACACACTTTCATTCACACGGGACACACTTTTATTCACACTAGACACACTTTTATTCACACGGGACACACTTTTATTTTCACTAGACTCACGCACGCAAAGCTTACACGCACGAACGAGAGTAGCAAAACTCGAAGATTTTTGCACGACGTTCTGCCTCGGACACACGAATGCAAAACTGAAAACTCATTCGACCATCCGCGCACGATTCTTCTCTTCCAGATCGCATACACTATAAGTTTTCCAGCACATAAATAAATACATAAATCAGCCCCACTCCTAGGGTTCTTGCTGAAACCCTGGAGTCCGGACTGTGCAGCGACATTTGGGTTTCCCTCTCATTAGAGCGTCTCCCCGGCCGAGTTCCGCCCCTCGCTGCACCGCTACCTCTACCTACGGTTCATACATATACACCCACCTACACACACACACATATAAGGATACAAGCACACATATAACGTATACAGAAACGTATACACATACCACTTTCACGCATAGTTTCCCGAACATTCCGCCCGCCTTCGTCCACTACGAGGACGAACGATTCACCGATTTTGGCCTTTCTTCTACCATTGATAAGGGGCAGAGCCGCGCGACATGTCGGCGTAGACAATTAGTCGCGGTTTTTACCGTAACCACTCTGATAAGCCCATCCGGGCCTGCATGTACTTCTGTGACACGCCCGAGAGGCCACTTCGCCGACGGATATCGTTCATCCATTACTAATACTAGTTGTCCGATCGCAAAATTTTCGGTTACGTTTTTCCATTTGTTTCTCTCCTGAAGATGTTGGAGATACTCTCTAGACCAACGTTTCCAAAAATTATCTCGTATACGTTGTAATAGTTGAAAACGACCTAGTCTATTCTCGGGTAAATCAAGTAACTCCTTGTCTGGAATAATCCCTATACTATCACCTATCAGAAAATGTGCTGGTGTCAAGGCCTGAAGATCGTCGAGCTCCCCAGTCATCGGACAGAGTGGACGAGAGTTTAGACAAGCCTCTATTTCTACGAGTAAGGTGCTGAGCTCCTCGAACGTGAGGGTATGCTCGCCTATTACTCTTTTCAAATGATGTTTCGTAGATTTTACACCTGCCTCCCATAAACCTCCATAGTGAGGCGCGTTTGGAGGTATAAAATTCCACTCGGTACCATCATTTGCCAGTAGTTCAGCTACAGATTCATGAAATTTTGACGCCGCGCTGAACATTTCTTTCAACTCTCTATCTGCCCCGTGAAAGGTAGTGGCATTGTCACTGAAAAGTTTCTGAGCGATGCCTCGTCTACCTACAAACCTACGATACGCTGCAATAAATGTCGCGGAGGTGCAATCACTGACTAACTCTAAATGAATTGCGCGCGTGGCAAAGCAAACAAATATCACGATATAACCCTTATATGCTTTGTGTCCCCGTCCTTTGGTGGTACGCACCTGAACAGGTCCGGCATAATCCAATCCCGCGATTGAGAACGGGCGTGCTCGGGTTACTCGCGCTGCGGGAAGATCGCCCATTAGCTGATGAGCTAGACGTGGTTTCGCTCGTTGACATGTCACGCATTTTCGAATGATCGATTTTACGAGTCGCTGTCTCCCTAAAATCCAGACGCGTTGTGCTACATTACTAGCCGTGAGCGTTGGTCCCCCGTGTAAACATGCATGATGAGCTTGCTCGACGAATAATCGACTAAGGATTGAATCATGCGTTAAAATAGGGGGTTTTTTGAGTCATACGATAAATTCGAATGAGACAGCCGCCCACCAACGCGTAGTATTCCGTGATTATCCACAATCGGATTTAGCTTACAGAGTGGATGACGCTTCGGCAAAGGTTTTCCTGCCATTAAAAGTTTAATTTCAGCACTGAACGAGACGCTCTGAGATAACCTTATGATAACGGTTCGTGCCGCGGCGAGCTCATAAGTTGTCAAAAATATAGGCAACTCGTTAACACCCTCCTTACGTTTTCGAATCCTATGTAACGGTCGTAAGCAGTAGGCAACGATACGCGTCAGTCGCGTTAAAGAGGAAAATTTCGCGAGTATGTCCGGTTCATTATTCGTTATCCGAGCGTGAAGCATGCGCGCTTGCTTGGTTGTTTGCGGCCAATTTGCAGGAGGTAAAGAGAGCCAAGCAGGACCATGCCACCATAGTGTACTATTTGCTAATTCCGAAGGTTTACATCCGCGTGTGGCTAAATCTGCAGGATTTTCCTTGGAAGCCACGTGAGCCCATTTGGCAGACGGTAATTCCGTTTGAATATACGATACGCGATTCGCGACGAATGTCTTCCAAAACCTCGGGTGCTTTCGTAACCATGTTAACACGACCTGACTATCCGACCACGCACAGATTGGCAAATCTTGTAAAAAATGCAATTTTTGCAAATGGCGAATAAGTTTAACAAGTAAAAATGCTCCGCATAATTCTAGATTCGGGATGCTAATAGTTTTCACCGGAGCTACTCTAGTCTTAGCGGCGAGCAGCGAGACGCGTACGTTTCCATTACCTTCGTCGATTCGGAGGTAAACCGCTGCGGCATACGCGCGGGACGATGCGTCAGAGAAACCGTGGATTTCGTATGATTTTTGCGACGCGCCGCCCAACCAGCGATCAACCGATAGATCTGACAATGACGTAAGTGATTTACAGTAATCAATCCACCGATCGCGTATATCGGACGATAAAGGGGTATCCCAATCGCACTTTAAAATCCACAAGTCTTGCATTAAGACTTTCGCGGTCACAGTAATTGGAGATAGCCAACCAAGCGGATCGAATAGGCGCGCGATATTCGATAAGATCGTTCTTTTTGTGATTTTTTCCGTTAATGGTGACGAATCCGACGAGCTAAAGGTAAAACTATCGCATTTTGGATTCCATTGGACGCCTAAGGTCTTAACTAACGAGTCTTTATCGATCTCCTTCTCGGCTGCAAGCTGTTTAAAGTTTGTAGGAAGAAGT
Organism: Sycobia sp. Sy_11; assembly: GCA_018907035.1. NCBI lineage: Eukaryota > Metazoa > Arthropoda > Insecta > Hymenoptera > Epichrysomallidae > Sycobia > Sycobia sp. Sy_11. The sequence goes on from JACCIC010000101.1 coordinate 848,657, forward strand.
TTAGCGCTATTCGCCGCCCATTTATCTAAGTCGAATCCGGCTGATTTTAACAATTGCGTAAGTTCTACGCGTATCGCGATAGCTTCCGAAATTTCGTCTGCTCCCGAAAAAATATCATCTACGTAACTATTGTTTTGTAAACAAGACGCGCCGCGAGGAAATCGCAATCTTTCATCTTCGGCTAGTTGCTGCAGAGTACGAATCGCGAGATATGGAGCGCACGCGGTTCCGTAGGTTACCGTTGTTAATCGGTATTCGACGGGAGGCTCGTTTATGTTAGGACACCAGAGGATTCTCTGGTATTCTTGGTGTTCTAAGGCTACTCGAATCTGGCGAAACATTTTCACAATATCAGCTGTGAAAACGTAGCGATAGGTACGCCAGTTAAGCAATATCAAACCGAGATCCTTTTGAAGTGCTGGACCCGCCATAAGAAATTTATTTAGACTACATTTATCGCGCGCTTGTCTCGATGCGTCAAATACTACGCGTATCTTTTTTAAAGTTCCTTGCGCATATTGTAATACCGCATGGTGGGGCAAATACCAAGCTCGCGGATTGACAATCTGATCACGCGGTATACGTTCCATATGACCGAGCTCTTCGTATTTTTCCATAAATTCGCGGTACGCATTAAATACCTCGGGGTCGCGAGCGTAACGCCTATGAATGGAGGAAAGTGAGCCTGCAGCGATTCTCCGCGTCTCTGACGCTACCAGTGGAGGATCTGATTTCAGTGGCAGACATACAGTGTACCGACCATCCCGGCCCCGCGAACAAGTTTCGCGGAATAGACGCTCGCATGCCTCATCTTCGGGCTTAAACTTAGGCGCGATGTCACCAAGCTCCTCAATTTCCCAAAAGCGTTGTAACGATTCGTTAATCTCATCGCCTGAGCTACAATGTAGAGCTTGTATCGGTAATACAGGGAAACGCTCCGCCCGCCGTGACGCGCTTAATTGAATCGGCCCTGAAACGATCCACCCTAAAGCAGTATCCTGGGCGACAAGTTTCGATCCGTCATGACGATGTATGCCCGATCGCAATAACTGCCCATAGACGTCTGCTCCCAATATAATGTCTATCCTATTTCGGATGTAGAACTGTGGATCTGCTAAGCCTAATTTCGCATAATGAGAAAAATCAATCTCGATAAGATCATACGCTGGCAGATGTGACGTAAGTCGTGGCAATATCAGTGCTTCAACTTTTAATTGAAAGTCCGGATGAACAATTGACTGCAGTGTGAATGCAGTTTTATGTTTCGCAATTCCGGACTTACTCGCGCCTAGCCCCGACAATGTAATATTTGTTGATCGTTTCGGCAATCCGAGAAGCTGAGCGGCAGATTCAGAAATAAACGTCGCTTCCGATCCCTGATCTAAAAGTGCGCGTACACGTGTAGCAACTCCGTTTGAACCTCTTATTATGAACTGTGCTGTAGCAAGAAGCACAGAATGCTTATTACGAGACACACTCGCTGTGTGCACTGTAATCGATGAATTATCTAAGTTTATGCTCGGTTCATTGATTTTATCCCTTGAAGCTGCTATTTTATTAGCATCTTGCGGTCGCTTCGAGTCAAAGTGCAACAGGGTATGATGCTTTTCGTGGCATATATTACAACGCGACTTCGAGGGACAAGTATCGACTCTATGCTGACCTAGACAATTAAAACATAAACGACACCGTCTAATCTCGACCCGCCGTTCGTATACAGTTTTCCCCTTTAACTTATTACATTTCCAAATCGGATGTAAGCCCGAACACACTACACATTTGAGAGAAGTTTTTAGTCCACTGCGTGCATGAAAAACCCTTTTTAAACACTTGTGCACCGCGTTTTACTGTAGTAGTTTCCGCTGCGATCATATTCAATGTTTGAGAACGTTTCTCAAGAAAGTTAGCGAAATCGTCAAATTTCGGAAATCCACGCGTTGCATTAGACTCGACAAGCGTATTAGGAGCAAGAGTTGTGGCGTCTACAAGAGCTAATCGATCTCGTTCACTTAATTCTGACTCCCACAACTTACGCGATTCCGAATCGAGCTTCGCAGACAAAATATGTATAAGCCATATGTGCCAATGCTCCACTGGCATTTGTAGATTCGACAGGGCCCGTACAATACGCTGCGCTTCGTCGGTAAATGCACGTAGCTCGATCGCTGATTCGTGCTTAAGCGGTTTCATATTGATAAGTGCGTTCAAATGATTGCTAACTATCAAACGCGGATTATGAAACCGTAATTGTAACGCGCTCCAGGTTGTAGCATAGTTGGCATCTGTAGTCGCTACATCCTTTACTAAGTCAGCCGCGGTGCCCGTTAAACACAATTTCAAGTAACTTAATTTAGTAGCACCGCTTACGTTTCGCGAATGCACTAAAGTTTTGAACAAGTCTGAAAAACCTTCCCAGTCCTCGTAATTCCCAGAAAACTTGGGTAGATCGAGCTTCGGTAGCTTAGCCATGTCACGCCTAGTCGAATATTGCTCATTCTCAGTCGCGAGAGCGGGACGCGTACGGAGTAGATGTAGCTACTATTGTCGATAAGATTCTTAATAATTCATCCAAAAGATCCTGGTAAACATTTCGAATATTATTGAACGTACCATTCATTATATAAGAATCATTCTCCGCGTCGTCACGAACAATTATTTCAGCGTGCGTTTCTCGCGCTTCTTCCCAAATAATTTTCAATGCTTCGATCCGTGAATCTATCATTATTTTATTAAGCGTATCATGCTGCTTCTCTCTTAATTGCGCAGACATATGTATAATTTCAGCCATGCGCCCATTCTGCAAGGCTATAAGCCTTTTGAGTAAACACGGTGCCATGGTAGCGTAAACTATTATAAAATATGTAAATTAACAACGCAAAATCTGCAAATTTCGTTAAGTTTATATAAAGAATTTGTTTAATTTTACTAATAAGTAATAAAATAAGTTAAATTAATGGAATACAAAATGATTTTAACTGACAGAAATTTCAAGGTTATTAATTATGCGCTATCAAGAAGAAAAACAGAATGATACAGTACATACTTTCAACAAAATATTGGCGCTAAATTATCCTAATTATGGCCGGGATGTATAAATTTTCATTAACAGATAAACTGCTCGATTATATTTATACGAACCCTCAAATATCTAGAAACGCAGAAATTCCCGCACACTATATTCCACTTACACTTACACAAACACGCAATAAAATAAGGCCACAGTTTAATAAATAAGTCTCATATAACTCATCAACAAGTCATACAAATCATCAATTTATAAAATGAAATTTGATAAACACAAGTTATAAATTTAGACGGTATAAATAACTTATTCACAAAATTGAACTGAACGAATTTTTAACCACTCCTCCTCACCCGGGGCACCATGTTAATCAGTTTTGAATATATATATATATATTATGTTAAGGAGTTCGGGATGCGAGGAGAAGGTTAAATAAAACAAAATGCAATCAGTTCGCGAAAATTACTTAACTTGCTTCGGCATAAAAACCTCTACGATTTTAGAGGAAAAGCCGGAGCAAGCTGAAACTTTATTAATTGAAAATGATAATAAACTATTTTATTAAAACAGAAAGAATAATAAACTACGCGCGATAAATAAACTAATTAAATTTATAAATTGATTATAATAAATGATATTAAAAGTTGACGCGATCAACCGTAACCTATAGACTTACAAGCTATAAATCTGTATACAGAACATACTCGCCCTACTTAAGCACACACTACAAACCATCTCACCATACATTTACAGCCGGTGTGGCGCCGTTGTGTGTCGCGCACCAGATAATTTTCTGGTATTCAGGACGGGAGCAAACCTAAGCAAATCCTCGCACGTGCCGCAGTGCCCCGACGTCTCGGGAACGGGTACAGCCCTTGCCCCGCGTACGTAGTCGGGCAATCGTCAGGAGCTCGCTACGGAGCCTTTTCGACGTGCCGCGCTTAGGTTACTCAGAGCGAGGGTTCACTCAACAAGACGGCTTCCTGAAGCGTCTTGTCCGCTGATATACGGACACACCCGCGTAGCACTCACAGTACACTTATTACTTACACTAGACACTTTGTATTTACATTAGACACACTTTCATTCACACGGGACACACTTTTATTCACACTAGACACACTTTTATTCACACGGGACACACTTTTATTTTCACTAGACTCACGCACGCAAAGCTTACACGCACGAACGAGAGTAGCAAAACTCGAAGATTTTTGCACGACGTTCTGCCTCGGACACACGAATGCAAAACTGAAAACTCATTCGACCATCCGCGCACGATTCTTCTCTCCCAGATCGCATACACTATAAGTTTTCCAGCACATAAATAAATACATAAATCAGCCCCACTCCTAGGGTTCTTGCTGAAACCCTGGAGTCCGGACTGTGCAGCGACATTTGGGTTTCCCTCTCATTAGAGCGTCTCCCCGGCCGAGTTCCGCCCCTCGCTGCACCGCTACCTCTACTTACGGTTCATACATATACACCCACCTACACACACACACACATATAAGGATACAAGCACACATATAACGTATACAGAAACGTATACACATACCACTTTCACGCATAGTTTCCCGAACATATTTAAAAACGTTCTTTAAATTTTATATTAAAGAATGTTTTTTAAAAGTATTAAGAAGCTCTTTCCTTTTAGGTATAATATCATTGCATTTATCGTTCCACCATGTCATGGACGGAGTTTTTTATTTGTAGGAGATGTTTTTATTTTGATACCATTAAGCGTCAGAAAATCCTTTGGTTATTTAGGAGCTATCATCAATTTGAAATAAATTCTTAGAGCCTGGCTGCAGGTGAATAGTTTTGTAATTGAGGTGTGTTCGGAATTTTATTTAGCAAAATTTTTGGTCAAGCGTTTTAGCTTTGTGTTTGTGAGTGAAATATTTCACAATAGTGTTGTATGGTCAGGTAAGATTTCCCAATTAAAGCTATGTTTATAACAAAAGTAAGATCAAGAGTGTTGTTTCAGTTGGTACTGTTACAAAAGTCTGTAAAATTTCTTGTATTTAGACATAAAAATTTGGTTAATTCGACGTGATCATAAAACCTATTTGCTTCGGTGTTGGCATGTGCAGCAATGGTTGACCAGTTAGGGTGAATTATATTAAAATTTTATAGTAAAAATCAGTAAAAAAATCAATTACATAATGCAATAGTTGAGTTTTAATTTTATCAGGGATTTCAATGATATGGTACGACGTATCTTTGTAAATGATACGATTAAATTTTTACGAGGTCACCAACTTGGACTTAATGTTAGTTATGTTTCAGATGAAGAGGGAAGATTTCAATAGAAATGCCTCATATAGAGTCATAATTTTTAAGTTATAATTATATTCTAGATATCTGAGCAGGTTAAATTTGTTTGATATACCCCTGCAATTCCATTGTAGAATTTTGAAATTTGTGTTTTATCTAGCATTTCTGTAAAGATAATTTTTAGTGTGGTTGTAAATTTTATTTATTGATTAAGTTTTCGAGTGCATAATGTGAGCTTTTACTATACATTTATTTATTTATTTGTTTAGTTGTATGTTATTTTATTAAAATGTGAATCATCAGGATTATTTTTATTGCTTAATTGCTATTTTAAATTGCTTGAGTTGGTTGATTATTGAGCGAATTTAGATAGTGTGAAATGGTAGAATTGTGCGCCATTTTTTAATTTGTAAAAGATGAGAGTGTAACTTATTCAAGCTAGGAAGGTACAGCTCACGGTTTTTTTTTACTTGTGGATATAATATCAATTTATATATATATATATATATATATATATATATATATATATATATATATATATATATATATATATATATATATATATATATATATATATATATATATATATATATATATATATATATATATATATATATATAATATCAATAAATATAGCGTGTGTCCTAAATTTGTCAGACTACCAGTATAAAATCCGTAATATTAGGGGAACTTACTTTTCGACTTTTTTTAACGGAAAAAGGACATTTATGATGGAAAATGGATACACGTTAGCTTAATCAAAATATTTTCCACCATTTTCTACTACTTTTTCCCATCTGTCTGGCAATATGGCGATATCATGGCGAAAGAACGATGGCGGTTTCGAGACGATCCAATTATCTACAAATTCTCCCATTTCTTGAACATGTCGGAAGTGCGTACCAACGAGATCGTGCTGCATCGATCTGAATAGGTGGTAATTAGAAGGCGCCATGTCTGGCTGGGTGCGGCATTTTTGACGGCTTTCGCAAAATATGATCGAGCGTTGTCATGCAAGTGAATGACTTTGCAACATTTGTCGCGATTGCTGATCTATGTTCGATCAATTTCTGTTGCAAATCATTCGGTTCGCGTTTGTATACCTCGGTAGTGACGGTTTCAGCAGCTCGTAGTAGAGCATACCCTGTTGATCCCGCTAAATGCAGAGCAATTCCTTTTATCGTGGATGTTCCGTTTTGGTGTCGATGTGGATGGTTGACCAGGGTCTACTCATGACTTTTTGCGCTTTGGATTATCATAGTAGATCCACTTTTCATCACCAGTTAAAATACGCTACAGAAAAATCTTTTTTTTTGTCTGGTAAGCAAAAACAGTGCGATGTTGTATCAATTCATAATGGCAGTTTCGGTCGAATTGCGTGACATCCATTTTTCCTTCTTTATGAATCATTCCCATCGCATGTAAACGTTTCCCAACTGCTGTGTCATTAACTCCTAACTTATTAACTAGTTCTTTCTGCGTTTGAGCTAAGTTTTTGTCCAACAATGCTTGCAATTCGCTATCTTAAAACTTTTTCGATTGTCCAGAATGTTCTCTTTCATTAACATCAGTATCTCCACTTATAAACCGCTGAAACTACTCTTTATATATCATAAGCGATAGAGCTTGTTCGCCATAACATTCTTGAAGCAATCGATAAGTTTCTGCTGCACTTTTTTTCAAATCAAAATAGTGCAAAAGGACATGTCGCAAAAACGATTTATCACGATTCATTTTTCACTGATCAAAAAATTATAATCTTTACACAAATTATGGCGCCTGTGAACTGAATTTAATTGGTAAATGCCAAAACTTAAAAAATAAGTACTTTCGACACATCTGACTTTTCGTACTACTTACATCATCATCCAAGCGTGAAGGTCGGATACTAAGTTCGTCTCCGAATACTTGCGCCATCTTCATGAAACTTTGGCCACTAGTTACTACAGACTTTCTCTACCTCTATAAAAAATTCATCAGATTACATAGAGTTGTTTAGTAGAAGCTTGCGTGAGAGTATGGAGGGTAGAGAGAAGGAGTGTAAACTCTGCTCGCTTTACATGGGAAATGCTTATCAAAAATTAGCGGGAGATGGTAGATTAGATTTTTCCGGTAGACATCGCTGTCTTAGAAATCTCTAAGTGGTTGTGCATGCACAGAGAGAGAGAGAGAGAGAGAGAGAGAGAGAGAGAGAGAGAGAGAGAGAGAGAGAGAGAGAGAGAGAGAGAGAGAGAGAAATGAAAAGTCACAACGAGTAAGGGGAAGAGTATAGACTGAAAGGAACTATCGTATGTCTAATATTAAATTTTATTTTATTATATATAATTGTATTTACACAAGTAATTTTTGAAGAGGCGTGTTAGATTATTTTATCCTTCTATAAATAATAAAGCAAAAAATACTTGAAACTAAATATTGGACTGTATCTTAAAAGGATGTAAACATATGAGTCCATTGTGTCTTATTACGATCTGCATCTTTGCTGCCTTGCGTGGCAAATGATTTATGAGTTTATTGTTTAGATTCCCGATATTTTTCTATAGGTTTTAAGCTTCTCACAAAGGCTTGCAGAGTTTTTAATTTCAAATACTGTAGTTAGTCTTGCATCGTCCTTTCGTTTGAACAGACGTCTTTTCTTTCCTCGTTTGAAATAAAGTTCATATTAAAAGATTAATTCGTGTATCTTTATTTTAATATTCCACCTACTATATTTAATAACAATTCAATAGGTTATCGACCCAGATTTCTAGAGTAAACTTTCCATGATTTTGTGGACAGTGTAATCTAGTAATAAAATATAACTGTGTCAAATACACAACAAAAAAGGTTTTTTTCTAGTAAGTGAAAAATAGAATCCGTTAAATCAAAAAGGAATATTAAACCTTTTAGCGGTGAAAAATATAGTGCGTGGAAGTTTAGAATCCGCTCTCTTCTATCTGAACTGGATCTATTGCACGTACTTGATGAGCAAGTCCCTGCAATAATGGCAGAAGAGTGGAAATACACATTGCAAAGGTGTAATAGTGGAATATCTGAAAGATTCTTTTCTCGGTTTTACAAAAACCAATGACAGGGCAAAAATAGTTTTACAGTCTTGATATGGTTTTCCAATATGGCAGAGATAATCACCACATAAATGATCACAGATTCTATAAGAAAAATGAACAGCAATATTCAGGAGATAATAAATCTTGACAGTTGCACTTAAAAGAGGTATTCTGAATATTACCAGCAGGGAAGGATTAAAGGTGTTCTGGAGGACATCTTATGTTGTTTGGAGGTACCTCAAAATTTAGTATACGTCAGCAAGATGCAGAAAGCACAGATGAGTATTCACTTCAATCCAAGTGGGGTTGAAGTTACTAAAAATGATAAAATAATTTTTGTCGGTCAGCCCATAAATAATTTGATTCATATAGAATTCATTATTAAGAAATTATATAATAATAAATCTCTAATGCGATAAATAGTAATTATGGTTGATGGCATCAAAGACTTGGACACATGGGAAAATCGAAAATTATTGAAATGAAAAATAATAAGAAGTTTGATGGTATTAAATTAATTAATAATATTCTACTAAATGATTATATTTGTGAAACTTGTATTTTTGGCAAACAAGCAAGATTACCGTTGCAGAAAAGCAAAAATGAAAATCATATACAAGACCATTTTTTTATTATATATTCAGATGTTTTTGCGGACCAATCACTTCTTCAACAATAGATGATAAAAATTATTTTGTATTGTTTGTAGATGAATTTACGCACTATTGCGTTACATATTTAGTAGCATTCAAGTCAGACGAATTTTCTGTTTTCAAAGACTTTGTAAAAAAAAGTCAAACTCATTTGAATTTAAAAATAGTAAATTTATATTATGATTGTGGTAGAAAATATTTATCGAATGAAATGAAGGACTATGGCAAATATAATAAAATCAGCTATCATTTAACAGTTCCTCATACTCTATTATGAAATGGCGTTTCAGAAAGAATGATTAGAACAATTACTGAAAAAGTATGTAGCTTGATAAGTGAGGTAAACTGAACAAAGTAATTTGGGGAGAAGCAGTTTTAACTGCTACGTATTTAATAAATCGAACTCCTACTAATGCTTTAAAACAGTATAAAACACCATATGAATTATGGCAAGGTATAAAGCCTCAAGTAAAATATTTAAAAGTTTTCGGTAGTACAATATATGTGCATAATAAAATAAGAAAAACAAAATTTTAAATTTTGAAGATAAATCTTGGAAAGATATTTTAGTTGGTTGCATTTTAATTTGCTATAAAATATGGTATGTAGAATCAGAAAAATTTATTGTAGCAAGGGATGTGATAGCTGATGAAATTAATTTTTTGAATTCGAGACCAGAAATGAAGCTTGAAGGAATTGTAATAGAAAATTCCAAGAAAACTGATGAATGTGAGTAGATAGGCTATAGGCATTCTAGCACATAGGCATTCTGACACACCTCACCCCCTTACAAAGTGTGCTATGCCCCAAAGTAGGTCGCGGGGGGACAAAGCACACTTTACGCGCGAGTATACTTTAGGTTCTCTACTAGAGGGGCGGAGGGGCATGTCACACTTGACAGGTGAGTAGACTTTAGATGTAGTACAATACCTTTATGTGCCGTGATGCCTATAGCAAACTCAACTACTTTATTTTTTTTGTTTATTATTTTTTTTTCATTTTTCTTCTTCTTTGAATTAAGCAATATTTAAATAACCTTTCTTACATCTCCACTGATGGGATTATACTAAACTATGCGATCGTGCAAGATCAAGCAATAAGCTGTAGTATTTGCTGGAATGTTCTCTTTAGCCTCAAATTCTAAACATACATCTACAGGAGCGTTCTTTAGAGATTCATTTTGTCGTGAGCAATCAATCACTATGAGAGGTTCATTATCGAGAAACTGTTTCTTTGAAAGCAGTGGTTGAGGATCCCTTGTATAGTATGTTTTTTGGAAATTTGCATACATATCATACAGTGTTGCATATTGATTATTAGATATGTCAAGGTTTAAATTATTATATGGATAATATTGAGAATTCAAAAAAAGTCTCAGGTTAGTAATATTGCAATGATCAAAACGACTGGCGTTTGCGGATGCTTCATATTTATTCTTTATCTGTAAGCCGAGAATCGCATAACGTGGTTTCTCCAATTGATTGGAAGTTTTCACTGTTCACACATGCTTATTGGCGCTTGGCAGAACAGGATATTCAAATAGTTCCCATGGACGATAACACATGGGGATGGGATTATCTTTGCCAATGAAATTTAAACGTTGGATTTTTTGTTTATCAGAAGCAATCACATAAGGCACAAACCATTCTATCTTGTTTATTTTTGTTATATGCTTCATATGTAGTATTATTACCAACTATACTACCTTCCTGGATTATGGCATTCAGATCAGATCTTGATCTTACCAGAATGAGGTCATGCTTCATATTAATTACAATTTTTCTGTAATCTTCTGCGAAGCCCAAAATCATACTTAGAGGAATAAAAACGTCAAAGTTTTAGACTTTTAGATCAAGACTTTGTAGGAACTGGATGTTCTTCAGTGTTAATGGTTTCAAACTCTTCAATCGACTGATTGTCGATTGCCATGATGGAGTACTTATATGTATGCTAGAATTATAAACAATCCCCATTTTATAGATTTGAGATGAAGTCTAACAGTGATTTCCTCTTCTCGAAAATTAACAAGATTGCCGTCCTGATCGACAATTCGAACTTGTATATTATCTATGCACTTAACACTAAGTGGTAAATATATAACATGTGATGGAATTTCTATGATTTTATATCCTGGAGGATATAAAATATAAACACTGGGAAAGAATTCATGAATAGTATGAACTTTTTGGTTGTTAATGAAAGCTCCTGCAGTAACGTTATACTCGACTCTGAGTGCGTTGATTTCCAATATTTTCACTGGTAAATCATAACGGTGTTCTATATTTTTTTTTGAGAGTACGAGGAGTAAAACCCAGCACTCGACTGATTTATTTTTGAGGTTTAAGGTCCAGCGAAACACTGCATTTAATTTCACTTTTAAATGTATTATTGTTAGCTTTCAAGGAAAATTCAATTCCTTTTGATTTCAACGTATTAGATAAAAATTGATTTATATCATCAATCTCGTGACTACCAATGGGGATAGTAATAATTTCTCCTTTTAAATGAAGTTGATTATTTGTATTGTCAATATTTGGAATTGAATTAAAGGTTAAAAGTTCGACTAAACCTAAAACATAATTTTTATGCTTCGGTAGTTCAATGGTTGGAAAGTATTGGGCTTCTAAGACAGAAGATTTTCCTGAAAGAGTCAAAGTAAAACTATCTTCCATGACTGATTGAGCGAAAATGATCAAATTTTATCAGACTAATTCTTTTTATAGACTTTCAGTTAAGAATCGAAGACAATGATGACCGCAAATGAATGAGTCAAAATTCTGATATCTTGTATAGTTGCATTTCACTTCTTTCACATTGAAATATTTCATAAGATCTATGGGAGGTTTGAGGTTACCAAAGTTATCAAAGTAGATGACGTCAGATCCTCTTTTTCGATAACTGACTCAATGGGTACCTTTATTTTGCGAATCATCGAGATTAACAATAGCAGATTCGTTATGCCACGGTCGAATACGAGGAAGGCTATTCCTCATGAAAACACCTCGAAAATGTGGAATTTGTAATATATGTGCATATTTTATAAGATCATAGTTTGTTACTGGACGATTTGGCAAAATTAAATTAAAGTTTTTTTTTTCTTTTAATTAGGCCGTGTCCGACATGCGGTTTGAGAAATAATCCCACTCCACGTTTATATGGCTTCAGATAGAGATATTTACCTAAAGCAATAGCTTCCATCGTCTTATTATGACGCTTACTTTCTTGATAATCTTTCTGCGCAGCTTTAGCATCATTTACTGTTTTAGCTATTCCAGCAGCACCTCCGGCTAAAGCAGCAGTTGCACTTAGTCCTGTGAACAGTGGAATAAGAAAAGGAAGAACTCCGCCAATTTTAGACGGAACGGATATCATACGTGGAATGAGAACTTGCTTCTTACAACCACTATTCTTAAGAGCTTGACGAGCACCTTTTAAGGCGGACTGTATGATTTTGCGTGAATTTTTACCTGATATCAATGATTGTTTCGCTGCTGTCACCAATTTGTTGAATTTCAGCCCCATTACAGTTTTTGCCTTTAATTTCATAGCACTAGCAACCGCTAGAGCTGACGCTTTCTCCGCAAGACTAGCATCTTTAGCTTTAATCCATTGCCAAGTTTTATTAGCAGGCTTTATGTCAGTCACTTTACGATTACTGTTTTTATTAGAGTACTCAATGTCATGTTCTTTACATGCCTTACCTAGTTCATTTATTCCCGGATCACCCCTTTTTAATCGCTTTGTTAATTTAGTTCCGGGGCCACAGTATTAATAACCAGGAAGATGCATTTCGATAGGTAAATTGTTGATTACTCTATCGAGCAATCCACGTCCTTCCTTTTTTGAATGCTTCCGAGTTTTATGCTCAATCATCTTTGGCAGTCAAATTATAACTGATGATCGAAAATATAAAATGAACTTTTATATATTACTTCAGTTAATCATAAACTAGACTTTGTCATATCAACATGGATTTCACTGAGCAGAACGTGAAACTGCCCGTTGCTAACTTTGATTTTGGAAAGGAAAAAAGAAGGAAGCGACACGGAGAGTTACTACCAGATAGTATACGAGCAGTATTTTGCGGACCATCAAACTACGGAAAAGTAAATAGCTTATTAACTTTAATCATTCATCCCAATGGTCTTAGATTCGAGAATGTGTATGTTTATTCAAAATCCTTAAATCAACCAAAGTATCAATTTCTCAAAAAAGTCATAGAACCAATCGAAGGCATCTCATATTTCCCGTTTAGTGAACATGAATCTGTAATATCACCAGATGAAGCATTGCCCAATTCAATTATGATTTTTGATGATGTAGCTTGTGAGAAGCAAGATAACGTCAGAGCATTTTTCTGTATGGGGAGACATAAAAGTGTAGACTGCTTCTACCTATGTCAGTCATATGCTCATATACCAAAACATCTTATTAGAGATAATATTAATATGTTAGTAATTTATCGACAAGATGATGTGAATTTAAAATATATTTATGATGACCATGTCAATACTGATCTGTCTTTCAACGAGTTTCGTAATCTTTGTTCTAAATGCTGGAAAAATGATAAATATGGATTTGCTTTTATTAATAAAGATAGAACGATGGATGCTGGTAGATATAGAAAAGGTTTTGACTGTTTTGCAATAAAAAGAAATTTAAAAAATCTTAATCACTCAGTTTAATTTTACACAGCAACACGACACCATGTCGGACTTTGAGAAAGAAAAGAGTATTCTTAGCGAGCTGTTGCAAGCTCGTAAAGCTATTAAAAGAAAATCTGCACTATTGAAACAAGAGAGAGAGAGAGAATATTGAAAAAGTTGTAGGAGATACCTTGAAACCTTTTATTACACCACTTGAAAGCTTGTCAAATCAAAATGTGTATAGTCTTCTAATCTCATTTCGAATGATCAGAGCATTAGAAAACCAACTAGATTCCGAAAAAAGTTGAGTTTTATGATAGATAATAATATTCGCTCAGCTTCCATGAAAGATTATGATTCCGATGATGATTTTGCCTCAATAGATAACTCAATGATCAATTCGACATTAAAATCTATGCATGAAGACAATGTTAAAAGTAATATTTTAGATCAAACCCGCAGTAAATTTGATAACATATATGGAGTAAGAAATATTAGAGGTATATACATGCTTAGCGATTATGAAATTATATTTGATGATAATAAAATAAAAGTGAAAGATTTAACTTATCCTAAAAGTAATGGACTAATGGAGCTACTTATTAAAAAAGAACCAGAGGACACATTAATAAGTGTAGTAGATCGTAAAAATTATCGCAGTATTCTAGAAGCAACAAGTGTTCATCGGAAAAAACATAGTCAAGATGAGTCTATACGCTCATCGAAGTGTAGAAAATATTTCAACATCATTGCACCAATGTTTCGCACCAGTGCTAGTCATATAAAAAGGGGGAGGAGAAGGTCACCTACATAAATATAAAATAGCAAAGAAAGATTCTTCAATAGAGTTAATGTACTGGGATAATCCGAATGAGCTTGTTGAGAGACTAAGATTACTAATTGCTGAACAATCAGCTGAAAATAACAATCCTATCAATGAGATCCATTCAATTATTGAGGAACTGCGTGAAATAGGATATATATATATATATATATATATATATATATATATATATATATTAATACACATTTGTCTATTCTTCAATCAGTATCATCATGAGTCTCCACTTGTTTGGAAGAAATTTGAGAGACTCGAAGAGGAGTCGAGGTCCTCCAGGCATTGGATACAATTTTACAACAGATAGCAATTTTGATATAGAAAATAAACGACTTTGTAATGTTAGTGAAGCTATTGAAATTACTGATGCAGTTTGTGTGAAAGCGTTATATTCACTCTTGGAGAAGGAACTAAATACTGTATTTTTAAAAATTAATGAAATGTTAAAAGAAAACGAGAAACATCAGGAACAAAATGGTATAATAACTGAAGGGAAATTCAAAGATCTTTATCAAAATCAATTGAAATTGGAAGAAAAAATAAATAATTTGGATAAAAATCTTATGAAAACCAATCAGGAGAAATCAGAACTGGAATCGAAATTGAAAAATCTTAGTGACTCACATACTCGTTTAAAAGATAATATGACACAATTGGTTTCGAATTTGAATGGTATTATATTAGATATTAATAGGAAAACAAATGCATCGACCAAATCAGCAAAGGAAAAGTCAGCAGGAAATAAAACAAAAAGTGGTTGAAGAGCTACACAAACCTGCCCGTCACAGATATAAGTGAAGAAAATATGATATACGTGGTATAGATGAAACTTGGCAAGCAGATCTTGTAGAAATGATACCCTACTCTAAGGAGAATAAAGGGTTTTGTTACTTACTCAGTGTTATAGGTTTATTTTCGAAGTATGCTTGGGCTAAACCAGTAAAGTCAAAAAATGGTAACGATGTTACTCTCGCTATGAATACGATATTGAAACATGGAAGAGTACCATCAAATCTACAAACTGATCAAGGAAAAGAATTTTACAATTCACACTTTCCAAAACCTCATGAAAAAGTATAAGATAAATCTATAGTCTTCACACAGTAATCTTCATGCAAGTATTTGTGAACGATTTAATAGAACCTTAAAAAATGCAATGTGGATACAATTCAGCAAACAAGGAAACTACAAATGGATAGGTATCCTACCAGATTTACTGAAAGCTTACAATTCAAGAAAACATCGAGCAATAGGAATTGAGCCTGAAAATGTAAGCCAAGAAAACGAAAGGGAGGTTAAGAAGCGTTTTTCAATTGAGATGATAGCAAGGAAAAAACCGAAATACAATCTCGGAGATAATGTACGAATAAGTAAAATAAAATATATGTTTGAAAAAGGCTAAACATCTAATTGGTCTACTGAAATTTTTACAATATCAAGAATTTTAAAAACTTATCCAGTAACTTATCACGTTAAAGATTATTACGATAAGCCTGTATCTGGGGGTTTTTATGAAACTGAAATTCAAAAGACTAAGTATCCCGAAATTTATCTGGTAGAAAAAGTGTTAAAACGGAGTGGTAACCGCGTATATGTTAAATGGTTAGGATTCAATAGTGAGCATAATAGTTGTATAAATAAAAAAGAAATTAATTGAATACAAGATATAATATAAGTAACATACATAGATAGATGTAAGGACACTAATTTCAAAGTAAATAAGAAAGACATTGTATTAAGATTATAATATTTATTTATGTAATTAAGATATACATGTTTTTTGTTTTTGACAAATAAATAATAAAAAGAAATGAAACAATGTGTTAAATTATTATTACTTAAGAAGTAGAAGTATTAAACTTAAAACAACTACCACTCCGATACTCTATAAATAAACAAAGCGTATTTGCTTTATTAGCTATATTTATGAAAAATTCTTCATCTTTTAATATGGCTGACGATATATTTTGCAGTAAGAATATTTGAAAGTTTTCATCTATCTCCGCAACTACTTTCGTACCATATTTTGTGGAGACCTGCTTAAGAGCAGTCACCATGTACTGATGATTTTTCTCCAATTCCGTACATTTCTTCCTCGGCAAGAAGTCGCTTTCTGAAATTTTATTCAGAGTGGCTAAATCCATTAAAAAAAAGAAATATTTTATGAATTCTAGCATATTTTTTTCTAAGAAAAAATTAACTATGAATCTTACCTTACTAGAATAGTCTTTTTTTCTTTGGAGAAGGACGACAATTCTCAAACTGTTCAACTGCTCGATTGAATTCTTCATCATCCTTAGTATGTTCATATAACTGATTCCCCACCACAATTTCTGCCCCTTCCATTGCCTCATGGAGTATATCCCTTCTCTCGACTTCAACTGAGCTTACCCCTTCCAATACTTTCAAGATTTCTTCAGGATTCCATTCATGTAATAGTTCATCCGATATATTATACTCAACGCTTATTGGTTCACCTTCATTGCTATAAAACGTCATCCTCTCTGTTGCTGCTTGATATTCATTGGTTGCTTTATCGCCCCTCTCTTGTTCTGTGTGTACATCTACCGTTACTCGAATCTGATTGGTGATTTTATTCTCCCTCTTCTCTTCCTTAGTAGCTGCACCTATTTGAGCTACTCTTCCATTAGTCTCATCGTATCCCCTCTCATTACCATTCCCCTCCTCTATTTGATGACTTTTATTTTCCATTATTTCTTGCAGCTTGCGACATTTGATCTTCTAGGATTTTATAGTGACCCCAAGGTAATGTGTCTATAGTATTGGGCAATAATTATCTTTTATCATCAAATGGACTGATGGCAATTTTTTTCTGTTTTTCTGTATGCCTTATGTGTAATTTTGAGCGAATGTTATACTGCTCTCGCTGTATAATCCCGAGATCTTCCAAACATCTTCGATAATCTTCAATCGTGATTGATGTTTTTACAACGTTCAATTTTATTCCTTTAGCTTTTTTCACTATCCCTCCTCCATCTATTAAAGTACTGTACATTTTACTCCGTAAAACGATAAATTCCATCATAATCTTTTCATTACATTCATTTTTCATGAGCCCAGGAACTTTTTTATTTTGATGAGGATTACCATACTGATTATTTTCGTCATAATCAGAAGAATTAAATCTATGAATATCTTATTTCATTACTTGATACATATCAATATTCTCTACTTCATATATCAAGCTATCCGTATCAGTATACAAAAGCTTACACTTTTCGCGCACTCGACGTTTCATGTAAGAGTAGTAAAAATCATACACTAATGTCTTTGATAGATCGAGGATACAAAGCCCAACGTATATCGGCTTTTTGATTGTTACACTTGTCTTCTTAAGCTGAATGGCAACTAAATTTTCATCGAATATTGCGCAGCTATGCTAATTAGGTAGGGATATGCGTGCCTCTCTTATCGATCAGTGAATTTATTTACTTAACGTACATCAACGCGAGATCGCTCTCGCTCAATGCATTTTCCATATACAGCATTAATTAATAATTTATAAAAAAGTTTTTCCAACTCATTCTTTGCATGCTTTCGCTTTTCAGTAGTTAGTTCGACATATGGTTTCAGCCAGGGTTTCTGTTTAAAACTCAAAATTCTATGTGCTTTTTTCAATCGAAGACCATTATCAAGCGCTTGCTTAAGAGCACGATAATGAATTATATACCTTTTTGTATCGTTCAATGTAGTTAGCAGTTTCTTCTGTTTTGAACCAGCTGGTATACGATGCTCAGCACAGAAAGGTAAATCATGATGTTGGCCATGTATTTCCTCAGGATATTCCAAATCTACTTCAGCAATATAGCATATATCAGAATCTGATGGTGTATTGAAAAAGTTACGATTTGATTCATAATCAACCCACTTAACTTTTCCAATTGGTAAATGCTGTACCATCGCCCAACCATATAGATGATTAATATCGTAATATAAAAGTGTCTTTATTTTATTTTTTTCATCATATCCCGATCCCATATATGGATTATTAGCCTTTGAATATCGATTGCAACACTGATTTATTCCACCCCGAATGCCTGATTCAATAATTAATAACATGTCAATATCAGTCAGGAGCTCTAATTCTATCTTTGTCATTTTTAGAGCTGCAGAAAATGTTAATCCTGGAGTAGTGTAAAAGTGTACTGGACATAAGCTGTAGGCCTTAATAGATATATTTCGAAAACTTTCAAAAACATCTGCTAAGAAGAGAACATCCATTTTTAAGTATAAGTCCGAATACTCTTCTAATGTTCTTATTTTAAAATTTTTCCATACTTGAACAGCGTGCTTGTAATTTTCTTTAGTAATATTTGAATCAGTTAATTTATTGTAAAATTCATTTTTTGACAGCAATTTTGTAGTTAATAATTAATCGAGTCCATTTACAAAATCGTAGGGAAATATGCCTTTACGTCTAAGAACATTAATATTTTCATTTGAGAATCTATCTAATTGAAATTCCTGTATTGCTATTGGTACATTATCTAGATACGACACAAGTTTCTCTAAGGATAATGGTAAAAATCGTTACGAATCTATAAATCTTAAATTTACATCACAGCATATACTTCGTAAATGAAATATATTTTTCCTTGTTATGAGGTATTAGAGTAATTCGTCCATTTATCAGTGTAGAAGTTCCAAGTTCTTTTAAAATAAAATGTGTGTCATAATTGAGGTTATGACAAATTACGGAAATAAAGTTTGAGTCTTTATAGTTCAAATTGCATGAATTATGAGCAGCACCTTTGAACCTAAAGAGAAAAAACAAATTAATTAAAAAAAAATTAATTTTTGTTTATCTAAAAAAACAACTTACCTTCCTGTAAGATGACAATGATCTCGTACAGCCAGTTGGCCATCTACAAATGGTTTGCGACATATATGGCAATCGGTCAACCATTGAAAAGTTAATTCTTCAAGGTCTGTGAGTTTCATTGATTTTGGATTTTTATAGAGATAATCAATCTGCTCACCAATTGATTTCAATTCACGAACAAACCATTGTGCAGGCATCTCGTCATCTGGACTTTTCTGTCGATATGCTTTGTAAGCGGATAATTTGTCGTCAACGCTACATTTTAATTAGAAACCTATACTGTACGCTTCATGTAATTGAAAAGCATCTCATTTTCTGTAGGTTTTAATAAACATTCAAAATCTGCATAAATTACAAAAGGTACTTTTTCACTTTTACTATAATCTTCAAATTTCAAAATATTATTCGATGCGTTTGGTAAATTGATTCTACAATCGTTAATATTTTTACAAAGATTTTCATGATTTTGTAGCCCTTTCTAACTATAAAAATGTTGTAAGCATCTTTCACAATGGTATAATTTTTTATGAGCTTTACTCACGTGCGATCCTAAAAGTCTGGATATACTTTTAATCGAAACATAATGGAATTTAGGCACACTTCCATTATCGTCAGGAATATTGTGTTCTCATAGACGTCTATGTAGAAATCTTGAATCAAGAGAAATTTGTATGTTTCTACTTCTTATTTAATGAAATATGACAAGGTGATACTTCATATTTCGATCCGTACTTCTTAAGCATATAAACATTTCCTGAAATATTATTAAATTTTTCAAATTTAGAAACATCTTTCAGTTTTATAAGAAATTCTATATCATCAAAGTTCAACTCGTTTGTAAATTATCATAATTATGAACTCTTTGAGGATTTTTTTTCATTTGGATGTAATGCTGAAAGAATAGCATATTTGAAGCATTGATTATAAAAATTATGAACATTGATACATGCTCTTTTTGATGCTATGAACTTAGGGAGAGGAATATATGATCTTCCCTTGTGAGGTGAAAATTTTTTCATGTTTATGGATAAACTAATAATACTTTTTAATGTGCATCCAGAATCTTTATCCTGAAATTCTTCTACACGTGTAAGAAGAGGCTCTATAATATGTTCCACAGACCATTTTTCTAAATCAGTAGATATGTATATTGTAGCACTCACAGTTGTGAAATATTTAATATCTGTTGTTTCCTCTCAATTTTTCTGCATGGAAAACTCTGATATAAAATCAGAATTTACTTTTATTGCAGTATATTCTTGTAAGCAAGCTCTAACTTTATCTTCAAAGAGCTTCTGTGCGTCGACTAAGAAACTTAGAATGCCCACAAGTTCTAAATTAACAACAACGCCTGTTCTTATTCGATTTTTAAAAGCAGATTGTAAATCTCGCCACTCTACTTTAGCTAACACGTTAGAGATTAGACTACCTTCCATTGACACTTCACTATCAAGATGATAATGAAATCTTGCTTGTAAACATGAAAGATGAATCAGAAATGTTAAACATTTTGGATTTTCTGCTCGAGAGAGACCTTGTTTTTTGACCAATTCCCTCAGCTTGATTATATCCTGTTCAGTTATGGATAAATAATTTTCGAGTTTGATTATGTTCAATTCACTGACACGCTTGTAAATGTCACGAAGTTGTTTCACTTTAAACTCAACAGACGAAAGAAAAGCCATCTTACTTTTTGTTTTTTTTTTACGTTAACTAATAAAATATATTGAGTTAAATAATTAATATTACTTCTTTAATGTCTCATAAAAGTATTACACAAAAAAACACTGTTTGAATACAACACACTTGTATAATTGACAATGGAAAAAATAAGAAATATAAAAACTGAACTTATTTGACTATGGTGAAGAAATTCTGTTCCTCCCAGAAGTCGTCTCGCTTTTAATGGAAAATGAAAAATAAGGAGAAGGGGAAACAGAAGTGGAAGGAGAATATCAAGTCTGCAATAGAAACCATTGAATAGTGTGTTAGAAAGAGAAGAAAGTATCTATTGTCTGAGTAGCACCAATCAAAACATCATGTTTTTAATATTTCATCTCCTTTCTCCTTGAACGACCAATCATAAACGTCATTTCCTATGGGAGGGAGGAGACAAGCATCGTTTTAGGATTATCTTAATATCTACGGTTACGCTCTTTTCAATCATACAAATGCTTTTCTTCTCCCACACCCAATCGTAAGTGACTTTCTCTAAAAATGCAGGGGATGAATAGACTCGTAACCAACCAAACAAATTCAATCTTTGTCCAATCAAATCATTATTTATTTTTCTTGAATCAGCCAATTGTAGGAGCGTCGTCATTTTCAAGAGGAGGGGAGAACTCTTATAAAAGTGAATGCATAAGCACAGAACTTACATTCGTAATCATCACTTGAGCCTATAAAATCAGCATAAACTAATCTGAAAAATGGCTACAGTACAAGAATACAAAGTAATGTTTAGAAAAAATATTCTTTAGCGTCCAGAAGATAAAGTGTTCTTCTGCGACATGTAGGGTTTCCAGACAAGAGGCCCGCAAACTTTCATTTTGAAAGAATTTAGTTTATTAGGCATGGAAAGAGGTGCACTACCTGCAGTGTATCTTTTTAAGCCACCATTTCCATGGAGTGACTTGACATGGAACGAAAAAAAAACGGTTCACTGGCTGCAGCGTGTTTACCATGGAATGGAACGGGAATCTGGTGACATTCCTTACCATAGGCTCAAAAAAAACATTGGAGATATGCTGTGCAGCAGTAAAAAAATTATATGTGAAGCGGCGAGAGAAGAAGGAATGGTTGACAAACATTCAGACAAATATGTAAGTATGATAAAGTTTCATACTTTCATCATCATCTTTTTATTTTTTCTTTTCATATACATATATTCAAAAGTATACTTTTCCATAGTATTTCCATACTTATTCATACTTTTTCATACTTTTTCATACTTTTTCATACTTTTTTCTCTATTTCAGAAATATTGTCGATATCGAGTAGCTAGATTGTCCATCACTGCAGTCACTACAAAATAATGGTGAACACGTACTTTGTGAAAATCACACATTAAGCACAAGGCGATTACCAATATGTGCGATTTGTAACGTAGTAATTATGCGTACATGGATAGAAGATTATTTCAGTGGGAAGTATGGACGAGATGAAACTGTTTAAAAAACATGAATATAAATGTAATTTTAAAAAATGATATTAATAAAAAATATTTAATCTTAAAACAGTATTTTATTTGTACTTTAACAAAAAAATTTACAAATAATAAGAAATTTTAAAAAGAAATTTTATAAATTTTCAAATAAAAGAAAAAATTCTAGGAAATATGAAATTCCTAGTATTTCCTGAAAATTCCTAGAATTGCTCAAAATTCTAGAAATTTTGGCGTTGGGATTCCTTATGGGGGGGGGGGGCGAAGCCGTGGTTGGTTGGGCTACGCTGATTTTGATGAGCAAACTCCTATGCGGTTCCTTCTTTGGAGAAATTTTCGTGTCTTACATTTTCATAAAATACAAAAAATTAAATTAATTGGTATAATGTAAATAATATTAAATATGGACAATAATTTTAAAAAACGCACTATGTCTGATATGCTTTTTATACAACGTAATATCAAACACACTGTTAATAAAAAAGAAGACACGCTATTTCTTAGCAAAATATATTCAGACATAATCTCATTTTTATAATTTTAGAATATATTTTGACTTAAAATTTTATAATTATTTAGTTTGACTTAGAGCGTCTTAGCGTTTGCCTTTAAATTTAACTGTAAGTATTGATTTATTTATTCTACAGAAATTTTTCAACAAATTAAAAATTAAAATAAAAATAATTAAAAATAAAAAAATAATTGAGATAAATAATTAAATAAAAATTAAATAAATATAATTAAATAAATAATTAAATAAAATATTTTTTTTTGGGAACAGGATACGAAGTGGAAAAAAGGGAAATAATAAAATTTTAAATTTTAAATTTTAAATTAATTTATTTATTTTATATTTTTTACATTATTTATTACAATTTTATTTCAATTTTTATTATTTTTTTAATATTATATCGAAAATGATCCTCGAACCTGATCGAGGATCTATTCTTCAAGGCTGCTGTTGCTGTCGTTACTGCTACTGCTAACCACACTCTCAATGGAGGGGCTCCGTGGTCGAATAATAGATGTTGTACACAATCGGCTGCTCTTTCTATTGCAGCATTCTTCGCCGCTTCTCCGGCGTTTTCATTGTCTTCGTCTCTGCTTTCCTATAAAAAGAAATCAAATATAATCATTACAAACATTAAAATTTAAAATTTAAATTACAATTTAAACAATTTAATGTTTTAATTTTTAAAAATTATCATTGCTTACCTCATTCCATCTCCTCGATAATTTCTGCAAATTTTGCTGCCTGCAGAACCATGTCTGCCATGTCAAATAATTTTTGGTGTAAGTTTCTTCAATCTCTTGGAGAAGCGATAGATTTTCCTTCATCAGCGGGCGAAGGTGAACGACACCTCTCCAAGCACGGCGTAACTGCCCTCGTCAGAGAAGCTGCTGCTATCGGGATCGGCGTCGTGGACTGTGTCGACCTCACCATCTCCTCCCCGAACAAGTCCATGAACTTGCTGTAGTTTCCTTTCCTACGGTTGCGGGGAGCCTTCTCCACGGCTTGGAGCCTCTTCCCGCTGCCGCTGTTTTTGCTGTTGCCGTTGCCGCTACCGTTACCGTTGCGGCTGCTGATGCTGGTCTTGGTGCTAGTGCTGGTGTTGGCGGTAGTACTAGCGTTGATACTGGCGATGGTGCTGGCGATGGTGCTGGCGATGGTGCTGGCGATGGTGCTGGCGTTCGAGTTCAGAGCCACTATCATTTTCAAGGCTTTAGAAAAAACTCTTAGAAAAATGCAAGCAGACTGAGATGAAAAAGCTATCATTTTTCTATTAGTCAAAAAATTCCATATTGATGACAAAAAATTTTCCTTATTGGTGGAGGAACAAAATTTTTTTCCTCCCCTTATACCATCACAGCTTATAGAAGGATCAAAAAAATTTTTTAACTCCTGCCTCTCAGCCTCCCTGAGGAGTATAATAGTCCTCATTGGTTGAAAGTTCATATTAAGTCCATGAAGTCCCTCCTTTCCCGTTTACAACTTTTTATAAATGAGAAATAACGCGTTGATTTTACACTCTACCGAAATCGAAAAAATCGAGAAGAAAAATATCTCGCTTTCAGTATATAGTGTTTGCTACAACAATGGTCTTTCATAGCCCATAGCCATAGACGGTCAGTGGATTATACTAATTAATAAGGCAACCTCAATCCGTATAACATGAGGCGCAGGCTCACATTCACCTTGTCCACCAAATGTTCACCAGGTGTTCGCTATACAAGAGTCATTCATAACCATCACCGGTAAGAGGATTACACTGATTGATTGGGTTAACCTCAATCGGTATATTAAATGAAAAGAGGCGCACGTGTTCGCCTCTACTCCGACCCTCTCTCATGCTCCTTCCAAGAAGGCGCAACCTTTTCTAAAATATAATGTTTACATTCTAAGTTTTCACACTCACTTCCTTTTCCATTCCCATCTATGTTATACGGAGTCGAAAAAAGATACAAAGCGTGGGTCCGATGAAGAAAAATATTATGGTATCATTATATAGTATTGTGCTATACGGATGCTATAATAATATTCATTTATAGACATCAAAGGAAACGAGAGTATACTGATTGATGAGTTAACCACATTCAGTATAACAAGAGGTGCACGTGTTCGCCTCTACGCCGACCCTCTCTTATACTCCTTCCGAGAAGGCGCAACCTTTTCTAAAATATAATGCTTACATACTAAGTTTTCACAGTCACTCCCTTTTTCATACCCATCTATATTTTACTCAGCGGTAAAAACAGGATTGAGCAGATACAGATCGTGAGAGTGTAAAAGAAAATTTCTCGCTTTCAATATATTGTATTGAATCACGTGTTCGCTATACAAGCGTCGTTCTTAATCCTAAACGGTAAGAGGATTTCACTAATTGATTGGGTCAACTCAATCGGTATAATAAATGAAAAGAGGCGCACGTGTTCGCCTCTACTCCGACCCTCTCTAATACTCCTTCCAAGAAGTGGAAAACTTTTCAAATAAATAGAACACCTTTATGTCAGTTTTACATAGTCAGTCCCTTTTCCATTCCCATCGATATTATACTCTGTCGAAATCGTGAACATACAAAGCGTGGGACTGACGATGAAAAATGCCCCTCTCCCCCTCTATTAGAGAACTTAAAGTATACTCGCGTGTAAAGTGTGCTATCACTCCCCGTGTCCTAGTTGGGGGCATAGCACGCTTTTGAAGGGGGGAGGTGTACCAGAATGCCTATGTGCTAGAATTCCTATAGCCTATCTACTAACGTTATGTTCGTAACAAGTCAGTAGAGCCTCAGAAATCTGATAATGAAAAATCAGAAAAATTTATCGAAGATCAATCTGAGAAAAATGAATCAGACGAACCAGAAATTCATATAAAAATTTGAACAAGTCTAATAAACCTATAATGGAAACAGATAATTGCAATTAATCAGAATTTTCAAAATGATAAATATAATACAAAGAAAATAATGACAAATCTAAGACGGAGTAATAGAGTCAAAGAGAAACTAAGAATTTCTTATGAAGAAATAAATTACGTTTTGTGTGCATAATCAGTAAATTGTGAAATTTCCAATAATTTTAATGATATTAAAAATTGATATCCATAAAGAAAAATGGGAACAAGCAATTAAAGATGAATTAAATTCATATTATTTTAATAAAACTTGGATACTAGTATCGAAGCCACAAAACAACAATATTATTGCAAATGGGTATTCGCTATTAAAAATGTTGAACATGAAAATCCATCTAAATATAAAGCGCGTCTTGTTGCTCGTGGTTTCAATCAAAAATATTTAATTGATTATAATGAGACTTTTGCTCCTGTAGCAAGAGTTAAAAGCTTTAGATTAATTCTAGCGTTTGCAAATCAATATAATTTACTTATTCACCATATGGATAAAAAAACTGCATTTTTAAATGGTTCATTGCAAAAAGAAATTGACATGAAAATCCTTGAAGGAATTCTATATAAAACAAATCAAGTTTGTAAATTAAATAAAGCTATACATGGATTGAAACAAGCAGTACGATGTTGGTTTGAAACTTTGATAAATCATCAGTAGAAAATGGTATTAAAAATTCATTAGTTGATTGTTTCTGACTTTTAATAATTTTAAAAATTATTGAATGAATAAATTCAGAATGACAGATTTAAAAAAAATTAGACTATTTTTTGGAATAAAAATTATAATATGATGTAATTACGATGTATATAATGAAATAATGCAATAATGAAATAATGATGTACTTATTCTTAATTGGAGTTCATATATAAGAACGATTTTAAATAAATTTAACACAAGTGATTGTGTAAGCACATCACTTGAAAATAATATACATTATATTGATTTAAATTCGGATAGCAAATACGACGCCCCTTGCAAAGTCTTATCGGATGCTGAATGTGTGTAATGGTTTGTACACGTCCAGTTTTGAGTACAGCAATAAATATTCTACGTAGATATTCAAATAAATATAATACAGAACTATGAAAATGTCTAAAAAGAATTTTAAGATATTTGAAAGGTTCGTCGATTTTAAAATTAACTTATAAAAAAGGAAACAGTGAAAATATTTTAAGTGGTTATGTTGATTCTGATTGGGGTGGCCATGAAAGTAATGATAGAAAAAGTACTACAGGCTACTTATTTAAGTTATTTCAAGAATACACGATTTGCTGGATTACTAAAAGACAAGCATCAGTAGCAGCTTCTTCAACAGAGGCAGAATACATGGCTTTATTTGAAGATGTTCAAGAAGCATTATAGCTAAAGTTGTTAATAGATAGTATAGAAATTAAAATCAGGAAATCGATTGTAATTTGTAATGAAGACAATAACGGTTGTATAAGTATAGCGAATAACCCAAGTAATTATAAGCGATCAAAACATATGGATATTAAATATCATTTCTCGAGAGAGCAAATAGAGAAAAATGTAATAATATTTAAACATATTTCCACAGCGGAGCAGATTGCTGATGCACTAAGAAAGCCATTGCCCACTGTGAAATTCCTTGAACTCAGAAAAGGAATGAGTCTGGAGAATATATAATCTATAATTCATATTGTTTTCTTAAATATATTTTATATTAGTAATAGAGACGGTTTGAATAGGTTTTGCTGGGTTTCTCTATTCCATGCAACAAATGTTGGACCGTGTGTAATTTCCCAGAACAAACGAGGAAAGAATATAGACTGAAAGGAACTTTCGTATATCTAATATTAAGTTTTATTTTATTATATATAATTGTATTTACTCAAGTAATTTTTGAAGAGGCGTGTTAGATTATTTTAGCCTTCTATAAATAATAAAGCAAAAAATACTTGAAACTAAATATTGGATCATATCATAAAAGGATGTAAACATATGTATCCGCTGGGTCTTATTACGATCTGCGTCTTTTCTACCCTGCGTGGCAAATGATTTATGAGTTTATTGTTTAGATGCCTGATCAGTTTTTTATATAGGTTTTAAGTTTCTCACAAAGGCTTGCAGAGTTTTCAATTTCAAGTACTGTAGTGAGTCTTGCGTTGTCCTTTCGTTTGAACAGACGTCTTTTCTTTCCTCGTTTGAAATAATGTTCATGTTAAAAGATTATTTCGTGTATCTTTATTTTAACATTCCACCTACTATATTTAATAAAAATTCAATAGAAACGATAAAGTGCTGAGTGGATTTGCAAAAATGGCAGCGACCAAAAAAATTTATTTTTTTTTTATTTTAAAGGTATCGTCCACAAAGAATTTGTTACTCAAAATACTACTTTAAATTCTGCATTCTACCAAGAAGTTTTTGCGTCCATAGACGCGATACAAAAGCGATAACAATCAAAATTAAAAAATATTACAAAAGAGGGGTTTTTAAAAGGCATGAAGAGATTGGAAGATCGTGCCAACTTGTGTATTATTTCAAATGGAGACTATTTTGAATAAAAAGTTTGTTGAAAAAATTTTATACATTTATTGCATCTTTTGTACCTGCAGTCTTAAAACGTTTGGAACAGTGTATATATCGTTGTTCAGATCTCAGATATAGCTGCAAAACAGGTGTTAAGGCTATTTTTTTTTTTAATTTAATTGTTAAAATACGAATATTATAGTTTAGTAAATGTAAATACTACAATCCGATTCTACATTTTTATATCCTACTTTAACATAGAAGAATTAAATAAAAATATTTCAATTTAAATATTAAAAACAGTACTCTAATAATTGCAAGAATTATTAATTGTATTTTTATATATATACCAGACTTTCTGTAACTTTATAAATACAGAAAAAAGACCTTATTCTTTTTTTATTAGAATTTTTTATCTTAATATATATATATATATATATATATATATATATATATATATATATATATATATATACTAGCATTCCCCGTTTATCTTAATATTTATATTTATTAATATATGTATATATATATATATATATATATATACTAGCACTCCCCGTCTCGGTTTCGCCCGAGATAATAATTTAACGGATTTCATAAATAATCAATAATATCTAAGTAAAAATTACTTTATATATACAAATATATATTTCTATAAATAATTGACCGTAATTTACCTATCGTCGCATCTGTATAAAAAGCTGCTTCAATGTAGCGTCCACTTCAAAAAGTTGATATTTTGCCGACCATTTTATACAATATATATATGCATATTAAATGGAGAAAATTGTATTTTCGAGTACAAGCGATAGAAAAAGATGTCCAAGTGTCTCGAGACGATGTTTTCGAAGAGTATCATGTTCGGACTATAGGAAATATCTCGGGACGACTGCTATAGAGTGTTTTTTATTGGGGACATAGTATACAATGTCCAGGTATCCCGGGACGACTCTGACTGGGAGTGTGCGTGTTCGAATGATAGAATACGAATATTTTCACCGAAGTCGTACTGACATACATGGACATTGTTTCCCACCAACTATACACGAAATTCCCCGTTGAAGTTGTCCCGAGAAACCTAACATCGCTTCCGAACGAGTAAACAAAATACTCCTCATAGAAGTCGTTTGGAAAGATCTAGACATTGTATTTTACCGTGTCAACACGAATCATCTCATAGAAGTTGTTTTCCTCATACGTGGACGTCGTTTTCTAACAACTAAATACAATATTCCCCGTAGAAATCGCCCAGAGACACCTGGACATTGCATTCTATCATCCGAACACAACTGCCTATAGAAAACGTCTTCAGACAACGGGATATCGCAATCAACCGCCCGTACACGCCAATACAATATTTCTCAGCAGAAACCGTATTTAAAATGTATATATATAATATGTACAATATAATATACATACTATATATATATATATATATATATATATATATATATATATATTAAGGAACACTTAAGTGTTCCTTAAGTACCAAGGGATGTTGAGTGAACAGCGTAGCAGCCTCATGTAGGTGCCTTGGAGTCGCTGAAGTCTGTCTGGGAGGATGGACCCCCAGATAGGGATGGCACATGTGGCAATGCTCCTGATGATGGCGGAGAAGGCTCTGGCCTTTGTTCTGGATGACAGAGTTTTGCTATGAAATAATGGTTTGAGCTTTAAGAAGGCTCTTAACATTTTGCTCCTGGTGAGGCGGAGGTGTTTGTTCCAGGATAAGTTCTTGTCGAACGTCACTCCGAGGTATTTGACCGATTCGCTCCACGGGATGGACGAGCCTTTGATCGTTCTGTTTGGAGGGGTGCGGTTTTTTTGGGAGATAAAGATTGCACTGGACTTGCTCTCATTGATGGAGAGTCTCCACCGTGAGTACCAGTCGATGAGGTGTGGGAGAAATCTGTTTAGCCTTGAGATGCTGTGGCAGATTGTTTTAGTGGCGTCTATGAGGGTAATATCGTTCGCGTAGAGTGCTGTAGTAATTGTATGTTGTGTGGGAAGATCATGGCAGAAAAAGTAAATAGTAGGGGGGAGAGCTTAGACCCTTGTGGGACGCCGGCTGTGATGGCCTTTGGGGTGAAGAGGGAGTTGCCTACTCTATCTCGAATAATTCAGTCTGATAGAATCAACTTTATTATCCGGATCAGATAGTGGGGGGTGTCATTGGCAATGAGCTTGAAGATGAGCCCGTTATGCCATACCATACCTTGCTGGACATCTAGTAGCAGCAACGTTGTGTGCAGCCGTCTATTCATAAGTTTCTTAACTTGGAGAAGTTGGTGACAGGTGCTGTGCCCTGTGCGGAACCCATACTGACAGTCTGGTATGAGGTTTTTGCTGGTGACCGAGGTGGAGAGGCGTTTTAGTATCACGCTCTCGGCCACTTTGCTTAGGGAGTTTAGAAAACTGATGGGACGATAGCTTGCGGGGTCGTTGAGGGACTTCCCGGCTTTTGGAAGACAGACCACTATGGCCGTTTTCCAGGCCTTGGGAAAGTATTGATGTCTCATCATTGTGTTTGCGATATTGCAGATGGACTTGATGTGTTTATGGGGGAGGATTTTCAGTGTGTTATTATTGATTTTGTTAGCACTAGGGGTTTTCTTGTTTTGGAGATTGCAAGTGATGTCGCCTATTTCTTTGGGGGAGGTAGGGGTGCTGTCCTTGTTTGAAGGGAGGAAGTGTTGAGCTGTCTGAGTGACATGCTCATGAAAGGGTGAGAGTTCTGGTGAGCTGAGTAGAGGTGAGCACTGATTACTGAGAGATGATGCGAAGGTCTCGGTCTTTTCTTCAGCGAGTGAGAAATTTTGGCCATTTTGCTTGAGTGGTGGGAGGCAGG
This sequence comes from Sycobia sp. Sy_11, assembly GCA_018907035.1. Lineage (NCBI taxonomy): Eukaryota > Metazoa > Arthropoda > Insecta > Hymenoptera > Epichrysomallidae > Sycobia > Sycobia sp. Sy_11. The sequence goes on from JACCIC010000101.1 coordinate 879,897, forward strand.
GGCGACTGTCTCGTATAGATTTTATCACCTTCTAGACGTTTTTGGTGTGAGTTTCGGCTTCAGTGATGAAATCGTTGAATCGGCTGTTTCTGAGCTCGTTTATCCGAGAGTGGATGTCCTTTTGTCAGGAGTTGAGTTGGGTTTTGAGAAGTTCTAAGATGTTGCCATTTCTTCTGGATTTTATTTTTTTGCTTAATTAGCTTCAAAATACCGTCGGGGAGGTTATTGTTAGTGCCCTGTGGTGGACGGAGGGATATAGCGATTCTAACAGTGTGGGTGATGTCATTAGACAAGGAGGTGATCTCTTCATCGATTTGAGAGATCGATGATATGGATCTGCATCGAAAGGCTGAGGTCTCTAGGTTGAATTTGAGATGTAACCAGTCGATGTGTTCTGTGTGTGACGGGGGAGAGATGGGTGATGCATGGAAGGCGAGGATCACCGGGCTGTTGTCTGAGCTCAGTGCACAGATAATCCGGGGGTCGCTTAGGCGTCAGATATTTTTGGTGAGAAAAATATCGAGAATGTCTGGGGCGTGTTGTGGGGAGCCCAGAAAGTGGGTAGGGGAAAGAAGAGCTTTCACTGTAAAGTCATGCCGAATTGTTTTTCTGAAAAGGCCGCGTCCGTTGCTGTTTCTGGAGCCGCAGCCCCAAGAGGAGTGCTTAGTATTTATTTAGGTCCCCGGCGATGATTGTGTGAGTGTTGTTGCTAAGAAGCAAGGCAAGATCTTGAAAGTTGTTTTGGAGTTGTGGGGGGCTATAGCATGCAATTACCCTCAAAGGGCCTTTTTGGAGGGAAATTTCAATCCCTATTTTCTCGCCGATGGAGGTAGTTGTAATTCCACGGTGGCGGTGGGATTTGTGGACGAGGATTGCTACGCCCCCACCGTTTCTGTCCTTCCTATATGTGATGTAGTTTGGAAGGAAGAGTTTGTAGGATGGGTTGAGGTGGGTTTTTGTGATGCAGGCGATCCCGATGTTTTCCTCATCCAAGGACGAACTGCATTATAATGTTTTGCAGTTCGGACGCAATGGGATACGAGTTGATTTGCAATGGTGCCGCTGATACTGCTCTGTTGCTCACTATGCTCGCATATGTAGTGCGGGTGGGGTTTGCCCGATTTTTATGAAGATTGGGGGTGATGCTCTTTTTTTGTGTGAGTTGGTGTGGCGGGGGGGGGGGGTGTTACCGGTTTTGGGGACATTTACCGGCTTCACTTGTTTTTGTCGGGGCTTGTCCCTTGGGGCTTTGAGGCAGCCCTTGTAGGTTGCCCTGTGCTCTCCTTTGCAGTTGACGTAGGTGGGGCGCGCGTCTTTGTTGTCTTTCAGAGCGCATGACGGGGTGGCATGACTTTTTCTGCAAAAAGCGCAGGCCCATGCAGTGTGGCAGTAGTTTACCGTGTGATTATATTTGAAGCAACGCCGGCACTGCGGCGTGACTTTCGACTTCCTCTTTGCCTCCACTTTTATGTTGAGGCCACCGATGGTGCTTAAGTCGAAGATTGACTTAGCGGCAGGTGGGGAGGGGTCTAGTTGAACGGTCACTAGTGAACAGATTTTTTCGCCGCTACGCATTCGGTGAATGCGTCGTGGGGTCTAGCCTTTCGAGTTTACTTCATTCAGGATGTCTTCGTCTTGGATGGCTTAATTAATACCACGAATGACTACAACCAAGTCCCGTTCTTCGGGAAGTTAGTTGGTGGTATATTGTATTTTAGTCTTTTCTAGGCGGGCCGTTAGGTGCCTGAAGTCGTCTACCGTTGTCGCGTACACCTTGACCGAGTCAGAGGTTTTGATGGTCCGGTGAACGGAGATTCCGGTTTTCTCTATGGCGATCTTTAGCTTTCCCCAAATCATTTTTTGGCGGATGATGATAGGGGTGGGGATCGAACAGCGATGGAGGATTCTTTTTCAGTGTCAGAATCCAGATCGGAGAGCGTTGGTGTAGATTTGGCAACACGAATACGTTTACAACCTTGTTTTATGAACTCGGCTTCTTCGGAGATCGGAGTTGATTCAGAGATGATTATTTTGGTAGCGGGGGTACAGAAAATTGCTGCCTCCTGAAAGAAATCCATGGCGGACGAGGAAGATGTAGAAGTTCCGGTGGTGTGACGTGATGTTGACACCGATTGAGAGAAAGTTGGGTCTATTGTGGTGGTGGATATTATATTTTGTAGGCGGTCAATCTGATCCCGGAGGGCGATGATAATTTCTATCAGATTTTGGGGGGGGGGAGGGGAAGACCGTCGAGGTCAGTGGTAAAGCCGGTGTCCATGTCCATGCAGTCGGACTTACGATTGAGTGCGGAGAGGTGGGGTGTGGGAGATTATAGCTATGAACAAATATTTAAATATGTAAATATAAATATAAATATAGGTAGGATTAAATTCTAAATAAATAAATAAATAAATAAATATATATATATATATATATATATATATATATATATACGATATATATATATATATATATACGATATATATATATATATTTCCGATATATATATATATATATATATATATATATATATATTAGTTATAGAATTAGCTAAAAATGAGATAAGTCATATATAAATTATATAAGTTTAATTTAAGAGAGGCTAGTTTCAGTTGAAAATCTAAGATATCTTTTAGATGAGAAATTAAGAGTTAAGAATTAAGTTAAAATTAAAATCAAGTTTAAAGTTAAAATTAAATTAAAATTAAAATGAAAATGAAAATTAAAATAGAATTAAAATTAAATTTAAAAAAAAAAATTTAATTTAATCAAAATTTTTGAGGTTAGTTTTAAAAAGTTTTAAGAGTTTCTTACAAACTTATAATTTATAAATTATATAAATTATAAATTACAATTTATGTAAGAGACAAATGAGAATTAAACTATATTTAAATAAGGCGCATTTTTTTCAGCTCACTGATGTAGTTGTTTATGAGGACGATTAATGATGTGGGGTAATGATTGATGATGAACATTCGTTTGAGATGGCCCGGTATTAATACTTTAAGCAGACTACTTTGAGTTGATGTTCGTGATTCAAGACGCCACCTAGTGGCCGCTGGTGGAACTGACTGTTAAAACCATTAACTTAATTTATTAATGAAAGTAAAATGATTTTCAATAAAACACATAGCCTATGCCCTTCTCAAAATAATATAGAATCTATATGTCAAATTTCAGAACAATCGGTTCAGTAGTTTTTTAGGTTATAGTGTACAAACAAAAACACGCTTTCTCTATAAATAGTATGATATCAAGTATGATATGATATGATATGATATGATATGAAGTATTGTATGAGACCATTTGATATGATATGATATGATATGATATATATTGCATAAAATAGTCGGCAAAATATTAACTTTTTAAAGTGGACGCTATATTGAAGCAACTTTTTATACAGAAGCGACGATAGATAAATTACGGTCAATTATTTATAGAAATATAGATTTTCATATATAGAGTACTTTTTATTTAGATATTATTGAATTGTTTATGAAATCGGTTAAATTATTATCTCGGGTAAAGTCGAGACGGGGGATGCTAGTGTGTGTTTTTTTTTTTTTTTTTTTTTTTTTTATTAGGCGTAGGCAGAGCAAGCTGTGCACTAGTGGCCTCTCGAAACCAGCATCCCGCCGGAACTATCCGGGAATATTACTTCGGCGGGGCTGTTAGTTAGACTATACGACTCCTGCTCTTATGACACTATCCTACGTCCCCATCCACACAGGTGATCAGGGGTTCGGTGTTCGTCCTATGTATCTTAAAATAGGATCAGTTAGCCTGGTTCATCCTGGGCCATTCGCCTAGTTCTATCGGCATATCTAAGTTTAGTCATCACCTCTTTTGCGAAACTGGCTACTGCCTTCCAGTTTTCAGAAGATTCCAGCATTATTGATAGGATGCTCTCTGGTCTTATTGGCTTATTGATGATGTTCATCAAGTGCTCACGTTGTGTTCTAAAACGAGGGCAGCTCACTAATATATGCTCGGCATCCTCGACCAAAGTCGGACAGATGGGACAGAGATCATTATTATCCAGGTCAAAGCGGTGGAAATAGGACCTAAAACAACCATGTCCAGTCAGCAACTGAGTTAGGTGGAAATCTAATTCCCCGTGTTTCCTGATGATCCATCTGTGTATGACTGGAAGGATACGATAAGTCCATCGGCCTTTGCTAGAATCGGTCCATCGTTTTTGCCATATTTCTATAGAACGATGACGTTCCACGTTTTTAGCACCTTGTAGAGAATCCACTGCAGCCTTACATATGTTATGCAGCCTAGCCAGTTCATCCGCAGCTAAATCGAAAGGAAGAATTCCGGCAAGTACCTCAGCAGCGTCGGTGGATACCGTCCTGTAACCATTAATAATACGTATACAGGAGTGACGACGGGTCGCAATGGCCAACTCACAATACGATTTAATTCCGCATGCATGATGCCAGATTGATGTTGCATACATGCTGACAGAATTAACAACATAAGCTAATAGTTTCCTCTGGGGTGGACGTGGGCCACCAATGTTAGGCATGAGCCGACACAAGGCAGCTGAAGCTCGTTGCGCTTTTTCGCCAGATATCTTTAGATGTTCTTTGAAGCTTAACCTGGCATCAAGCTCGACACCCAAGTATCGTAAAGATGGCGCAGAACTAATGCGGCAGCTACCAACTTTAAGAGTAATACTATCTACCTTCTTACGACTGCTGACAAGAACTACTTCTGTCTTGTGCTCCGCTAATTGTAGACCAGCCGTCTTAATCCATCTACTGATGTTGCTGATTGCCTCATTGGCATTTTCAGTAAGTTCATCAAGGGTCTTAGCTGTCACTACTAGAGCGATATCGTCGGCGTACCCTACTGTTATTGAACCAGGCGGTTGTGGAATCCTCAACACGCCATCATACATAATATTCCACAATATAGGTCCCATAACTGAGCCTTGGGGGACTCCCGCAGTAACCTTATGCGATAAAATGCCTTCATCCGTTCGGTATTATATTATCCTATTCTCAAAGTAGCTGACCACGACATTCTGTAGATAACCAGGTACTCCGAACTCTTTAAGAGAATTCATAATAGAAGACCAGTGCGCTGAATTAAAGGCATTCTTGACATCTACAGCGACAATGGCACAATACTGTTTAGTGCGACCCTTCCATCTCTTACCACTGATTGCATTTCTTGCGGTACATACTACCAGTTTAATAGCACCAACTGTTGATTTTGCTTTCCGAAATCCAAATTGGTGTGAGGATAAGCCGTACAATCCTTCAGTGAGTGCTTCCAGTCGGCTACATATTATTTTTTCAAATATTTTACTTACCGAATCGACCATACACAATGGCCTGTATGATGACGGATCATCAAGTGGCTTATTGCCCTTAGGTAACAGGACTAACCTTTGAGTTTTCCAGCAATCAGGAAAAATACCCTCAAGAATATAAGCATTATATACTTTTAGAAATATAGATGGGTTCTTCTGTATCGCCAACTTAACTGCAGCATTAGGGATACCATCAAGGCCAGGGGCAGCATTGCCTCTAATCTTAGCGTAAGCATTATGTAGCTCCATTTCTGTTATAGGAGATATAACGTCCGAGTGTTGCGAGCGCAGTACAGTCCCTTGGGTATCATTGGGAAAGAGAGCGGAAACAATCTTGTCAATCAATACCGTGCCAGTGGGTTGCATTGGTGCCCTACTCAATCGTGCCATGATTGTTTTGTATGGTCGTCCCCATAAGTCATTGTTGGCCACTGCACACAGTTCAAGCCAGCATCGACGCTTCCTTGCCTTAATGGCCTTGACAGGCGCTCTTTGTGCTTCTTTAAATAAACTATTAAACGTATCAGGATGGGTGCGGGCTCTTTGGGCAAGTCTACGTGCGCGATGACATTGCTTGCGCAATTCTGCAATTTCATTTGTCCACCAGTAGACAGATTGACGATGTTTAAATCCGCTCTTAGTCCTAGTCATCGACGCATCGCATGCTTCGGAAATATGCTTCATGAGTGCATTTGCCAGATGGCCTGGTGCGCCATACTCTAAACGCTCTTCTGATATGATAGTGGCGAACACTTCACGGTCTAGCGATCTGATGTTCCATTTCCGTGTGGGCATCCACTCATTGCACTTGTTCTTCACTTTCTTCTCTGCAATCTCGTACAAGATCACCCTGTGATCACTGTGGGTGTAAAGGTCGCTTACTCACCAATTAAGGATCCGCTGAATCAGGTCATCACTGGCGAATGTTACATCAATGACTGATTGCTTATCTCCCCTAATGAAAGTGGATTCAAATTCCTTATTAACAGCATACTACCTGGAGTATGCTGTTAGAATAAGAAATATAGCTGGAGTATTTTATTTCCTCAGTGCCCTCTACAAATTGTAGCGAGCCATCCCCTATCCGCAACCTGGGAAGGCGCCAGATGGGAGAAAGCAACAAAACTCCACACTAATGTGTGTGTGTGTATATATATATATATATATACACACACACATTGTGCTTTCTTTAATCACAAATAAGACATCGGACTATTTCAATCATCTGATTGTTAATGTCGTTTAATATATTACTGAATTTATCTTAAAAAGTATTTTAGAAAAATCTGTAATATAATGTGAAATGTAGATTTTTTAAATTAATTCATCTTATCAATCTCTTTATACAATATATAACTAATAATAACTAATAGTAAATAAGCGTAAGATTTTAATTTAAAACTTATTTATTACATAAAGTTTTTTGACATTTAATTATTGCTGATTTTATATAAAAATATCCTCTATTATCGTTGAAGAATTAGGCCGGGAGACGTCTGCCACGGCGTACGAGTCATCGCCGGTGAGTGAGGGGCGAGTGGAGAGCGCGGGGTAAGTTCTCCTCTTCAAGTCTGTCCTCGAGTGAGTCTTTCGCGAGATCTACAGGGAGCCGCCCTGGGATCACTAGTATTATTTCGTATATTGCTAAAGTAAATATCGCGCTATCTTGGTTTGGGAGTGTTCGCGACGTAATCTTCTCCACCATCCACACCGCGTGGAATTCGCCGCCCTGGAGAGCATGCCCTGGCCACCTTACTAACTTGGAGCGTGTGTTCGTCAGTGCTGCGTAACCGACGTGAACCTATAAAGCGAGCTGACTACAGCTCGCGCTGAGAGCCGTACCTCAGCTGGCGCTCAACGTTTGTTTTTTTTTTTATGTTATTTAACGTCGCTCTATTTATGCTTCCAAATATCGGTGCTAATCAGCGACGGAGGTCTACGATGTGTTTGTAAACAAAGCACGTGTAAATTATTACAGCGGTGCTTCCGTCAATAGACCGAGACCGGGATTTGAACTCGGATCACCAAGTTACTAGTCCTTCGCTCTAGCGATCGAGCCATCATAGGCCTCGATTTCGTGAGATTTAATTTCGTTCCTATCATAACCCATCGCGCCCAATGTTTATTTCACCGGTTGTATTTTAGCATTGTCAAGGCATTTATCCAATAAACACTTAATTATTAGCCTCTAGGTAACTGACGCCTCATTATTAGAGCAACTATCACCTTCCCTCTTTTCAGGAAGACGCCAGCTCCGCAGAAAGGTAAGGTGTTATAACAATAATATAATCGGCACCGGTGGATGGATATCCACCGAGAAAGCTCCGTTATAATGTATATATATATATATATATATATATATATATATATATATATATATAAAATATATATAGTAAATATATATAGTAAAACAATTTTAATTACAAGTAATTATACATATCATTACTTAACCACGACCACAATTTTTGTTGCATATATTTTCAGAGGTATAAAATAGTCTCATTTGTAATATTCAGTAAGATTGGTTTGGAACTGTAGAAAATTCCGCAATCACAGTTTCATTCGATTATTGTATTATTGAAATTTAACATTTGTTACATTTAAATTATTTCTAGAAGTAATATATAATGTATAATTCTATTGATTCCAATCTACATTTTGGCAAATAAATACATAACCAATTTTTATTGTAGAGCCCTAAATGATTATCAAGGAAGCTGTCTTATTTTTGAAGATGGTTTTGATGTAAGTTTTTAGTTAGTAAAAAATATGATTTCAAATTCATTTTTACAAGTTACTAGTCCTTCGCTTTAGCGATCGAGCCATCGTAGGCCTCTAAAATGAATTTTAAGTCGCTACTTAGAGATTTTAACTTTCCTAAAATTCGTCACGGTATATATATATATATATATATATATATATATATATATGTATATATATATATATATATATATATATATATATATATGTATATATATATATGTATATATATGTATATGTATATATATATATATATATATATATGTATATATATATGTATATATATGTATATATATATATATATATGTATATATATATATATATATATATATATGTATATATATACATTATGATCAATCTAAAGGGCAGGGACATTGGTTGCGATAGGTGCAGTGCAGGGGATGAAATCATGACTTTCAACGGAGGATGCTCAGGGTTGACAATCGATTTTTGACTTACATAGAAAGAAAAAGTATAATGTCCAGCGCGTTATTGTAGTGGATAATTAAGTACGATAATTTGATAAATCGTATTCACTTACTTTATCGTATTTTGAGAATGTATCGTTTCCTTATCATTGTATCATTCTGTTTATATATTTTTTGAAATCTGTCAGTTTGTATAATATCATTAGAAATATTAGAAATATTAATATCTTTACTTGGCGCATCAGCCATGATTTTCAAATTATCCTGACTAGCACCTTGATTTTCCTTTTTAATATATTTTTCTGTAATCATAAATTTTTGATTGTAACGTCAAAAACACTCTTTCTAAAGTTTGGAAATCATACTCGATGATTTTTCTCAGACAAAACTGATTATTAAAATTTTTCTACAAGTCCCCTATCTGCTTCAGCCGTAAGTATTTTTTCGAAATTTAAGAAGTATGTGTTATAAATTTGTAAAAGAAGAAAAAAATTGAACAATATAAACCTTGACTTGGTATAAAACCATCCATCTTTCTTAAAACAATGGACACTTACGTGTATACACCTAACAATGTTAGTGGCGCTATTATTTTTTTCATTATCTATAGAATCAGCATTGCTAAAGATATTATTGCTATTGTATGAATATACAAATATATATCCATCAGCTTTTCTTTTTTTAAATTATTAATATATGGTTAGGAAATTTTAGGGCAGATTTAAGTTGACGACATAGCTCGGCACATAAAAAAACGAAGAAGTGCAGGAGTGGAAAAGCTCCTGGGCCGTAAACCGAAAACAATCGAATTAAAAGTGCGGGCTCTGCTTTTATACCTCCTATACAGTTATTGGTGCATATATATATATATATATATATATATATATATATATATATATATGTGACGTTCTTCCGGAGACTGGCTATGCACCACACGCGGAGGGAAATCAATTGGCCGATTTGGGAGCAGTAAGCGTCAGCGCCCGGTGGCTGCTGAGCCCGGGGCGCGTCTGCGTTCGCCGGGTGGCCGGGGTGTAGGGGACTTTTACGAGCCCCCCGCGGGCGGCGTACGCAACCCGTTGTGCAGGGGGTGACTAGAAGGGGCGCGCGCGGGACCAGGCGGGACGATGCTTTTGACTTTTTTACGACGACCGAGGAGCCGTGAACGATGCCGGTTAAAATCTTCACCGAGATATTATGGCGGAGAGGAGGCAGTTTTTCTCGGATTATTCCGGGACGCGGCCTTGCTCGCTAGTAGTGCGCGGGGAAACGACTTTATAGGATGCGCGTCAGGTTATCCTCGGCTAAAACGGTATGGGGTATCGGTTTCGACTAGTACCACAGGTTTTACAGTATAAATATAAGCTTCTTTAAATTTATATACCATTGCACGTATATAATTAAAATATCGGCATATATTATTCGTTCGATAATTCAAAATATAAATATATTCCGCCTTTATTCTTTATGAATAAGTTGCTTTATTTATTTATTGATTAATACTTAGAGTAGCGGTAAGAGGCATACATGCGTCAGAAAATAAACCATGGTAAAACACTTATTTTGTACCGAATAATGATTAAGAATGATAGAAGTGTTAATAATAATTAGCAATAAATAATAATAATAATTATAAATAATTAATTATTATTATACATAAATACATAGTTATATTATCAAAATTTAAAATAAACTAAATAAAGAATTATTATATTTTGTTCATCAAAAAGTTCCAATTTTTCAATTTTGCCTTCAGAATCGTAACCCAAAAAAAACCTATATTTATATATATATATATACTTTTCCATGCGTATAGAATAATTTTTTTCAAATATGAAGAATTTAATATGGGTATTACCGTCCCGGATCGGCATAACGCACATATGGCGTCATGCGCGGACTTGCACACATTTAGTCTCAGTTTGGGTTAAAATTGGAAACCTATGATCACTTTTTCATACAAACAATACGCATTGAAAATATCTAAGATCGCAGTACTCTAAGAGTTTAAGTGTAAACGAGTATAATTGCTCTTTAACAAATTGATTTTGATATAAAAAATGCTGTAAATACATTATATAAATTAAGATTGGAATTAAAATTAATAGTAGATTAAACGAGCGATTACATTATATAATTAGCAGAATCGTATTATCTATTTGTAGGTGGCAACGATTACAAACAAGTCAGTATATGATCCTTGAAGGTATTACTTTTTGATTTTTAGCCATTTAAGTCAAACTTGGTTAATTTAACGTTTTATCGTATTTCGAAATATATAAATATATAAATATCTAAATATATAATAATGGTTCAGAGTTAATAAAAATATTTTCTAATTTTTAAATGGCAACAGAATCGTTGTATTCAAATTTGCTAGTAAACGGTTTTATGTTAAATTATTTATGCCAATGAGTTTCACGAAATATATTAAATATCATGAAATTATAAATAGAAAATACGTTAAATTTATGAAGTTTATAATTTTATAGATTTTTGTAATAAATATTTTTGACTCGTCACATCTGGATTAAGCTATTTTTATTTTATCATATACGATAATAAATGCTATAGATATTTGAATATGAGAAAATCATATCAGTACATTATTTTATCATTCTATCATCATAATTTTTAGTATTTTTATTATGTTTATATTCTTTATTTTTTAAAGTACGCTTTGTCCCATCATTATCTATTATAACGCATTTATGACATCATATTTTGTAAAATGATCTATTACTACTGCATGTAAATATTAATCAAATAAACTACAAATATAACCGAAAAAAATTTATTTAAATTACTAAATATTTTTATCGGTCTTGATAATATAATATATTAGCTAAAATAATAACAGTCAGATTGTCCTTGTTTATGTTCACCCCCATAAAATCTGAAATAAAACTTATTACTACAATAAATTATATTAAAATTAATAATAAATAAAATAAAATAAAAATATTAATGGTAATATTCTATGTTAGTAAAGGACAACCTGACTGCCCTCACCACCTTAAATTTAGAATTACCTTGGTGTCCGACCTTTCGAACCGCTACGGTTCATTCTCAGGAACTAAACATTTATTTTTAAATGTTGATAATAATTTTTGATTGTTTTGTAAATATATATTTGAAAAATATTATAAAGATAAAGCTCCCAATTTCTATTTCCTAAAGACGACGAGTCAGGTATGGATTCAAAATTTGCACGTCAGCGAGCTCCCGTTCTTTGTATATATATATATATATATATATATATATATATATATATATATATATATATATAAACTAGCATCCCCCGTCTCGGCTTCGCTCGAGATAATAATTTAACCGATTTCATAAACAATTCAATAATATCTAAGTAAAAATTACTCTATATACAAATCTACATTTCTATAAATAATTCACCGTAATTTACCTATCGTCGCATCTGTATAAAAAGCTGTTTCAATGTAGCGCCCACTTAAAAAAGTTAATATTTTGCCGACTATTTTATACAATCGCACATACATGCATATTACATACGACTTTTATGGGAAAAATTGTACTTTCGAGTTCAAGCGGTAGAACAAGATGTCCAAGTCTCTCGAGACGACGTTTTCGGAGAGTATAATGTTTGGACTATAGGAAATTTCTCGGGACGCCTGCTATATAGAGTTTTGTGTTGGCGAGGTAGAATACAATGTCCAGGTATCCCAGGACGACTCTCACTGGGAGTGTGCGTGTTCGAATGATAGAATACGAATATTTTCATAGAAGTCGTACTGATATACATGGACATTGTTTTCGACCAACTATACACGAAATTGCCCGTAGAAATCGTTCCCAAACACCTGGAAATCGCATTCTATGATCCGAACATGAAACTCCCCCTAGAAGTTGTCCCGACATACCTAAACATCGTTTCCTACCAACTATAGTTCCAGTAGAAATTGGCCCTAGAAAGCTAGCATCGCTTCCTAACGACTAAACACAATACTTTCCGTAGACGTCGTTTGGAAAGACCTAGATATCGTATTTTACCGTCCCAACACGAATCTTCCCATAGAAGTTGATTTCCTCATACCTGGATCTCGTTTTCCATCAACTAAATACAATATTCCCCGTAGAAATCGCCCAGAGACACCTGGACATTGCATTATATCATCCGAACACACAACTGCCTCTAGAAAACGTCTTGAGGCAACGGGGTATCGTGATCAACCGCCCGTACATGCCAATACAATATTACTCAGTAGAAACCGTATTCAAATGAGTATACATAATATGTACAATATAATATACATACAATATATATATATATATACTTTTTATATTTCCGTTTTTTTAATTAAATGCCGTGAATATTTTTGTAGTGATGTTAATTGAAATTCAATAAAGTAAAAAAATTTTCAATACTGTAACTTTTAAGAGTAGTTCTTCAAATATTTTAAAACTTTTATAATTAACCATCAGAAATAATAGTCCACTCCTTAAAATTGAAAATTCAAAGTTATGGAATACAAATAATAATATATCTATTTAATTTGATGTCGTTAGTGTGGTTTGGGACGAAATCTCGAAATTTGTTCTTACAGGATTTCCATAAATTATAAATATCAATAAAATCGAATTATCAATTTTTGACAATTTAAAGTTATTGATGGTATGGCAAAAATACGTAAAAATATGTTTGTTCCATTTTATTCGTGTAGGGGTGAATTGGGGATAGAACTTAGAATTCTTATTAGAGATTTCGATAAGTAATTACGATTATTGATTGATTGATTCGAAATGTATAAAAACACACTCTTTTCATCACATAGAAGTTGATTAGAGTAAAATCTTTTATTGTATGAATTTCAAAAAAGATTTGGGATTAAAAATATTAAAAAATATTGTTCCAACTTCAATATAAAAGGTAATGTACGTTCTAAAGTTTTTATTAGTCAATTATTTAAATAGAAATTTCCAAATTCATCTGTAGCATTATACTGAATATTAATGACTTTGACTGTAACAAAACTATTTGAAGAAATACGGTATTTACTTTGAATTGTGTGGTTTAGAAACACTACCGAAAAGGAAGATATATCGTTATTAAACTTAGATGATTTTATTAATTTTTCCGCAATTTGAAAGCCTTAAAAGATTAATTTTTTTATTAAATTAGTAAACGTTACATAATAAATGTGACATGTACATATATATATATATATATATATATATATATATATATATATATATATATATCTATATATATATATATATACGAGGGTGGATTGATAAGTTTCCGGCCTGACCAAGAAAAACAACGTTTTTAAGAATTTTTTTTTATTTCTCAACATAATCTCCTCCCAGGCTGATGCAATTCTCATAGCGGTGTTCAAGTCTAGTAATGCCCTCTCTATAGACTGATTCGGCAAGCTTCTCAAAATACCCATTTGCAGCTTCGATTACTGCTTCATTGTCCGCAAATCTCTTACCGCCAAGTCATTTTTTGAGGTTAGGAAACAGATAATAGTCACTCGGGGTTAGGTCTGGAGAGTAGAGAGGGTGCGGCATCAATTCAAACTTCAGATCTTTGATTTTGGCCATCGCAACGATTATGTGTGCGCTGGTGCGTTATCATGATGAAACAAGATTTTTTTTCTTCGCCAGATGAGGTCGTTTAATTTTTACTTCGTGGCTCAAACGTTGCAATAAGTCTGCGTAGTATTGACCAGTGATAGTTTTACCCTTTTAAAGGTAATCAATTTATATAATATCTCTTGCATCGCAAAAAGGAGTAGCCATAACCTTGTTTGCCGAAAAAATTGTTTTTGCCTTCTTTGGAGTTGGTTCCCCTGGTCCAATCCATTGTTTAGACTGTTGTTAGGTTTCAGGAGTGTAGTGGTGGACTCAAGTTTCGTCAACGATTACGAATCGATGCAAAAATTCGCTTGGATTACGCTTATATAACGCCAAATTGGCGGTAGAAATGTTCTTTCGAATCAATTTTTGGTCGACTGTTAGCAAACGCGGCACCCATCTTGCACAGAGCTTTTCCATATACAAATGTTGGTGCAAAATATTTTGTACACGTTCATATGACATCTTACAGATCTGAGCTATCTCACGCACTTTTAATCTGCTGTCTTTCAGCAATATTTGATGGATTTTTTCGATCATATCTGGAGTTGTGACCTCAATGGGGCGCCCTGAGCGAGGCTCGTCAGAAGTGCTCACACTACCCTTTTTCAACTCGGAAACCCATTACTTAACGGTTGAATATGATGGGGAGGATATCTCCAGTGTTGAGTCCATCTCTTCTTTAATTTTCTTCGGCGTTAACCCCTTCAAATAAAAGTATTTGATGACAGCACGATTTTCCAGCTTTTCCATTTTTACGAAAAACACAGAGGCGTCTTGTTCAGCGTGCTCTCAAATCTAAACTAACATGCCAATCGGACTGAAACTATAGCTACAAGCTATTTAAGGATGGTACTATAGAACGCTACCTCAAGGTAGGCCTAATGACGCCATCTCTTGGTCAGACCGGAAACTTATCAATTCACCCTCGTACTATAATGCTTTTAGACATATTAATTTAATAATTATATATTTTATCCGAAGTTGAATTTTCAATAATAATAATAATAATAATAATAATAATAATAATAATAATAATAATAATAATAATAATATTTAGTTTCAAGTATTTTTTGCTTTAGTATTTATAGAAGGATAGAATAATGTAACATATGTTTTCTAGAATTTTTATTTTATTTATTTTCTCATAATAATAATAATAATTTTTTTTTTGAGGAGGAGAAAAATCCTTTATGGATCCCGGAGACCGGTCCGCGGGTATGTAGGACTCACCTGTGAGGGCATACCCACTAAAAAACTACCTCCTCAGTGCATTCCCCTCGACTGCTTTCCACAGTACTGAAAAGAGCTGCGAGTCGGGGTCGGCAGGCGTGCACCGAGGAGACCTCCTCGCAATGGCATAAATGCAGCACAGGAACCGTCTATGAGGACATTACTTCTAGGCTGCGCTATCCTATTCGCCCTTGCAGGCTTACACGCCTTCTTCAATTCTTCGTTTGTGGTCCAGGATGGCCTTGCAAAAATTGCAAATCCTGGACCACTTCTCAGGGCTCTCCAGCATCAACCGGACGATATTTTCAGGCCCACATGGTCCTACGTCTCTTCAGAGGCACTCCTTTGCGAGGCGAAACACCTCGCACTGAAAAAACGTGTGAAGCGCATAGTCTCGAGAAGCGCAACAGTGGGCACAGTTCGGATCTGGTACTTTCCCCATCTTATGGAAATAGGATCGAAACCGACCGTGCCCCGATAAGAGTAGCGTGAGGTGGTAATTAACCTCTCCGTGCGACCTCTGGAACCATGGCTTCAACTGACTAATTAGTCGAGCCGTCCATCGGCCGCGCGGATTCCTCTCCTAGCGCTTCTGTCATTCTGTCATCGTGGAAGTTATGGCCTGTGCAGCTGCCTCTATTCTGCCGAGAATATTTTTAATCTGGTGGATAAATTTCTTTTCTTGTGCTTGGAGATCAATGGAAAAAACACATGCGATTACCAGCACCGCCGACTTGGAGACCGTACGGTAGGAGCTCACGATGCGTAATGGCCCTCTTCGCTGCACTGCCGCCATTCTTTTTTTATATTTTTGGGCCATCAGTGCATCGGCCCATACCTTCACGCCATATAGCATGATGGGTTCAGCTGTCCTTATGAGCAGACGCCACTTGCAGGGTGCTGGGCCGCCGACATTGGCCATCAACCTGCCAAGTTGTGCTGTCACTCGGGCAGCTCTATCCGCCGCTTTTTTTATTTGATACCAGAAGGTCAGTTTGGAATCAAGCATCACCCCCAGGTTCCTTACAGCTGCTTTGATACTCGCCGTCGTGTCTCCAACCTGCATAAGGCGTATCTTTGGGATACGTTTCTTAGTCAGGAGCACGATCTCCGTTTTCGCCGCCGCCAGTTCTAACCCATTGCTCTCCATCCATCTTTCCACGCGACGCATCACCTGATTGAGTCGCATCTGTGCAGCATCATAATCCCTAGCGATGATGACAGCTGCTACATCATCTGCGTAGCCAACCAGAAAGGTGTCTTCAGGCATCTGCATCCGGAGTATTCCGTCATATGAGATGTTCCACATGTCGGCTCCGAGTACAGACCCCTGAGCGACCTCGGAACTCAGTTTTTTCCTTCTCTGTCCGTCCGATGTCTCGTAAACCAAGTATTGATCCTTAAGGTAGTCATCCAATATACGAAGTATATAAGGTGGCACCCGAAAAACTTGTTCCATGGCCATCAAAACATTTGCCCATCCAACAGAGTTGAAGGCATTTCGAACCTCAAGGGTAGCTTCGTTCGCTGATAATTAATATATCAGCATCAGTATTGTGGCAAAGCCGAAGAAGGAGGTGATCAGCTGTCCTGGCGTCCCTCCGATTTCCCTTCACCTTTACAGAGAAAACATTCAGGTTCTGCGGTGCAAGACGCGACCTTGTGCTCTCTCTGTCCGCAACGATAACAACAGGCGCTACGGTCAGGGCCTTTACAGCTATGGCTCCGGTGGCCATAGCCTAGGCACCTGTAACACCTCGTTATTATTTCGCGGCGGCGTACACGACAATTCACTAGGCCCACTCGCAAAAACCTGATTTTCAGCAGCTGCACGGCAGCAGCCTCCTCCAACACTACGATAGCAGCACGCTGTTCCGCAGTATTAGTTTTGGTCACTCTAATCTGCAGCTCGCCACGATAATTTGGCGGTTTGCTTTTGAGGGCCTCACACACCTCTTCCTCCGTCACGCAACAGTCCAGGTCTCGAATCTCTAGACTTCCTCTAGGGGTCAGCTCCCTTACACTGCCGCTCTGGCCTGTCGCTTCCTTGAGAACTTCAGCAAGAGACTTCCGACCTTCGGGTTTGGTACGTCTGAGTTCAATCAGCACCTCACCCGATTTGGTTTTCTGGACGGTCCTCACATCCGCGCCCAAGTCCTCCGGTTTGACCGCTCTAATGGACCTCATCACCTCAGCGTAGGATTTCCCCTGCGCTGGTTTGATGGCGATTGCATCGAGCTTTGGCCTTTTTTTTTGTTTCTATAATTTTTTTCTTCAGATTTTGAGGTTGTTCCTCAGCATTCTGCTCACCTTGCTTCTTCTTCTTTTTTTTTTTTACTTCATTCCAACCCTCTTTTTTGTCCTCCTGCTCTCCGTTCTTTTTTTTTCTCCTTAGTAACGACGACGACGACGACGACGACGACGACGACGACGACGACGACGACGACGACGACGACGACAACGACGACGACAACGACAACGACAACAACAACAACAATAATAATAATGCCTCGGGTTCGGTCATGTACGGAAAGACTGTAAAGGACTGGACAGACGAAGCTGCTGCTGGCGATGCGGCCTCGAGGGTCATTCCCACAAGGACTGCAAGAGTCGTGGGGAGTGTTTCCTGTGCACTGAGGATAATATCCAAGACAGGGGACACTTACCTGGCTCGTCCTCGTGTGCCGCGTTCAGAATAGCACTAACAGAACAGAAGACAAAGACAGTCACACAATGACGACGATGATACTCCAATGCAATATGAACGGGAGTAGCGTGGCAGACGCACTGCTCCCGCAGATTGCGGTGGAACTGAACAACAACGTGCTGATTATCAGTGAGCAATACAAAGATAGACGATTACCGACTTGGCTCACAAGCAGCTCGGGCAAGTCCGCAGTTTGGTTACGTGGAAAGGGTGCGTCGAATATCGTACGCAGCGGGACTGAGGAGGACTGTGTCTGGGTGACGGTCGCTGACATAACCTATGTCAGTGTTTATCTGAGCCCAAACAGCAGTGCCTCCGAGTACGCGGCTAAACTTGGAAAAATCGAGGACACGTTGCGGGAAATCCCTGGTAACGTGATCGTGGCGGGCGACTTTAACGCGCGGGCGATCGAGTGGGGAATGCCCTTGACCAACAGACGGGGAAGACTGCTGCTGGATATGGCCGCAAGGCTGGACCTGGCAGTAGTTAACGAAGGAACGATATCGACGTACAGACGACCGGGGTATGGTAACTCCATACCAGACGTGACTCTGACCTCGGACAGAATTCGAACTAGGATAAGGGCGTGGCGGGTGATCCAGGACTATACGGCCAGTGATCACCAGTACATTGCCTTCAAACTGACAGACGCGACGAGACAGACGAGGAGACGGGGCACAAGATCTACGGGGTGGAACCCCAAACACCTAGACATAGACGAACTCGAAAGGTATCTGCAAAATGCAGAACCTCGCTTACGAGAGGTGCCTCAAGAGTTGACGAACCGGGACAGGGTGGAGGGGTTAGCGGCGGCAACGACTGGCTTTCTCCAGCGCCTATGCGATGCCACCATGCCCAAGAAACGGAAAGTACTAAACAGACGACAAACATACTGGTGGACAGCCGAGATCGCGGATCTCAGAAGCAATTGTTTGAAGCTGAGACGGAAAGCTCAACGAGCCCGAAGTCGAGGCGTAGTGGGACTATACTCTACGGAGTATAGTCGCGCCAGACAGTGACTGAGATACGCAATCAATGACAGTAAGAAACGGTGTTGGACAAAACTAATCGACGAGGTGGACTCGGATCCCTGGAGCAACGGTTATAAAATTGTAACATGCGCCCTGGGAGGTCGGGGTCCGCCGGAACTACGAGACGCGAAAGTGATGGAGCGGATAGTTGAGAGACTTTTCCCAACCCATCCCAACAGAATGGACGCGACAAATGAAATGACAGATATAGAAATCCCTCTCTTCACGCAGGAAGAGCTCCGCAGAGCTTCGAATGCATTGAAGCCTAACAAGACCCCGGGTCCCGATGGCATACCTAGTGAGGTGTTACGGGTGGTCGCTTCGCGCCGCCCGGACATCCTTTTGGGTTTGTACAACGGGTGTCTGGTGGAGGGAGTTTTTAGCAGGTTCTGGAAGGAGGCTCGATTGGTTCTCATCCGTAAGTCTAAGGGGAACCCCGATTTGCCTTCTTCATACAGGCCTCTTTGCCGACTTTTGGAACGTACAATACAACGGTTTGTTGAGACTAGACATGCCCTCGGACGCGTGTCTAATTGCCTATGCCGACGATGTGGCAGCCGTGATAGTCGCACACGACTATCACTTGATTCAGTTAAAGCTGAATCAGGTCATGAGAGGCGTGAACGAATGGATGACAGATCACGGACTGCAGCTCGCGCTGCAAAAGACTGAGTTGTTGCTGCTGACTCGCAGATGTATACAGACGGTGGTCGGGATGACGTTAGGGACGGAGAGACTGGAAACCAGGAGCGAAGTCAAGTACCTTGGCGTTACCTTGGATACGAAACTGAGCTTCTGGCCCCACCTACGAAACGCGGCGACAAAGGCAGCAGAAAAGACCAAGGCTCTAAGTAGACTGATGGCCAATACGAACGGACCGAAACAGAACGTTCGCAGACTGCTGATGAGCGTTACCCACTCGATTTTGCTTTACGGGGCGGAGTTTTGGGCCGACGCAATGAATATCAGGAAACGCATGAACGCCATGAAAAGCGTACAAAGGGTGGACGCGTTAAGAATCGCGTGCGCATATCGTACCGTATCTGAGAGCGTCGTTTTCGTGATTGCTGGGGTCATTCCCATCGATCTGCTCGTGGCCGAACGGAAGCGAATTTACGAGCGGAGCTCGAACGATGGAAGGGAAGACGCTGTGACTGAAGAACGGACGAAGACCATCGAGACATGGCAGATATGGTGGAGGACGGACGGAAGAGGACGGTGGACGAAAAGACTAATACCCGAAATCGGCCCGTGGAAAGAGAGGAAATACGGAGAGGTGGACTTCTACCTTACCCAATTTCTGTCCGGACACGGATACTTCCGTAAGTACCTCTGCAAGATGAAGAGGGTCGCTTCTACAGAATGCAAGTACTGCGAATGGGCTTGGGACAATGCGGAGCACACATTTTTGTGTGCGAATATTGGACTGAGCCACGACTAGAGTTACCGACGAGGACAGGAGCGATCACGCCAGAAAACGTGACGAAAATTATGATGACGGACGCGGACAGCTGGCGGTTGATCGCAAAATACGTTATGAATGTGCTTCAGAACAGAAGAGCAGAGGGATGTCTGGACGATTGAAAGTCTATGAAGAGTGAATGTAATATCGAGTATGCATGAGAATCTGGAATGAAAGATATGTACGTGAAATGACCACGCAAGGACTGTCGCCCAGGTTGAAGTAATGTGTATAACAGTTCCGGGCTGGTGTCGGTGCAACACGGATACATGTGTTTAGTGCGTAGCGACATGGGTTTTCTGTCGAGTCGCACATACTCTCGTGGTCGCTTTTCAGGACCATTCTTGTTGAATGACGGAGATGCATAAACAGCATTTACAGATTCCCTAAAAAAAAAAAAAAAAAAATAATAATAATAATAATAATAATAATAATACAATTAAAGTAAAATATAGCACTCTCTAGAAAGACACTTGCATCACATTAGGCTGACTCATCATCCGATGAACAGATTTTTTAAAAGCACAGATTACTGGGAAAAAAATAATAATGTATTAGATTTTATTCTATTGAAAACTTGTGAATGGTAGTTGTTAATTTTTATATTCATAAGATTTAACTATATTATTCTAATTTTTCTTTCTAACAGTTTAGAAATACTAATAATTTTAATGTAAGTATTGCTGAACTATCCAAAAGTTCTAAGATTTTCTGTTTGGCAAGATATTCTGATGAAAATTTAAAGAATGAAAATTTATAGAAACAGATGCATTTTGAAGAACACAACTAATGCGCAGATAATATTTCTTTAATTTGAATAATAAAATAATATCGCATTCTAAATTTATCAATGCTTGTTGTTAAGAGAATAAAATTTTTTAAACCGCTTTTTTATTGCGAAATCGTATACCAAGCATTGACTATATACATACGAGGACAAAGACGCTTTCTTATTTCTCATATGCACTTAGAAATAATATAAAGCAGCTTATGGCAATGCTCGTTTCCGGCGATAGTTTTAATACTTGTATAATCGGAGCAGAACCACCGATACGGAAAAAATTACAACCAATAGATGCACCAAATGCGGCTATATGTTTCCCTCGATCCAGGGACGATTGTTGCAGTGCTAATAAACCGGCTAGATATATATAGATATACTGGTATTTGAAAACGGGCATTTGTGTATTATGTATGTGTACATACATATATACATAGATACACACACACACACCCCCACACACATACGCGCGCGCGCGCGCGCAGATATATACACGCGTGCGTCTTTCTCTCTCTGTGTGCGCGCGCGCGCGCGTGCGTGCGTGCGTATGTGTGTGTATTATACATACATGCATACATACATACTCACATAATACGCCTGTGACCCTTTTCAGTTACCTGTATATATGTATAGATTCTGTACAGCATACGTACAAGAGAGTGGGTTCTGAGCGTAGACGGCAGAGCTGATATAAGCATATATGGCAAATACCTATAGCTGAGCCTATAGCTACGTATAGCATGGACGAAAAAAGTTTGGAGCTCGGGAAAAGTAGATTTAGCCGCGCACGTATGTATGCACAGAATCGTTACGATTGCGATGAGCAGGCGTCCAAGTTCGCGCCGACGGGCGGGCGACGATGATCGGGCATCGGAGCGTAAACTGGAGATAGGTCTATACTTGTATGCATTGATTATATGTGTGTACGTTTCTTTCTGTGTATATGTGACGACGCAGCCGATATACCGCGAAGAGTCGGGGCTCAATAATAACACTACTGTGGACCTGATTGCCTGATCGTCTCGCATTTTGGAAGGGAGAGAGAATTCGAGAGAGAGAGAGAGAGAGAGAGAGAGGGGCAGCGAGAGGGAGAAGGGAGGGGGAAACCATTTGTATGTTTCAATTGCCAGGCTCGTTTTTCGCGCTTCGTGTCAGATACACTGACCCCTCTTTGTGCGCCATATATGTATAAATATATTACCAATACCAAGTCCTCTATGACTATTTTCTTTCTTCTTGTGTATGTGTGTGTGTTCCTGTACACGCGGAATCTCAGTTCCTTTCTTTCGAACTTTTGCTTCTTTTTCGGCTTTGCCGATCGTTGTTTGGCGCGTGTGCGTGCGTTTAGCTGTTTGATTAATCGGACAGTTAGTTATTGTGCCATCGTCAATGAACAATTATTTATATATGATATTCAGAACGAATCTCTGCTGCAAAATTAAGTTTAAAGAAACGAAGGAGGATGAAAGCTACAGATTCCTGTTTCCAATTTTGAGGAATTTGGGTCGATTATAAATTTTGTATAAAAATTCGCTCTGGTCATGCTACTTGTTGGGTTATTTTTCATCCCAAAACAGGTAATAATATTTTTTCTATTCTAATATCCTCTCTACAATGTTCTGTCAATTTTGTCGATGAATCGGCTAACTCACACAGTTATTTAAACGAAAGATAGTTATTCAAACTATTTGAAGTTATTGATAGTTGATTCAAACGTAAAGTAGAAAAGATAGAGTCGTATATTAACATCGCTAATTCATTATGTACAATTGCAGTAATCTCTGAATTTGAAATATTATACAGTTTTTACTTTATGAAATATTGTACTATTGTAACATTTATTATTGATTTCTTATTAGTGCTATATTAACGAGACAGCTGAATAAATTTATTTTATATATTTAATGTAAAATGTAATAACAAGCGATGAATACAATACATATTAATGAACAATCGTTAAAATGATAGAATATCATGAATTATTGTTTTGAAGCAATCTCATTCATTAATGTTCAAGGTATATAACACGTGGAGAATGAGAAGTCTAAAAAAAATAACGACAGTCACCGAGACACTCGATGCCCTTTCCGTTGCCGAACAGGTTTTTTTCTCAACGAATCATTTTTCAGCAACGACGTATAGAACGAGAGCGGGAATAAGTTTCTGGCTCTGGTGAGCCCCTCTATTGTCGATGACACAGAAGGATGCGCATATCGTGGGCGTCGCTTGCCCACTCCCGCTTCTCCCGATTTCTTTGCGCCTCGCATATATACGCGGCAAGGCCACGGCGCGGCGTGGCGATTGAATTTTCGACTATAAGTATATAGGGTTTCCACTGCTCGCGGCAATCTTTGCACACATGCGCGGGAAATCGCGATTTATTTTTCCGAGGCGCAGAAATGTATGTGCATTATTCACCTGGCGCTTGCGGAGAAATGATGGTGTATTACGTAAGCGTGCGTATATATAAATACGCGAGTTGCGCGTGTTTACAGATTTTTGTAGGGCAGTCGATTCGTGCGGTTCCCTGATTGCACGAGCACCTCTCGTCCGATTAGAGGCCTATATAATACATCATTCAAAGGAGATTGATGAGATTCTTGTACATCGAAACCGTAAGTACTCCCAGTCGGTTCCATGTGGTCCTTAGCACGGGAATTCGTCGAATCTCCGCGTCATATTATCGCCCTCGTCATTTATTCATTTATTTCGAATTCAGAACAGGGATTGCCTAATGCTAATCCGATGTAGCTGCAATTTTTGAAATAAGATGCAAACCACCGAGTATTAGTAGCGGTAGCAGTAACTGGCACTGATTCCCATTGTTTCTTGGAAATTATTCTTCATTGGAAATCCAGGAAGAGTTATTATTGTATCTTTACATAGATTGAAATAATATTATTTACATATTTTAAAGTACATTTTAGTACAGAAAGAATTCGGATAATTTTCTTAAGAATTCTAATTCTATGAAATAGATTTAAAATTACAGATTGTAAATACCCAATAAGATTACTTGAACTTTTTGATTTTTATAATTTTAAGAAGGGCAAGAACAATGGAAATTATTCTGATAAGATAAAATTAAGATAATAGAAAAAGATTAACAGTTAACTTGTGGAAGGAAGTTTTTTAATATAATACATTGAAGGCATGTAAATGTTATATATATATATATATATATATATATATATATATATATACACTGTTATGTCAGATTGGGCAGGCGTCGCTATTGAACTACTGAACCAAATATGACCCATGAGCAGTATCATATATGTCGTATATCGTATTATCAACTTATAGATGTCGATACTACAGATTGACTTATGGTATTGATATTATCATAAAAGTTGTAATATCTATTCAGCTGGACGTTAATTTTAATCAAATCTGTGATCTCTAGTTGTTATATTCTCCTCTTCGGTTGATGGTGGTTTTAGTCGCCATACAGAAATTTTTAACAATAAGGTAAGTGTGACAGAAGATGTCCATCAAACTCTATTGACTGTCTTAAAATTAAAAAAAAACAAAGAAATGAAAGAAAAAACTAACAATAACCTAGTTTTTGAAGTTTATCTTACAACTATAATGAAATTACAATCCAATTTAATAAATTAACTGTTAGTCAAATTTACAAATGCTTTTTCTATACGTTCTGAAATTGTATTATAAAATCTTTTTAAATAATGTATTGTTATCTGAACTATGAGTCTCAATTTTTTAAATATATTTCATCATTAAATATATATAGAGTGTTTGAATTTGATAAATTTATTTATCTTGTTACGTTCTTCGTAATTAAGACAAGAGTGCATTTAATTGTTTATGTCAATTTATAAATGCTTGTGTTCAAAATTTACAAGCAACTTCCGCAATAAGAGCCCGTACATCTAGACAGCTGATGTGCATATGCGCATCTCGAATTTTTCGGAAAGCAGTGATCAGGGACAAGCCCAATAATAGTAAAATCTTTCAAAGAATCATTAATAAAAACATTTTATTCCACTGCAGCAATAATAAGTTAATATCGGCAAACCAGTTTGGATTTAAAAGCAAGCACTCCTCGACTCGTGCAATCAATTTACTGTTAACCAATATCAATAAGCACATGTCGCACAATGAGGTTATAGGTACCTACTTAATCGACATAAAAAAAGCGTTCGATAACATTTGGCTAGAAGCTCTAAGAGTAAAAATAGATAACTATAAATTCCCACTTCACTTAACTAAACTAATATATAACATGATAACAGATAAAAAATTCTGCATCAACTTTAACTTCACTGACTTCGCTGAAATCTATAACATCACGCGTGGTCTAAAACAAGGAACAGTCAACTCACCAACGCTATTTCATATTTATAGCGGTGAAGTTCTCAAATTACTAAATCCCGCGCAAGATACAAACTCATACATGATAGCTTTCGCAGATGACCTCATTGTGTATGTAGCCAGTAAAACCATATTTGATGCACAGACTAAACTACAACGTTTATACGATAAAATAAAGTCATATTATTATAATTGGAATCTAGAGATAAACCCCAGTAAATGCGAGATAATACTGTTCCGCAACCCAATTAGCAATAAGACACCTAAAAACATAAAAAATAACTGGAGACATTTTAAGATTAAAGACAATAATGAGAACATAACCCATGCTAGTCCGGTACGTTATTTGGGTGTCTATCTAGATGACTTATTAAGATTTAAAGTTCACGTTAATACACAGTTAAATAAAGCCCACAATATTTTCAGTAAATTACATAATATATATTACTCCACGTTGAACAAAAAAACTAAAATAATCACATACCTAAGTTTAATAAGACCAATTATTTCATATGCTTGCCCTAACTGGTTCAATATAAACCCATATCTAATGGAAATAATGTTCGAACGGAAAATATTAAGGTGCAGCTTAAATCTGTATAGAGATTTCACAGACAAGCACAAAAAAAGAATTTCAACTATCACATTATACAAGAAAGCTGAAATAATGAGAATTGATATTTTTATTATTAAACTAATAAGAAACTATATAAAAGCACTCAAAAAGTTAAACAACCACTTGTTAGACAAAATCCATGAACCAAACCAAATCAAATCCTTTGATACAATAAATAATGGCTTCGCAACTGTAAACGATTTTAAAATTCTAGATGAAAACAAGTTTGTATGCAATCAAACTGGTATACCGGTACTATACCACATACCTAGAAGGAATAGTAATAAAAAACTTTATAAATAGACTGTTGGCACCAATAGATTCATATTCTTGTGAACTCGTAAGCAAGGCATCTGTCTCTTTACTGTACACTTAATTACTTTACCTCCAGGTTTCTCTATGTTGACCATCAATCAAACACAGCGCGCTTGTAAAATAAATATGTAGCATGCCTGCCGTAATTGCAGGTTTTCCCGTACCGTACTACCTGCACTCAAACCAGTCCCTTCACCAGTAAGGGCTCTCTGTAAATAACAGTGACCTTTTGTATATTGTTTTAGTTTAGCGATTGTATTTTCTTAATTTTCTTTTACTTTGAAAACGGCTTTTTCCTTCACTTATTAAGTGGAGGTTTTTTATGCCTATTAACTTTAATAAATTGAGTAACTTAGCAAAGAAAAATTTAAATGCGTATTTATTTTATCCTTTTCAAATACACATTCCCGTCCGAATTCAAACCTTATTCTAGTGAAAAACAACTTGTTTTTATATTAAGTTGGTCGTTACTTTCCTGATTATTCTTGATATCCGCGTAGATTATTGCTAGAATATTTTGTCCTAATCTCGCAAACTTTCCTATTTTACGAATCTAGTAATAGAACTGCATAAGTTCTCAATGGTATACAAATAGCCATGAATTCTGTTTTATACATCGCTAAATAATTTCTATTGGTATTACCCTAGTGCATACGTATTTAATACATGTAAAAAGTATAATTTAAGTTGAGCTCATAAAAATGATTGTAAATATATTATCCTGATGGCATATTTCATATCAATAAGATAAAAATTTTATTAATAAAATCAATTCTAAACGAATTAATTAGTAAAAGAAAAAAATTAAGATTATGTTAGTCCAAATAATTTGTACTGTTTAATAAAATACATTGTTTGAAAAACAAGACTAAAATATTTGATAAAACGAGACTAAAAGAAATCTTGTAGTTTCAAAATATAGAAAAGGACATGGTGTTTTGTATTCATACGTATTTGGAAAATTTGAAAGAAGTTTTCTGTTAAGTTCCATCCATTTTGGTTCAGGCAGAAAAAACTACAAAGGACTGAGGTCAGTGGTTGTCCAAAAGATCTTTATTTTTATCTTTATATATGTACATAAATGTAAAAATCTCAGCATCTATTGTATTAAGTACAATTGAACCAAAAGACAATAATTTTTTTTCAAACAATCACAACGACACCAATTTGAAAATGCTATTCTCAAATTTAGATTTTACTTAGATTGTATAAATATACCAAATTATTACAAAAAATGAGCATTTTTCCCCTGGAATAATTATTATTTTTATTAATTTATATATATATGTTTCAGGTATTGTTATCTATAGATGAAATTGCAGTCGTCGACAGACATTCCTTATTGAAATATTTGTGCGTAAGTTAATATAATATTATAGATTCTTATATTACTTATAATTATTATAAATAGTGTTATAGATAATGATGATCATTATCTATAACATAGAATATTCTTTTATACACACATACGCGCGAGCGCGTTGTGTGTGTGTGTGTGTGTGTGTGTGTGTGTGTGTGTGTGTGTGTGTGTGTGTGTGTGTGTGTGTGTAAATATAATATTAGGTGTTTAAATAAGGCATTAAAATAAACGTGTACGGTTTGTATTTAAGTCTTTTTCATGTTTAATTACACTATTAATTATATGATAGAAAAATACATTATAAGATTTAGTGAAGCAGGTTAATGTAAGAAAAATAAAATTCAAAAAAATTTAAGTAGTTTTATAAATCGATGACTCAGATCGATATGCTTTCTAAGTGATAAACCAAATTTGAAGACTTTACGAAATATGTATCGAAATTTTTTTGAAAGGATGAAATACTATTAATTAAATTTTGCATGTTACCTATATAGGTATATTTGTTGATAAAATGTAAGCGTGAGTTATTTGGTATTGAAAGTTTTATTAATAATTTGAAACTATTTTTGTAAAAACTTTGCTCTGTTAGTTGAACTAATTTATCAACTAACATATAAATGATAAGTATCTTATCTCTGGGGTAAAGTAACGTTTCAAATTCTAGCTGAACAGCTAGAAATAGCTAAAAATAGATTTTGATAACCACACTATATTTATTAAACTTTATTGTTTGTGCATATAATTTAAGATGTCAGAACCTAATAGATGTTTTTTAATTTCATATAAGTACAAATTTTAATTTTTAATTTTTCTATTGTACGCTGTAAGTCACTGCTTATATTATATTAAAAATATATTCTTATGTTTATTACATAATTCATATTATGTAATTAAAGAAAATTTATAGGACGCATATTAAAATATTACCAATATATCTGATACTATAAAAGTACGTTTTATATTACAATTAATTTCATACTATAATATATTTAAATTTTATACAAACTCCTATTCATGGAGTGAAAAACACATACTATATGTTGAAGTCCTATCGTTAACTTCAGATTTTCGAAATTCATATATTGTGTTTTTGTTCTCAAAAGTGGATCATAAAAATAAGTGAAATTTCATTTTTGGATGTTACTTCAATTTATCTTTAGGAAACTAGAAAATGGATAAACATATTTTTAAATATTGTTACATTTTTTATGTACAACTTGACGTGAAATAATTAAAAGATTCTAAAGTTATTGATAAACTTGTTTATCTTCGATTACTTTCGTAAAAACAGATTGGTATATAAAATTGAGAAATTAATATTGAAATTTTTCTATAGACAATCAATCTACTGTTACTTTTATATGTGTATGTATACGAACATACTATAACTAACTAATTGATCGATGAATTCAAAGGCTAAGTCCTCACTAAGTAATGGTACTCACTAATAAATATGTTTTTAGGGCTTTTTTAAAATTTTATTTAGGTAAGAAAATAGAGCTGTTGAATTAATATTTGTCAGACAAGATTTCTATTCATAATTATAAAATAATCGGTTTCTCGATTTTTCTGAATTATAATTTTAGAGGTGCAGGAAATAATAGATGAATTAGTTTTTTATTATTTGAAGTATTTAAAGCTTTCTATCGATCATAAGATTTAAACGCAACATTTCTATTTAATTTGATAACATTAAGAATAGCGTTGGCGAAGATAAGGCAGAAGATTATTATTTGTAAATAATTTATATTATTTAATTTAAATTCCCAGCACTATTAGTGTAGGTGAAATCGGATAAAAAATTTGTCATTGAGAATAATGAATATACAGTTCATTATAATAAACTTGTTTTTAAATTAATAGGTATTGTTTATGTATACTATTTACGAATGATGTTCAATAATTAGTTCTTCTATTGATAAGTGTTTTCAGAATGTACGTGAAACAGGTTACATGAACGTTACGTCAAAATAAAATATAATATCGTCATTTAGTAAGAAGTTTATTTAGGGAAGAGAAGCTCAATTGATCAATTGAGAAATTATCTGTTTTAATTATAATGGGATTCTCTATTGTAGAGTTAGAATCAAAATATATAATAATAAATATATTTTCGCATAGCTTAGTTTGCAAAACTAAGATAGAGATTCGTTATATTGATCTAATGTAATCAATAAAGATAATTTAAGAAAAGAATACGTGCAATTTATCATATATCCTGTTTCAACGATTAGTTCATAAATAATTTTGTTTAATAAAAAAAACGTTCATCGATCCGTCTTATTTTCTGTAACGTTTTGCCATCTAGTCTCGATTAGTTATTTTCAAGTCATATCGAAAGAGGGGATAGTTCATATTGTATTTGAATATATATTTCATGTGAAATTATTCTTCCTGTTAACAGTGATAAAACATTCTACTAATGCGCTCAGGTTTATTCCATAACGTTACTAATCAGCCATAATTATAATGTATCCATTAAAAGATCACGCATGACCAGAAAAAAGCGTGTGTGTGTGTGTGTGTGTGTATATATATATATATATATATATATATATATATATCGTGTACGATTCGCGTCTTTGTATACGGTAATATAGAGGAAAAACCCGCCGAAGAGCAGTATCGCGTTTCCGTATTAAAATTACTCATGTTCTCCCTTCTCTTCGCAGTCTGCGATTATATACATGGCCATAGTACAGATTGTAACAAGTATGCCTATATATATATATATATATATATATATATATATATATATATATATATATATATATATATATATTGGTTTACAAATTTTTCCTAACGCACGCGTGCCCGTCCAGCGCCGCCGTCGACAAATTCAACAATGCCCAACGTCCCCACATTTATACTTCGGGGCCATGGTGAAAGATATGGAACAACTGTATACATATACATACGCATACACATACACGTGCACATATACGCGCGCGCGTGCGAGGCGAATCGCTCACGATTTACGATATTCGCGCTCTATCCACTCCCCCTCCCCCCCGTGCGTGTCCGGTCCGGCGCGTCCGACCCTCTGCGCGCACGCGCTCCGCCATGCGCGACTCCTGCACAATTCGATACTAATTGATTTTTATGCGCAAAAGACGGGGAATTGGGGATTGGGGAGAAAGAGGGGAAGGGGGACAAGTAACCATGACGGGCGCGCGCGCAGCGCACCCCGCCGGACGGTGCATGACGCCCCTGCAGCGTCTCATCTTTTTATCCTTTACATATACTCGGGATCGGGATGCTCTTCGCTCTTGCCCTCTTCTACGCAACTCGGGTTTGCCCGCTGTAGTAGGCCATGCTTATCCGTCGGCCGATCGCCCGAATAGACGGGGCTTTGTGGACGGCGCGACGCTTTATGTCCCGGGCATACTCCGGGGCTCGTATGGGACGCGCGCTTCGCGGATTTTCGTCTTGATACATGTCGCCGATGCGGCAAGGTTCATCTCTGTGAACAAGAGTGAGACGATAGTTCGTTCTTATGTACGCTAAAAAATAGTCTTGCGATTGGCAAAAATAAGCGCATAGATCGTGGATTTAGTTTTTCAGGGAAAGCGTGAAAGTATCGTCGCGATGTCCACGGGTTTTATGGAAATTCTGGCAAAATTCTACGAACTTGCGAAAATTATGCAATTTGTACTCTGATATAAGTTTAGTCCGAGCTTAAATTTAATTATTTCATTCTTATTCGGAAGTTGACTTTTGAAAAAATACCTTCTCATCGATCATACTAAAGAGAAAGTCAAACTGCGGAATAAATTTCTGTATAGCTACTTATTTTTACGCACACATGCGTCTTATATATGGTGACGTAAGCTCCCTGTTCTGTGAAGGCCTCTTTCATATAGTTCGATGCGCTGAAGGCTCGAGCTCCTTAAACTTCTTGATAATTTATGAGAGAAATTCAGATTGCTTTAAATTAAATAAGTATATCTTTGCTTATCTGATAAAATTTCGAAAGGTGCATTCACCAATAAGCTAAAAGATACTTCTAATAAGCGAATAATATATACGTATAAGTAAAAATATCTAGGCAAATTCAATTATAGAAATGAATGCACGTATGATAAGTATGAAATGATAAACAATATTTTATAAACACTGGAATTAATCTCAGTATCAATTGTAGAACCTAAAGGCATCTAACGACTTAAAGCACATCTTCAGGAATATTAAATTGAAGGTTGAATGTGTCAAATTAAATAAACCATTGGTATTAATAATTAAGGATCGTTACTTTGAAATAAAATTGGAAAATGTAGGTTGCCATTTTGTTATCATTGATGATTTGACTACGAAATTATTAATATACAGAAAAAGTCAAAAAATTAATTGATATTTTAGGCTTCGTGTAACAAAGATTCAAAATTACATGTAAATAATTATACAGTGATGTATTAATAAATAAAATAATTTAATTTACTTAAGAGTTGAAAATTTCACTCATTTGATTTCATAAAGAAAGATGGATATAATTACCAATTGTCACGAAAGCAGCTTCATTTTTTTTAATTTTTGGTTAGCGATATATAAATATCCTTACTTTTGTTCATGAAGTTTTCTTTAGATTATGCGAAAAAGGCTTTTTTTGTTTAAGGCATGCTCATAAAATTGAAAATTATTATAATGTATAGAGAATCCATCTGTTTTAAAACATCATACAACTATAAACCTCCTAAGAGCCCTTCACTTATAAGATCTGGAGAACGATATTTTGAAACAATCGGAGATACTGCAGAATTTCTAAAAATCTTTCAAAAAAGGCCCGCTGTATGTAATTCTGATCAGATGATTGGAAGAAGCAAAATTATTAAATTTACTGAAACAGAAAAAATTTAAGGAAATTTGCTATATTCTAACAAAAAATGCATGGTTATTTTTTTACTATTATCCTTTTATTATATGTAATAGGCAAAGTTGTAAAAAATTTTTGTAATGTATTTGTAAAACACGATTACTTAATTTATTAGAAGAATAGTTGTACGCGATTAAAGTTGTAAATTATAATCAACTAATAACGGCCATTATTAGGGAAACGTGAAAATCACCATGAACAATTTCATTTCAAAACTATAGATATTTATAATGTATCTATTGTCTTAAGCGACTTGGCGACTTGCCGACGGAATTTCGTCAAAGTCAATTTGACATTCATAAATGAGGTGCAAAATCGATATTGTAAAATATCGTAAATCAAGATGACAGTTTCGACAAAAAATAATAGATGGCCCCGACTAATAGCATTGGGTTTGTTAACGAAAGTTCTATAGTGTACACATTCTGGAGTAGTTCAACACGATCGAATAAACCTCGGTGAGCCGAGTTTGATTTTCTTTTCTTTGTCAATGAATAATTATCGAACTTTCCTCTATTACCGACACTAAGTGTTAAATACTACTTACATTGTATAATTTGTTATTTTACTTATCTATACATATTTTTCCTTCTATAAATTCGCATAATTTTCGGGATAAAAAAGAAAATACGTGGAATTTTGAGAAGTTCGAAAGAAAACATTGAGCTGATCATGAATAATATCGTATGTAACGTATTTAATCATATATAGGATTAAAAATCTGAAATGTTTATAACTAGAAGATTACAATAAATTGAACAAAATGAATTAAAAATAATTATATTTATATAGAATCAATATCGTATGAAAAGCTCTCTTATCAAAACTCTGCCGAAATCTTATTAAAGGGTCCTGGATTCCTAGGCCGTATAATTAATTCAAGGATTAATTATAATGCATTAATTTAATGATTAATTATAATAATTAGCGATCACGCAAGCTTGTCAGAAAAATGTGGCGATTTTATATCTGTAAGTGTGTATAATTTTAAATCCAGTAGTTAATTAAATTAGTTGAATGTAACATAATCTGTTGTTAGGAACTATATTTCGAAAACGGTTAATTCGAACTTTGTATTCTTTAGCTAAATAAAGCTAAGATAACTAGAAGTAAATTAACTTAAAGTTGGATGTGAAATTAATCTAAAGTCGGATGTAGTAGGATGTCTGAGCAGCGAGCGTTAAATAATAGGGTTACATACGACAGATAGGCTTTGTAGTTTTTCGTGTATATAACAAACGATTTTTCTAGAATAATATCTCTTAGATCAATAGGCAGAATGCTCTAATTGATTTCTGAAAAAAGCGACAGAACACAATCTGGCATCTACCTCGATAAGTGCTTATTAATCCTTGTCACGTATCTGAAGCCACTAACCATTACTGTCCTCTTTCATTACCAGGACCGTTTACCGAAGCGACTCTCGCAGAAAATCTCTTCCCACAAAATGTCACAACAGCGAATGAAGAGCACATTTTGACCGAGAACAATGTCCGGGTGCGCGGGACTTATACAGGTATTATCCTATAACGGCGAAGCCGAGCTGCATCGAGGCGCGACAACTGCGTGAGGCTCCCGCGCGACGAGAGTCCGCAATCCACATCTGCTCCTAAAAAAAGGTAACGCGATTGCTGTATTCGGTCGCGGAGGGAGAGCGAGATCAAAGGTAATCGCAATCAAAGTAACGCTTCGTTAAACCTGTCATTTCTTGCGCGGGCACTCTGGGACGCAGAGCTCGCGTGACGGCCGATCCGATTTGTGGGGCCACGCTCAGAATTTCGGTATTATGCATAAGCGAAGTGTGCTTATAGGGCGCGTGACGGGATATTCGGCATATGGAGGCACGGGATTAAGCGACATACGAACCACGTGCTTTCTCGACTTTCTCGATGATTTGCATTGAGTTGAGGGAACGTTATGGAATTAAGGTTCGATTTCTACGAGCTCGTTTTACCGAGCTTGCAGAAGTTCAACGTATCTCATATATGCGGCAATTTTCCTCATGTACGCTTTTTTATATATTCATCGCAGTAGTTTGAAAGCTAATAATTACCAATAATCGTAGAACAACTTATTCGCGATCGGACATAGTCGACGTGAGTTATCTGGTTCCGTCTAATCGAACATTTACAAATATCAATGTAAATAAACAAGAAAGTTGAATTCAATATAGATTTTTTTAAATATCTGCGCGTATTGTAATTTTAACCGAAGAGCAAAATTTTTATTTGCAAAAAAGTCGACGATTACTTAAATTAATGTTTGCTAATTCTAAGACATACCATTTTGAAGACTGCAAGCATCTATCGCTTAAATAAATGAAAGAAGAATATACGTACAATAATCTCTTATTTAAAAAATAAATAGTTAATTTTATTTAAAATATAAGAGAACATAAAAACTGCTACCACCAAATTTTTTGAAACAAATCTTTCAAAATAGGTTCCAGAATAAAGCTTTCTATAGGACACAATTACCATAATAATACTAATTCGGAATAACGGTTCGTAATTAATAGACTTTAATTTTTTAAATTATTTTGGTAGTTACACAGTCACCAAATGAAATTTCATTTGGTATTCCAATACGTTTTAATGGTGGTCCAACAGAGTATTCAGCATTGAGATTGCTGATAAATTCATAAATAACATCCACGTATATTACCAACAATAGTTATTCCATCATGTGTGCTTAACATTCAGCATAGACTATATCTAAAACAGAATTGGAAGCACTTAATGTTGCAATCATATCACAAAAACGTGTGAGCAGAAATAGATTTGAGTGGGAGACTCATTTTTTGTTTAACGAATTTCGATAAACTTTGTTAGTTGTGAAACTCTTCAAGAACCGTTCGTGAAGTAAATGCATATTTTAGAATATTGATTCTTTAACGATCTGGTAAGAAATAGAGCGTGAAAACTAATATGCTTGTTCAAAGTACATTCGCTATTTGCTAGATATTAGAAACGAATATATCACTCGATAGATCAGAACGATATATTACATTGTTACTAAATTTTAGTAAGACGAAATCAAAGATTAACGAATTGATTTTAAGAGATTTTAAAATATATGTAATTTATCGCATGTAATTAAAAAAAAATTGATGAGTTAGTCTACGTGATTTATTATCACCTTAGAACCAAGATAGTAATGTCATCAATTCCAGTATTTAAAATAAAATATCGAATGAAACGATAGCTTATAAGTTCATCCATACCGATCTATTGGATTAAGAAGAATTGATAAAATATGCAACATTACTCAATTTACTGATTGGTAAAATAGATGATGAAATATTCCTTTCGGGTACATAAAATAAAGGAGTTACAGTTAGATATATATAATTTTGGTTAATAGAATTTTATTTTAGTCAAGCCCCTACTGACCCTAGGGGTAGACAAGTTCTCTTTTACTAGTAATAGTATATATTGACTTATTTTTATTATTTTTTTTACTAGTAGTTTTTGTTTTTAATTCTACGCGCGTGGTTATAAACAAGGACAGTCTGATTGTCATTATTTAATTATAAATATTTTTTTCAGAATATATAACCAATAAAATATTTCTTAGTTTAGTTTACAATAGCCGATATAAGAACAATTTTTATATTTAAAATAGATGTTGAATATTATCATCGAAGCTACAATGCCGATCTTAATTTAGAGAATCCAGGTTGTTCATCTGGACAATGCGTAGAAATATCTTTTGAAAGTAAAATTACTCGTCCAATGCGCTAAAAATTCTCAAATAATAGATAATATTTTGAAAACATTATTCATTCTACGCATTTCTAATATTGATGAAGTTATGATAGGTCACTATAGTTACGAATAATTAAAAGGCTTAGAATCAAGCTTCATTGATACTAAAATTTTTTGAAATCAGAGTTGTAAAATATTCTTTTTCATCAGTTTTATAGCTTGATGCTTCTGCATTCATTTGCGAACGTCTATGCAAATAAGTAATCTGGATAACATTATTAAGGGTGCTGATAGAAATCGATTAGAACAATATCAAACATGCGGGTTTAACGAAAAAAAAAAATAAAACGACTCATTCTGTTGGCCGAGCGACGAAGCAATAAGAGATCGACGGCTTAATTTCTCGACGATATTCTGGAAAAAGTGGACGAGGTCGTTTGCCGAGCGGAAAGTACATATACTGGTAAGTGGAGCGGTACAGAGCTGGAGGGCCGTGTGCCCTCACCATATATGCACCACTCGCGCATAACACGAGAGCCGTCGCGTCGCTGCTTCGCCGCCGCGGAAATTACACTCCGGGAATTGCGCGATTATCGCGTCGGGGGTTTAAACGATCGTCGCCACAAACCTTAAATGGCAAACTGAGCGCCCGTCAGGTATAGGGCTACGCACTCTATATACTCATACCCTTTTGAAGCTACATATACGTGAGTTTTATCGGTGTGCGTAGCACGGGACTGCGCGACCACGGCCGCTTGCTCTCTCGTACTCCTCTCTCTCTCTCTCTCTCTTACACCGATGTTGCCTGTCTTTCTCGACTCCCTCCACCCTCTCCGGCCTCTCGTCGCTCTTTATGACTGCTTCCTCGGCTTCGGTTATGAAATACCCGATTTCGTGCGGTCGCCCGCTTGCCGGCCCACTGGTCGCCGGTCGGTATTTTTCGATCAGCGGATAATATGATTAATTGATTTGCTTCGAGGAGGTATCTTCATAGTTTAATAATATACACTTTAGATCTTGAATTCTGTAAATAAATACATTTTTCCAAACAATAACTATTTTTCATATATATATATATATATATATATATATATATATATATATATATATATATCATGCTTGCGATTTTAATAAATATTTTGCAGTGCTTGACAATTATTTGTATATTATTAATATTTTATCTTGCCATTGTTTTTAGATTTAATTTAAAATTTTTTTTAAAAGTTAGTCAGTATCAATAAGCCTATTAAATGTACATTGTTAATTAAAAAGTGGTCGACTATCACGAAAAGAACTAGAGTATAAATAGCAGTGATCACGTATAAAACCAGTAGAGCTATAAAAAGCAGCGATCTCGTTAATAACACCCAATATCATTCGCGATATCATCCTAACTCAGTATGGCGAAGTTGGCGCTTAGACCGCGCTCAATTTCTGCTTTAGTTGTATGCGGGGCTGTTCACACTGACGCTGGCAATAACAGCCGATCAACGATTTCGATATCTGCAGACCAATTGGCCGCAATCAGAGATACGCATATATACGCGTAACGGCAGACAACGCTCCCACCACTCCCGCAACAAGTGCATGCAGACTTGTCAATGCATTGTCGCAGACGTGGCCTGTGCATCCATCGATTTCAAGGTTGCGGGCTCTAGATGTTTGGATCGTAAAAATCACAACTAAAAACTTGTATGTGCTGGCTGATCAATTTTTATAATATAAGAGGTATATTTTCCAAAATTCAAAATTTAAATAGGAATAAAATTTGGATGTTCCACTTAATTCAGTTTTTGCTTAACTTACCGCTAATTTGCTCGACTTGTTAGGTACTAATCTTAGGCACTCGAAATGAAATTAATATTTACATCAACGAAACAATATTTACGATTATTGAAAAAAATATATAGGTAGGAATATAAAGTTTGACCATTCTCATAATGAAAACTTGTTAAATTAATTTATTATTAATAAAACGAAAGTGGCTCATTAATATGAAGTGAAAAATCCATTGTATAAGATTACAAATTTTATACTTATTTATTACTTTTACATTTATAATATTTCAGTGTTTCAATTATTCTCTCTTTACATGTTACTAATATTTAATCATGTTTCTCCGTCTTCATATCGAGTCATGTTATTTACAAAAATTGATTTTGAATTTTTTCATATTTTGAACTTCATTAGATTGAGATAAATTAATACCAAGTCTACTAAATATTCAACGTACATCAGAACAAAATAATAACGATAAAAAATGGACAAAATGTACATTAGATATTGTATCATTATAATTTTTACAATAAACTAAAAATTATTTTTACTTCTCTTAGAGTTATTATAAAATCCTATAATTAGAATTCTAATGGCAGGAAGATAATCCTCAATTATAACCACCCCTGTAAATTGAGAAATATAAAAACTACTATTTATAAAAAATAATAAACTAAAATAATTAATATACAAATATTAACAAAGAATAATCTGACTGCTTTCACCACCAAATTTACCGAAACTGTATATCTGCTTTGTTCAACTTTTGGAGCCGATTCGGCTCTTCGTCCGGAATTTGAGTTCAGTACAGTTTTTTAGATTTTTGATTTTGTAGGGGGGATTATAAAAAAAGACAGTTTTTGATTGTTATTATTATTATAATTACATTATATTATTGTATAAAAATTATAAGACTGATCAAAATATATATTGGTTTAGTTTACAATTAATATAAGTATACTCAAACTTTTTTATCTATATCGAACTGCTCATGTCTTATTATAAATACTTAGAAATTATATAATTGAACGATTATCTGTTCTCCTTTACTCTCTCTCTCTCTCTCTCTCTCTCTCTCTCTCTCTCTCTCTCTCTCTGACTATCCATCTCCTGAACCTTTCTCGCCTGGTTGAGCATTATAGACTCTAGGGGTCACTATATTATGGTGATTATATATGCGTATGCATCTTCCGGAATACTTGAAGTGTTTCTTCTCCAAGTACAAAGCACGCACTTCTGGGAATAACCTCCCCGTGAAGATCCGCAATCTCATCACTTAGTAGATTTACGTTTTCAATGAGAGGACATCTCTTCCAGTTTGCCTGATTTTTATTATATTAGGAGGTAAATTTAGTGTCCGACCTTTTTTAACGAAAATAGGACATTTATGATGGAAAATGGATACTCGTTAACTTAATCAAAATATTTTCCATCAGTTTTTTCTACTACTTTTTTTCCATCTGTTTGATAATATGGCGATACTGTGGCGAAAGAACGATGACGGTTTCGAGACGATCCAATCATCTACAAATTCTCGCACTTCTTGAACATGTTGGAAGTACGTATCAACGAGGTCGTACTGCATCGATCTGAATAGATGGTAATCAGAAGGCACTATGTCTGGCGAGTACGCTTAGTGCGGCAACACTTTCCATTCCAGCTCCAACAGGGTGTTTTTGACGGCTTTCGCAACATGTACCCGAGCGTTGTCATGCAAGAGAATGACTTTGCGCCTATTGCTCGCGATTGCTGATCTATGTTCGATCAATTTCTGTTGCAAATCAATCAGTTGGCGTTTGTATACCGCGGCAGTGAAGGTTTCATTTGGTTTTAGTAGCTTGTAATACAGCTCATCCTGTTCGTCCCGCCAAATACACAACAATAACTTTTGGCCGTGGATGCTCCGCGTTGGTGTCGATGTGGACAGTGGATCTGGGTCCACCTATAACTTTTTGCGCTCAGGATTTTCATAGTAGATTCATTTTTCATCACCAGTTACAATACGGCAGAAAACTTTTCTTTTTTGCCTGTCAAACAAAGACAATGCGATGTTGTAACAATTCATAACGGTCAAATCATGTGGCATTCATTTAACTTCTTTATGAATCTTTTCCATTGCATATAAACGTTTACCAACTGCTCTGTCATTCACTCCTAATTTATTAGCGAGTTCTTTCTGCATTTGAGCTGAGCTTTCGTCCAATAATGTTTACAATTCACTATCTTCAAACTTTTTCTGTTGTCCAGAACCTTCTTTGTCATTAACACCAGTATCTCCACTTCTAAACCGCTGAAATCACTCTTTACATGTTGTAAGCAATGGAGCTTATTCGCCATAATATTCTTGAAGCAATCGATAAGTTTCTGCTGCACTTTTTTTCAAATCAAAATAATGCAAAAGGACATGGTGAAAAACGATTTATCACGATTCATTTTTCACTGATCAAAAATTATAATGTTTACACAAATTATGGCACTTGTTAACTGAATTTAATTGGTAATTGCCAAAACTAAAAAATAAGTACTAGATCCGACTCATCTGACTTTTCGTACTACTTATATCGCCATCTAAACGTGAAGATCGGAAACTAAGTTCGCCTCCTAATATTATTTTAATCTGCCTTTTTTCGTCTATGTTTATTTGTAAATCTTCCTTCATACCTGTAATATTGATAAGAATGATTTACTGTGCAGTTTATTATGTTAAAAATTGAAAATCGAATTGTTTTGAATGAAATTATTAAATATTTTTATCCGTCTTACGGTCTTTATACTATAATATATCATACTAAAATAATTACGGTCCAGCTGTCTTAGTTTATAACCACCCTCGAAGAATCTGATATAGAACATACTACCAAAAATAAAATTAATTTAGATTGAAAATTAAAAGTACTAAAAAATAATAAAAAAATCAAAATAATAAAAATAAGTTATATTCTATGTTAGCAAAGGATAATTTGACTGCCCCACCACCTTAAATTGAAATTCACCTTCGGTGTCGGACGTTTCGAACCGCTACGGTTCATCTTCAAGGATTAAACTCTGAAAGAGTTTAATCTTAAAACAAAACTTAAAAGTTTCTTATGTTGTTATATTTATGTTGTTGTTATTTATTTTATGTTATATTGAACTTTTATTTATTGACGATATATTGACTGTGAATATGCACTGTTTATACTTTGCAAATTATTGTAATCACTGTGTATCTAAGATAACAAATAATTACATGTCTCTCTCTCTGTCTCTCTCTCTCTCTCTCTCTCTCTCTCTCTCTCTCTCTGTTTCTCTCTGTTTCTATATTTATTCCTTTCTCTTTGTGACCATGGTAAAATTTTTTTATCGTGCGAACATTATATCACTTACTAAACTTTTTAATACCTCTTTTTAATTGAAAAATTTCCGAGCTCTAGGAAAAATAAAAAAATTACCGTTTTAAGATAAAAGTCAAGTTTTGCTGACGAAAGAAGGACAGTTACCCATCAGTCTACAGGCTAATTGAATGCTTCAATTTCAATTTCCGAAATTTATTGTTATACATCAATCAATATTAGACAGGTGATATCTGAAAGAGATATAATAACTAAACCGCTTTGTTTAGTCTATTCGACGATGCTACGTCTTCAAGCGAAATTAGACAAATAACAATACTTGTATATTATTTGATTTCTCGAAGATATTTGCTTTGATCCCATCAATACTTTACACAGGAAAATTCAATTTTTCAAGAAATTTTTCCATATTACTGATAGAATCTTGCAATGGTTTTATTTATATATCTCCGAATAATTACAATTAGCAGTGTAGGTAATCACGTTATACTCCCTTGATTGGTTGATAAAATACCAGGAAAATGTGCCTGATCCTCTGTTATTTTCATTATGTATGAAGTAAAAGTTTACGTTGCATATATGTAGAGAACATATTTGCAGTGGTATTCGAATACGTTTCATTTAAAATGCAGCGTCAATAATTGCTGTAACGTAATTTCTATATTTGCATAACTTGTATATCTCGGTTTTATTATTATTAAAATAAATTAACAGATCTATATGAACATTTTTGTTTCCTCTTCTTTTGTCGCAATAATTCCTATCCCTGATGAAATATATATATATATATATATATATATATATATATATATATATATATATATATACTGTACGAAGACTTGCGCGACCACCGACTTATCCATCAGTCCACGAGAAATTCTATGCGGACAAAGTTGTCAAACGTAGAACACACCTACTCGGTACATGCTAGGCTAAAAATAAACACCCGCATCGCCGATGCTTGGGAAAGCATTGATGCACCGACAATAGATTCACGCGACAGTGCGGAATCCGACACTTCGCGGCGGCGATTCTTCTACTTCAGTTGCCAATACTTCACGTGGTGTTTTACATTCTCTTTCCTTACCAGACTGTTTTGATAAGTTGTCGGTCTCTTTTTACATTGTCGAACACCCGTTTTACATTTGCATTCTTTTAGATTTTCTAGGTAAGGCAATCCCTCTCAATATTACATGAGCAATTTCAAAAAATAACATTGAACGTTAATGTTTAAACAAGTTTAGCCTTTTCATGTAGAAATTATCTTCATAAATTTAACACTGAATGGTTTTCACTTTAATGCACTTAATACATAAATCAATTTTAAAGGATAAGAACTATTATAGAAATTCTGTACACGTAATTAGATTATATATTTTCTCCTTTTATATGTACTTCAATATTTACGTTATCATATCGAATAATTCTCTTTTGACGTGTTCTTTTATTTTAGAGTTTATATACTATTAGAGAAAGGATGCTGTTTTAAAAATGCGTGATACAATGATAAAGAGACTAACAAATTCTATCTTTTTCGTACAAAGGCTTTAAACGCATCTTTAAAAAGAGATAGAAAATTTAAATATCTTTTTTATTTCTCTCTTTTACCCTTCGAAAATGATTAAAACTTTCTGATCTGATGACTTATTGCTCCAATAGCTTATATTGATTAAATCTTTTATCGATGCAAGTTTCGTATTTGTCCTTAAGACTTACAATTGTGTACTATATAAACTTTGGTGCGTTATCCTTTTCTACATACAATATTTTCCCGTATAGCTGTAAGATAATCGGAGATAGATGGAAGATATAGGCCGTGATATACATCCTGTAGCATGTGGTATGAATCTATTACTATTGTAAGGTTTAATAGATAGTATAATCTGGTAAATGCAATAATTATTGAATTTTGATTTTATAGAAAAAAGAACAAAAGAATTATTATACTTTTGTTATGTTATCGGTAAATTATGAATTTATTGTTTGATGATTTGCATGTCTGCAATTTTATGGAAATATAGAGAGAAAAAAGGGACGGGAATGAGTAGTTAGTTTTTCATAAATAAAATACAAAATTTTCACGAAGTGTAAAAAAGACCAACTTGCTTAGCGTAAAAATTCTATTCATTTAGAGGGAAAAGTCTGAGAATG
The DNA here is from genome assembly GCA_018907035.1 of Sycobia sp. Sy_11. Taxonomy (NCBI): domain Eukaryota; kingdom Metazoa; phylum Arthropoda; class Insecta; order Hymenoptera; family Epichrysomallidae; genus Sycobia; species Sycobia sp. Sy_11. The sequence goes on from JACCIC010000101.1 coordinate 923,703, forward strand.
TTTATAGTATATTAGTTCTTTATTATATATAGAGCATTACATATTGAGCCTGGCACATCTCAGATGCTCGACGTCTCAAGAAGGTACGCAGCCCACGTTCCGCAAGCGCTTTTAAACAGTTCAAATCGCTGTCGTTTTTTTATCAAAGAAACAAACATTCATACAAGTTGAGCACGCGTATTCAAAATATTAAATAATCCGGAGAAGTTATAGATTAATGTTTTTCAGAAGAAATACTTAGAAATACGTACTCAGAAGAAATTTCTCATTGAATCATTGATCTCGATTGCCGACATTAATTCCCTAGCCTCGAACAAGTCGCTCAACCCCTGATATGTGCAATAACAGCGCTAGCGTGCTCTTACAGAGCACCACAAACATAACGTAAGCAGGTGCGCTATATAATAGAAATATCTACAATGTAGACAACATTTAAACACACGCGCGCACACGTACTTAGAGAGATATAGTGTGTAAGTCGCAAAGATTATTGTGATTTAATTTGTTATTTGGGATCCATCTTGTTTTTTAATTTTGTACTTTTAGAATTATTTTAATTGTATACTGTAAAATAAAAAAGAAAGAAATTGGTTAATACAGCATGAGTTACTACGTTTCAAATGCTATAACTTGAATGAATGATTATTATTAATTGATGTTTCAAACATTTTTCTTTTGAAAATATCGCACACACAGCTTCTCACCGAATACTATTCCTAATATGGAATTCCGCCTTAGGCCGCAGCCTATACAAAGCCAATATTTAAGTTCTTTTTGGAAGATGTTGCACCCATATGTAATGCTATTCTTCAAAATCTTTCGCAGGGACGTCGATAAACACTACCAATGTTTTTCACAAAGCGTTTCTTTTTCAAGCTATATTATGCTTTGAACTTTGCGTATGTCTAAGTTGTGTGGATAACAAAACAGGCTCTGTGCCTATATAATCGTTGTGTAAAGCACTCGAGATACTGTTGTGGGGCCAGAGTGAGAATAGGAAAATGTTAAGAATCAGGATTATCGGATACGAAGTAATTATCTTCGTCGTTATAAACTTCTTAGAACCGATACTTTAGAACCTTGGAGTTTCTTTATTTTTTGAAGACTTTATTTACCTCGATGCAGCACTATTTAATTTGTATTTAATCTTGTATTTAATCATTCTCGGTGAAAAATTAAACTATTGGGATAGAAAATCTCATTTTTAATGATTATAAAAACTAGCTTTTAAAACAAAACTTGAAATTGTTTATTATTTTTAAGTACAATTCAGGAAATTACTTTTTTCTTGTAAAATTAAAAAAAATAGAACAAGTATCTTTATTACTTTTCATATACATAGCCAATTATATCTTATATTAAATTTAATAAGATTTTAAACTATATAGATTATACACATTTTACATAGATCTTACTATGAATTCATCATGTATATGATATTATTGAATTACATTTGTCATTCTCCTTTATTTACCAAAAACTGCATTGGCATATAAATATCTGTAAACTAATTGAAGAGAATTACTATTTGGAGACTCTCATGCAAATTATCTAAACAGAGTTTCAAGAAAAACTGAATTTGCTTATATGCACACGTAATATGTGAATCTGAGAGAGAGAGTGAGAGAGAGAGAGAGGGGGGAGGGAGGGAGAATCTCATAAGGAACGGGAGGCAAAAAATGAGAAGCAAAAAACGGAAGGTCGCGAATGAAAAGTGAAGGGAAAGGGAGTACTAGAAAGAGCTAGAGAATGAGAGAGCAAGAGAGAACTTGAAGTAGCTCCTAACAATTGCGTGTCGGAGGACTTAGGAACCTCTATTCGCATAATACTTTGCTCAATGTCCCTTTCTATAGGGGGTCATGGAAGAATACAATAAGTGGGTGGAAAACGAATGGGAAAGAGAGAGAGAGAGAGAGAGAGAGAGAGAGAGCGAAAAAAGAACAGTCTTGGACACAATGCGAAAACGAGAACAGCAGTAGTTATGGACTCGCACGAGGACTTGGACCTCCTGTCTCTCTCTCTCTCTCTCTCTCTCTCTCTTTCTCTTGACGCTATTCTTCGTCCTACAATTAATTTCAAGGAGGTTGAGCAAGGGAATAATGGAGTTTAGTAGACAAAAGGAGAACGAATAGCATTTTAGAACCGGCTATTAATTTTTCTAAAATTTTTTACTTGTCTCATTGTTTACTGTTCGTTTTTATAGCTAGAATTTGACCATATACTTATTGGTCTATAGTAAACTCATCAAAAGAAGATTCATTTGCAAGTTTTTTAATCGATGTTTTATATATGAAATGAAATATTAAATATTAATAAGAGATTTAGATACAAATTAATGGGTTAATTTAAATAGACTATTTATATTAAAAAGAATGAAATGTATTTGTAGAAGTTCAAATAGTTTTAATTACTTATCAATTCTGAAAGAATAAAGGTTAATAGAAATGGATCCTATCGAATTTCTCGAATAGGTAAACTAATAGCCTCTTTTAAACGTATTTAAAATTGTTAGTCTGTTTCTATGATTAATATTTGTACAAAAAGAATCAATTTATACAAATTAAAAGGAAGTTATTAGTGATTGATTATAACAATTGGAATACCTTCAACTTTTTAGTTTTTAAACAGCCGTGGCAATAAGGAGATTAGTCAGGAGTCTGTTTGTATAAGAACGAGATAGAGAGAGATGGAGAGAGAGAGAGAGAGAGAGAGAGAGAGAGAGAGAGAGAGAGAGAGAGAGAGAGAGAGAGAGAGAGACAGGTGTAAGAGTTGAGGGGAGCTCATGAATATGTTGATAAATATGCAATATGTATATGATATTTATATACGCTGCCCGCGAGTTTGCGGCGTCTCGCCGTACACTTTTTTCCCTCTATCGGTCGCAACTATTCTATTCCACCAAGTAAGGCGCTTTTTCGCCAGATATCTTTAGATGCTCTTTGAAGTTTAACTTGGCATCAAGCTGTACACCCAAGTATCGTAAAGATGGCGCAGAACTAATGCGGCAGCTACCAACTTTAAGAGTAATACTATCTACCTTCTTACGACTGCTGACAAGAACTACTTCTGTCTTGTGCTCCGTTAATTGTAGGCCAGCCGACTTAATCCATCTATTGATGTTGCTGATTGCCTCATGGGCATTTTCAGTGAGTTCATCAAGGGTCTTAGCCGTCACTACCGGTGATGAATCCTCAACACGCCATCATACATAATATTCCACAATATAGGTCCCATAACTGAGCCCTGGGGGACTCCCGCAGTAATCTTATGCGATACAATGCCTTCATCCGTTCGGTATAATATTATCCTATTCTCAAAGTAGCTGGCCACGACATTCTGTAAATAACCAGGTACTCCGAACTCTTTAAGAGAATTCATAATAGAAGACCAGCGCGCTGAATTAAAGGCATTCTTGACATCTAGAGCGACAATGGCACAATACTGTTTAGTGCCACCTTTCCATCTCTTACCACTGATTGCATTTCTTGCGGTACACACTACCAGTTTAATGGCATCGACTGTTGATTTTGATTTCCGAAATCCAAATTGGCGTGAAGATAAGCCGTGCAATCCTTCAGTGAATGCTTCCAGTCGGCTACAGATTATTTTTTCAAATATTTTACCTACCGTGTCGAGCATACACAATGGCCTGTATGATGAAGGATCATCAAGTGGCTTATTGCCCTTAGGTAACAGGACTAACCTTTGAGTTTTCCAGCAATCAGGAAAAATACCCTCAAGAATACAAGCATTATATACTTTTAGAAATATAGCTGGATTCTTCTGTATCGCCAACTTAACTGCCTCATTAGGGATACCATCAGGGCCAGGGGCAGCATTGTCTCTAGTCTTAGCGTAAACATTATGTAGCTCCATTTCTGTTATAGGAGGTATATCGTCCGAGTGTTGCGTGCGCAGTACAGTCCCATGGGTGTCCTTGGGAAAGAGAGCGGAAACAATCTTATCAATCAATACCGTGCTAGAAGGTTGTATTGGTTCCCTACTCAATCGTGCCATGACTGTTTTGTATGGTCGTCTCCATAAGTCATTGTTGGCCTCTGCACACAGTTCAAGCCAGCATCGACGCTTGCTTGCCTTAATGGCCTTGACAAGCGCTCTTTGTGCTTCTTTAAATAAACTATTAAACGTATCACGATGGGTGCGGGCTCTTTGGGCAAGTCTACGTGCGCGATGGCATTGTTTGCGCAATTCTGCAATTTCATTTGTCCACCAGTAGACAGATTGACGATGTTTAAATCCGCTCTTAGTCCTAGTCATCGATGCATCACATGGTTCAGAGATATGCTTCATGAGTGTATTTGCCAGATGGCCTGGTGCACCATATTCTAAACGCTCTTCTGATATTATAGTGGCGAACACTTCACAGTCTAGCGATCTGATGTTCCATTTCCGTGTGGATATCCACTCATTGCACTTGTTCTTTACTTTCTTCTCTGCAATCTCGTACAAGATCGGCCTGTGATCACTGTGGGTGTAAAGGTCGCTTACTCTCCAATTAAGGATCCGCTGAATCAAGTCATCACTGGCGAATGTTACATCAATGACTGATTGTTTATCACCCCTAATGAAAATGGATTCAAATCCCTTATTAACCACGTGGAGTTGAAGAGAATTAATGTCATCAAGCAGCATACTACCTCTGTTATTTGTTGAAGCGCTTCCCCAGGCTGTGGACCACGCGTTAAAATCGCCAGCGATTAATAATGGTTTCTTGTCCATGGCTTCATCAACTAATTTAGCTACGAGGATTTCAAACTGCTTGTCCGTCAAGCTTGGAGGAGCATATACACTAAAGACGTATATTTCTTGTGTTTTAGCCCAGGATATCAATTCGCTCCGATGACTCGACTGCTTTAGTACCTGCCTATTTTGACCAATCCAGAGGGTAGCTCTATTGCTTGTGTCACTTATCCAGCGCTGTGGTCTGACTCTGTCACAATATGATTCGGAGATTACAGCAATGTCTATTCTTAACTCCTTTATTGTCTGTTTCAGCAGGTCATGAGCTGCTACGCAATGGTTGGTATTCAGTTGGAGTATTCTCATGTTTTATGTCTGTTTAAAAACTCCACAGTAATCGGGCACTTATAGCTGTATGCTGGATGGTTAATCTCCTTCTTTCCTTCACATTTTCAGAGTAAACAAAAGGGCCCGTTTACACACAGCTTGGATAGATGGTCTTTTCCACCGCAGTGCCTGCAAAGTTTAGTTCTGTCAGGGCCCGAGCACACGGACGCTAAATGGCCAATCTGCCAACACCTGAAGCAGCGCTTTATTTCTGTTTTTTTTTATTATATTTTCTATTATTCTGCTTTATTTCTGTTGAGATTAGTCAGGACCGAAGTGGATGCGCTATGGCCAACCTTAGTTTCAACAATGCATGCCAACTCATGTGCATCTTTGGCTGTCCGTTCGAACTGAAGTACAAGGGCACCGCTTGCATTTCTGCGTATCCTGTTAACCTCATTCTTCACATGAGATAACTCCGGGTCATTCTTTATTTGACGCAGTACCTCCGCATATGTAACTCCTTCATTGGCCTTAATCAAAATGGAATTAGGCCTATTTCGTCCATTAAGCCTGCGTGTACTAGATAATTCTTTATCTTTGCCTTTGGGCTTCTTACGCTTGATGGTCTGCTATTGATTTTCTTTGGCTTCAGACTTCCCTGTAGGTACTCCAACCGACTCTAGTGGTCTCCTTAAGCCCAATGATGGTTCTTTCGTCCTTTTGCCACCTATGATTTTAGGAGTGGAATCCATCGCTTCTGCTGCGCTTCGTTTGGTATCAGAGCGTAGACTCGGCGTAGTCTGAGTCACCACTTCATGAGTACCAGGAAGTTGATACTGTAATAGATCATCCTCTGCCATACTGATGCATTTGTATGCGGCATTAATATAATGAGCAAGATCCTTAATGGTCTTGTGCACGTTAAGCTTATCTTTAACAAAGTCCAACAATTGGCTGATCTTCTCACCAAGTCGCTCCAGATGATTGTTTCTGCGCGTGATGGAGATTTCTCGATCCGTCGTTTCTTGATCCATCATGACATCTCCTTTAGTACCCAGTGTACTATCTATGATTATGTTTGATTTGCCCTCCCCAGAATCCGAGGGGCTACCACCGACCATAGAGGCTTGCACTCTATCGGAATCGGTGAGGAGATTGACCGGTCTTGCCGGAGTTACTCCCTGGGGTATATCCTTGTTTATACCAAACATTAGTCATAATTGGCCTTAAGTTCGGGAGGCCCTCCCTATTAGCTTTTTCTGTCCGCCCTGAGTATTTTATTTCCTCAGTGCCCTCTACAAATTGTAGCGAGCCATCCCCTATCCGCAACCTGGGGAGGCGCCAGATGGGAGAAAGCAATAAAACTCCACACTGGATGTGTGTGTGTGTGTGTGTGTGTTTGTGTGTGTGTGTGTGTGTGTGTGTGTGTGTGTGTGTGTGTGTGTGTGTGTGTATGTGTGTGTGTGTGTGCATGTATATTTATATATGCTTAATCAAAATCACGCCACTTCTCGCTTCGATCAAGCTAGGCCATATAACGAACCAATGAACGGCAGCAATCCACAAAAGCGGAGATTTGCGACCTCTAAAGTGAGTCGCTCCTTGAGTACCGAGACGAGGTGCGAGTCAATAGGATACGCTTCGTTTTTTACGCCATATCTATAAGTACCTCGTTCCTCTCCGATTCGGTCTGCATTTCCGAGACACTATAAGTTTTTTTTTTTTTTTTTTTTTATTGAGCTTACCCAAGCCTATAAAAAGACTTATACAGCTATAATTAGTACGTTTACATTTTTTTCTATTTCTTCTTTCTTTTTTTAAAAAGAAATGTTTTTGTTCTTCACGATGTAAATTGAAATTTTCTGATTTTCATTTAACAACATGTTATTTCTGTTGCAAATTCAATTCAATGAATAGTTTATATTAAATTTATTAGTTGGTTTCAATTTAACAATTTGATTATGTATCATTCATTGACACTATTTTTTAATTAATTACTAGAATAATAGTTAGTTAGTAAGGACATTGAGAGTGATATTGAAAGGTCATTGAGAAACACTTACAAAAAATGTATTTAATCTAAAATTTTTGAGATTAAAACGTAATAAATATAAAAGATTAAAAATTAATATTTTTTAAAAATGTTATCTTTTTCCAATGAACTAATGCAAAAAAGTCTTATTAATACTTTATTATTTCATTTATTTAATCAATTTAAAGAATATAAAACCCTGATACAAAAAAAATTACAAAAAATAGTGAGTAAAGCAATAATAGTATATAAAAATTACAATTGTTGAAGATTAAGGAATATAACGTAATGAAAGTGATAAAATAAATCAATAAAATAGTATTGGTTGAGTCATACATCAATTTTAAAAATGGATGACTTAACAACAATGATAAAAATCACAATCACTAAATTACGTAAACTAAAAGATCTAAAGATTAATATTAATGTCAGTCCATCGTCTAATATTTAAGATTATTTGTTTAAGATCATTAATTTATGTATAAAACTGATTATCGAGACAGAAAGAATTCCACATGTTTTTGATTTGATAAATTAAACTGCATGGTATGTTGTAGTATGAAGAATAAGTTAATTTCCTGAGTACATCAAATTTTTTTACATAGTGAATAACTTTAACTGTAAGAAAATAATGTGGGCGGTGGTCAGATGATAAAACAGTGTATGAAACTTGATAAATCAAAATAAATTTATGATATAAATGAATAGAAGAAATGAAACTCAATTTACAAAAATATGAAAGTAATTAGAATCCATATATTCATATACTTATTACATTTATATTTAAAAAAAAGTTTGGCAAGTCTGTGATTTATTGTACACAGAACAAAAGAAAATAAGAATTGTGCGGAGACCAAAATGTAAAAGTTGAAATCATGATAAACAATATTAGAGCTCGAAATAAACCGATTGTAGTATTCGGCTTTTCAAACAGCTTAGAACCTCTCTAAATAAATTCCAATGGAATATTAAATCCAGATATAATGTGATAAATATATTGAGCCATTAAAAAACAATGATATTGAATGACTCAGTCTTTTACTTGCCCAGATTTTAGGATTAAAAGGCCATCCAAAGAATGATTGTTTTCAGTGACATTCTGATTACGGTGGAAAGAAATATGATGACATGTGTTATTAATTATGTGACGATCACTTCCAGAAGATCAAGAGCAACCATTATCAAGATAATTTTAAGTGTTACATACATCGATGTGATAAAAATGATCTTGAAGCTCATCAGAATTAACGACATAAAGTAGAAATCCAGAGTTCTGTATAATATGAATGATATTGCTAATACGTAAAGCAGACAATAAAGTTCCAAGTGAGATCCTTAAGGAAGGCCAACTTAAATCACATTTACGACAGCTATATGTATCAGCAATACGAACGAATTGGGTTTTATTCCATATATACGAATACGTTTATAGAAATATAGTGAAAATCCAAAGTTTTTAAAATAATTTAGTATGATTAGCTGATTAAAAACCCATACAGAAATCAATATACACCAAATATGTTCAAAAAAGGTAAGATAACCTAATAATTCGAACCTTAAAAAAGGCATATATTTATTACTTATAGTCATTTAAATCAATATGCATAAATAAGGAATAATCTTTTTACAATCAAAATCGCTCTCATAAATTTATCATTGGATTAGTAGTAAGTCGTCAAATGTAAATTATCAGTGCCGCGGCGTTAATTGAAAGTCTTTTGAATAAAGGACCAGAAATTTGGACACCAAGTAACATAAATGACGTATAATATAAATCAATCACGTATGTTCCAAAAATAATACCAGTGCCCGGATAATAAAGACAGCGCTTAACTCATAACTATATAAAAGGATCTCTGAAATTCGTGATATTCGCAGCTCTCTTTCCATTCGGATAATAATGCCTCTCCATTGTACGCTTTCACAACGATGTGGTAGCCGCGGAATCGCTTCCGATTTTGGCAGGGCACCAGGTGTGGGATTACTTTGGCTGCCGGCAAGCAGTGTCGACGAGAACGTTCAGTGCAACGGGCTGTTTTGAGCCTCGCATCCACGTTGAGGCTTCAAATACTTGCTTCGCTGGAATATTCCAGCGCGTTTCTTTGACTTTTCTGTGGCATAATTTATTATCTATAAATATACCAGTCGAAATTCTCGGCCATATTTCGACGAGAGGGAGGGGGAGAGAGAAAGAGAGAGAGAGAGAGAGAGAGAGAGAGAGAGAGAGAGAGAGAGAGTGGGAGTGAGAGAAAGAGAAAGAGAAAGCGCGAGAGATTAAGATGAGGCCGCCTCGTTTAAATTCGAGAAGTGAGAATCTGCGTTGAAAATTGCCTGTCTTTGGGGCCGACGCACTCTTTATATGGCACTGCTTCTCAGTACTTGATATAAGTTGTGTGTACAAAATTGGATTACTTCACTGATTGTTTAGAGTCCAAGAGACGAAGCTTTTTTCATTTCATTTAACGATTAATGGGTCAGCAAGATTCTATAGTCAGGTATAACTGAAAAATGGATGAAATTCGATTTAAAAGACTCCCTACTTTAGCTTTTCAAACCGTGTACTCTCATTATGTCTTCGTCCTTGATTTTTATTTTCGCGCTCAGGTAAAATTGATCAAATTACAGCGATATTACGGCATGTTATAATTGAAATTTAAGAAACTCGATTTTAAGATTCAGTACGAATTTATATATCGAAATTGCATCTTTATCGTCTGCAACGGCCAAAAGAATTGCGGATCCTTACCGAATTGTCCAATATTTTACTGCAAAAGGTGGGGGTGCAAAACGAAGCGGATTATCGATAGATTATCTCGACGTGTACCTGCGCATTATATTCGAAAAGCAGCTTATTAAATAAATGATATAATAATAAATTACGGTATCATATACTACCGAAAATGAAGGTAAATAAAATGTTGTCTGTTATATATAATATAAAAAGGTTTTTTTATTACTCATCCACGACTATTGGATTTGCTCAAACCGAGTTTTTGTATTCTCATATAAATTTGTAATGGCGTATAAAGTATTGAATAAAAATTAAATCTAAGAGTTAATCTAGAAATATATAATTATACACTTCTATAGAATATATTTTTATTGGATTAGAAACTTTTTATAAATAAAAAAATGTAAACAATCCAACCGTACTATGTAAATCTCTCTATCCTGCAAACTTGTTTTCATTGTAACAATGCGTATATAAACTACAAATCAAGTTACGAAATTAATATTACTAATTTATTGTAACTTAATTTTATTGAATTCTAAAATATATGCCTTTTGTTCAATTAAAAGAATCTAGTCAACGATTCTCTATATGCATATCGACTTCTGTTGTACATGAAAGACTGTGCTCCCATTTGTGTCTGTTGTCTATCTGTTGTATCAATTACGTAAGAGTCTGATAGGAATGAAAATAAATTTTCTAAACTTTTCGTCACTATATTTTTTTACCGTACCAATTCTCATTTTAATTTATACATTTTGTAGAAGGAGAGGAGTTTCCCTTTTTTCGTCTATTTTCTCTGCGCAGATCGTATTTTACTTTTCATAAATAGCTACAGATCGATAATTCTTGAAGATTCAGATTCTTAATTTCCACCATTAATTTCTATCCGATTAAACAAGGAACTTAATCGATAACTTACATTGCGTAACGTATACTTTCTATAAAAAATTACTTTCTGCGTTCCCTTCTTTTTAGAAAAATGATAATTTATACATCCAAAGCAATCAATTATGTATAGTTTGATATTCAGATTAATTATGCGTTAATATATAATGAAATTGCACGCTTGCGTAAAACGAAGCTCAAGCATATCTACCATCTAAAATTATAGATTCGCATCGTCGATGAAGGCGATGGTGTTTCGCCTCGTTTTCCTTACATCTAAATCCAATCGAATCGGGGGATGGGGGCGAAAGTGACGAACACACCGATGGCGAGAAGTGATTTGCCCCAGATTTCCGGCATCGGGAACTTCATTTCGTCGCTCCGATGAATAATAATATAGTTTCCAGCGTACCTTATAGGTACACGCGGTACGTACAACCTCAGCCTCGGAAACATATAGGCACAAGAGCTCTGTAACGATTCTCATGACGATGTCTGCGACGTCTGCGATACAACTTGCGGTTCTTCATGCGTTTATTTAAAGGGAAATTTAGTTATGGATAGATATCTATAGATGCAGATCGGTGATGAGGCAAGCTATGTAACCGCACATCGCATCGTCGTCGAAGGGTATAGATGAGGAAAAAGGAATACTGGGATAGCTTTTTATCGACTGCGCTCGCGCTCTGCCGTTTTGGCGCTTGGAGTTTTGAACCCGAAGTTTTGGGGTTGTTAACGAAATTTTTTTATACAAAGGTTTTTAGCCAAAGGATTTTTTGCGTGAAAATATTTTAAGAGAAACACTGAAAGAAAATCATTTCTTATACAGTTGTCAATTTGCTTAATTTTGTTTATTAGTAGATTATTATTTTAGCAATGAATAAATATTATATATATATATATATATATATATATATATATATATATCCTATATTGACGATTGATTTCTTGGTTAGCCATCAACGTTATTTATGTTTTATTTTTCATCCATTTTTAAAAGTTTTTTTTAATTTCCGAACTTGAACCAAAGTTGAAAATATATTATTTCATATACCAAAGAGAATGTGCGATGAATATTTCTTTATCTATTTTTGGCTGTTGAATATGAATGTAATATTTATTTTTCAAAGATCTAATGAAAAAGTAATCAACATGTTTAATATTACAAATGCATAAAAAACAAGTTAAAATTTTTTTGGTAGAAAATAAATAAGCTAAATGCTACTACGACAGACGATTTTTAGCTCCTAAAATATTTCTCCTTTGCTTTGCTTGGAAGTAGACTGTCTCAAGAGCTAACAAATCAACTGTTATATGCTGGTCAAAATGTATAGTTATACACTAAGAGCGTAAAACGAGCTACATGCAATCTGCATGTTAGTTGATCTTCGCGTAAAGCGAGAGCGTGATAGAGATAGGTTCCCATAATTCACATTGCGCGTAATATATAAAATTATTTTTATACACAAAATGTTAATTGCGTCATTCAGTACATTCTAACAGAGAATAAAGTAAATGTTGTATTTCTAGACATGTTAGGTTAGACAGAATCAGCTATTGTTCTGATTTGCTACAAATGGCCTCCTTAAAAAATATGCTTTCATATCTCCTAACATTGAATAGTTATAGCGGACGTGGAAAAAGCTTTTCGATGTTCCTCGAGAGAAGCAACAATTAGAATCGGTCCCAATATCGAAGTTAAATAAGATGATAGATTCGTCCCATCGTGACCAATTAAGATCTCCATAATAAGCTACATCTTGTTTAATTTCAGCAGAGCTGCTATACTCTAGATATTTATAGATGTATACATGATCTCCTTGGATTGACGGTGGCCTTTGCATGCGTTCTGTATCATTTGATTTTCTAAAAGTGTTTATTCATTGGAATTTCTATCGATAACGCTACTAAAGTTACTGATCACTGGATCAAGCTATATAATTGCCATTCTTGCTCTTAGGTTATGTTTGTTCTCCTTGAACAAGTTACGCCAAATATTTAGTCGAATTGCGACTTCGATTTTGGAGCAGCGAGATACGTTCATGATTGTCTTGTGGATTGTCAAATACGACATAAAATTTCTAAACGAACCAGAAAGAAGTCGTGAAATTGTCAAGGGCAGACTTCTATTCTTCACTTTTGGCCATTATGCCAGTGCTGTATATAACTGTCTGGCCCAAGTAATGACTTTGCAGTTATACGTTGTTATTGCTGACTTAGGTCTGGAGCTTTTGTAAATAGCCTTTTCCAGAGCCAAATAATTCCAGTATTCGAAAAGCATGGAAAGTGTACTATAATCAAATTGGATCGGGTTTACCGGTTAGTAGCTTTACAATCTTTGCTTACCCCGCCTGGCTCTTTACGTAATTTGGCCCAGGATTTCTTAGCCATCCACCCTGTGTCTTTCTACTCGCCCCTGGCTCTTGAATGATTTACAGCTTGCATTATGAAGACAGTTTTCCTGGCCGTTATGGCTTTTTGCTTGGTCCACCTTCAAAGATTATTCAAGTTCAAGTGTCATTATCATATTCGTCTTTTTCTTTCGCCCCCTTCTTGGTTCATATTTATGATGGAATACATCGATCAGTACAGTCCGTAGAAGACTTTTACGCAAAATTTTGCGTAAGAATTTCCTTAAGTTTTTTGATTTTTAAAATGTAACCTATTGTTTTGAATTTTGTTCTAGATTCTCGCTTATACATCACTTGAGCATACTGTTGAATCTTACCAATTATACTGCTTGAAAAAATAGCTTGAACAATAGCTTCATTAACATAACCCTATGATATAAGATTAACATAACCCTATAACCCTATACCCTCCCTATTATACGAGTAAATCTTTAGAGATGGGTTTACGAATTAGGCTAAGATTTTCATTCAATTGATTTTTCATGCAAATAATTTATATGGGTTTTTTTCCGAGTATTTTTTTTTTTCATTTTAAAAGTATATAACCTGTACTGTATTTTACTTTTCATATTCATTTTTTTTAATATTCATATTTTATTTTTCATATTGAATTTTAATTTTCATATTCATTCACATACTCAAATTTTAATTTTATTTATAATTTTAATTGAATAAATTATAGGACTCTATGCGAGCAACCAATAAATCCAATTCTTTTTGAGCACCCTCTATAAACAACATTTACAGTTTTTCATCAGTTGAAAATTATTTTTGTACTTTTATATTGTTTTCTCGAGTATCACTATATCTGTATTAGTTTCAGTTCATTTATGATAGTTAAAAAACGGTAGTTTTTGTAATTTACCATTTATTTTATATATTTATAATACTATGTCTAATAGTATTCATTAATGAGCGAATTACTAATACAAATAAAGGAATCTATATTTTTACAAAATCCAATTTTATTGATTGAGATTGAAAGAGCATCAAAGTTTATTTAAAGTTCATAGCCTTTCGTTTTATAATCTTTAAGTAAAAGATTTGAGGGATCGTACGTGTTTATCTAATTCGTTTATTCACTTTCATTAAAAATTAAATATGACAAACTTGGTATTTTTATTTTAAGAGCAAACGCCGTTGAGAATACTCCATTTTATACGGATAAAGAAAAATTAAGAAGAAAATTCAGGGTATATCTATATATATATGCATGATGTATGATATATCTGAAGAAAATAATCGGTCAAAATGTAAAAGTTTATAGTATAACGAATTTTCATACGCGGTAAAGAATATCGATCTTAGATATTCAACATATAATGCTCCATTGTAGCGAATTATCCTTCCGCATCTATATTGGATTATTTTAAATCTTCGAAATGCTAGTATCATCGGAGATTCTGCGGCGGTGCTCTCCGCTTATTTCGTTATGTGATTTTAACATCCCCACCGTTTCGAACCTCTTCACATCTGAATCTTTAGTCTGGTTCTCTTTGTTATCGCGATACTCCTCGCGGATACCCCGACGTTTCGCCGTATTATCGCGCGCTCAGCAGCCCGAGGCGACGGGACGCTCTGACCATGCGCACGCAAGTGAAGAAGTACTTACGCATGCGTGTATCTGCATATGTAGATTTCTATAGACAAACGGGAACGCACTAGCGTTTGGGCTGCTGACGGCGCGGTGTGGCGCAGACGTATCACCGCTGGAGATCGCAAGTATTCTTCGGTTGGTGAGGGCGATACTCCGTTCTGCGCAACGATTCGAACCTATAAAGATGGATGCCAGATGCAGGTGCTTTAATGTGCACGTGCAAAGAATACTAGAATTAAGGAGATGGAGAGAGGGAGAGAGTATTCATAAGAAATTACGACGATTTATTTTAATGCAGATCGATGAGTTAAATTCGCAGAATAAGGGAAGTGAAATTTAAGTTCAGTAAAGAATTTGTTGGCTCAACTTTCGAAATACAGTTTCCGAAACCTCCGATTTTTATGAAAATTTATATATTTATATTTTGTAGAGTATAATTGCGAATTGCGAAGTGCTAATTGCGAATGTTATAAGAGCTTTTGGTGGGAATTGAATTTTCATGGTAAAATTTATAGAAAACCTATCAATACCATGGTTTTTTGGTATTCTGTATCTTGAAAAATAAGGAAAATCTAAAAGGTATTTTAAACAAAAGCTGTAGATATCTTTTTTGATATTTCTGGAAAAAATCTAGGATTCTGTTTGAGGGTCCCTTGAAGTATTCGCAGTAAGTGATCGACGGGGCGATGGCATTATGAAAAAAAACAAAACTCTTTAGATAATTTCTTCCCTTGAAAAATTGCTTGGAGAGAAAAATTGCATAGAACACAAGAGGTTCAATACTACGCATTTTAAGAATTTTTTTTAATTGTTGAAATTTATTCTATTTTATGAGATAGCGTCGAAAAACGATCATTTTTATCGTTTTGGACATTAGGACAATTTCGTTACTACGCAAACTGATCATGATATTCGTAATCAGCACCGGAAGAAACATAAATCAATAAGTTTTAGGAAAATCGGGGGGCCTTTTTGAAAATTAAGCCAATTTAATTATGATTCTTTAACCTTACTTTATCAATTATTGTTATCTACATACACCAGAGACACACATACACACACATACACAACATAACTATGCATATATTAGCATAATTATGTTCTTATAAATTTGGAACGATTGTTTTTATTTATAAATTAATTTTAAAACTCAATTTACCGACCCCTACTAATTTTACTATATTTTAAAACAATTGAATTGTACTTTTGTCGACTGCCCATATACAAATTAATAAATATTTTTTTATTGGTCTTACAGTCCAATCAATTCAATCCAAAAATAAAATAAAAATAAAAATAAAAATAAAAAATAAAAATAAAAAATAAAAAATAAAAAAACAAATAAATAAATAAATAAAATAAAAATAAAATAAACATTAAAAATAAAAATTAAATTAAAAATTAAATTAAAATTATAATGACAGTCAGACTGTCCTTGTTTACATTCACCTCCGTAGACTAATCTGAAAATAAAATATTAGCTGAAAAAATTCTTTGTTAGTAAAGTGCAGTCTGACTGTCCCCAACACCCTTACCTAATTGAAGACTTGTCCAACGTTTCGAGCTCGCTACGGCTCCTCATCAGGGACTAATCTAAACCTTATATTCTAATCTATATATACCCATCCCCACCACCAAATTTAGTAAATTAAATATAAATTCCCCCTCTACACAAATTGTCCAAAACCAATCAATTTAATAAGGAATGATAAACACTGTCCAATCTAGCAGACTCTAACATTAAATTCACATTATTTCGATTCCTGGAAATGTGAATACTTTCAAGACTCTCCCGTTTATACTTATTATTAATACCATGTTCCAAAATATCCACATTCACAAAATCAAAAGAATGTAAAAACTTTAAACAATGCTCTTTTAAACCAGAAGTAATATGTGAGCTACGTAAACTATATTTATGCTCATAAATTCTCTTTTTTAAATATCTACCTGTTTGTCCAATATAGTATTTATCACAATCCATGCAATTAATCTTGTAAACAACTCCTGATTTTAAGCATAAATCATCCTTATCTTTGCAATTATTAAACAATCTACTCAAATTATTGCTATTTTTAAAGAAAATTTGAATGTTATTATATATTTTCGAAAATTTCTTTTTATTCTTTCAGATAATCCTCGAACATATGGTAAGACAATAATTTTGCCTTCGTTAACATCAATTCCTGCACTATGTCTATTTTCGGTATTATAAATGTCAAACAATCTCTCAGCAATTAATCTATTAATAAATTGAATTGGATAGCCATTATTAATGAAAGTCTCTCTTACTATCTGTAAATTATTTTGTCTAAAATCTTTATGTGACAATTTAATTGCTCTGTCAATGACACCTTTCAATGTTCCAATTTTGTTTCCGAATTGGTGGTGTGAATTAAAATCTAAAAACCTACCTCACCAAGTAGGCTTTCTGTACCAATTAAGTTTTACCTTATTATTACTACATCTAATTACATTAATGTCCAGAAAACTTAACTGACTATTAACTTCAACCTCCCTTGTAAATTTAATTCTGTCATGTACAGAATTGAAAACATCCACCATTTCATCCACAAAAACTTCCGGAACAATTGTAAAGATATCATCAACATATCTCTTAAATATCATTGGTTCAAAAAGCAATTTTGACAAGGCTATACTTTCCAACTTTTCCATAACTAAATTAGCTATAACCGGTGACAAAGGCGACCCCATTGGACATCCGTATTTTTGTTCATAAAATTTATTATCAAATGAAAAAATTGTTTTATTAAAAACCAAATTAATTGCTTTAATAAATTCATTCATTGTCAATTTTGTATGCAAATTAATTTCATTCCACTTTTCCTGTATAATATCATTTAACAACTCTAAAGGTACATTTGTAAACAAAGATACTACATCCAATAAAATCATCTTGTAGTTTTTCGGAATAACAATATCTTTCATTTCATTGTAAAAACACCAACTATCCTTAATGTAAGAACTAGTTCTTCCAACTATCTTAACCAATATATTAGATAAAAATCTAGCAATATTATAAGTTGGGAAACCTATGGAAGATATTATTATTCTAAATGTCAGATTTTCTTTATGAATCTTGGGAAGCCCATAACATTTTGCTACAGTTCCATTTTCACATTTTAAATACTTATGTATTATCATTTATATATTCATTTCTTCTCCAATTATTTAATAACTCTTTCAAATTATTTTGCAGCTTAATGATATGTGGATTACCAATCTTCAAATAAGTACTATCATCATTTAATATATTATTTATACAATTTATGTAATCAATTTTATTGGAAGCTACAGTTACATTACCTTTGTCGGCCTTTTGGAAGATTATATTAGGGTTATTTTTCAAAAAATTCTTCGCGGTAATTAAATCATGTATAAAATTACTATTTAAAAAATTATCAAATTTATTTTCTCTTTTAAAATTACTAATGACATTAACTAAAGATGCCCTACATTCCTTTTTTACTTCATCATTTAAACCAAAAAGATTACTTTCAACCTCCGCGATGATTTCTTTGAACGGGAGATTATTTTTACAATATAATATTCCATGTTTGGCACCTTTAGACATGATGTTTATTACTTCATTTGGTATCTCCTTGTCAGTTAGATTCTTAAACCAATTTTTATTGTTTGCATTGTTAATTTGATAGCTTTGAAATTGTTTTTTAGTTCTTAAACATTCAAATTTCAGGAATCGAAATAATGTGAATTTAATGTTAGAGTCTGGTAGATTGGACAGTGTTTATCATTCCTTATTAAATTGATTGGTTTTGGACAATTTGTGTAGAGGGGGAATTTATATTTAATTTACTAAATTTGGTGGTGGGGATGGGTATATATAGATTAGAATATAAGGTTTAGATTAGTCCCTGATGAGGAGCCGTAGCGAGCTCGAAACGTTGGACAAGTCTTCAATTAGGTAAGGGTGTTGGGGACAGTCAGACTGCACTTTACTAACAAAGAATTTTTTCAGCTAATATTTTATTTTCAGATTAGTCTACGGAGGTGAATGTAAACAAGGACAGTCTGACTGTCATTATAATTTTAATTTAATTTTTAATTTAATTTTTATTTTTAATGTTTATTTTATTTTTATTTTATTTATTTTTTTATTTATTTGTTTTTTTATTTTTTATTTTTTATTTTTATTTTTTATTTTTATTTTTATTTTTATTTTATTTTTGGATTGAATTGATTGGACTGTCAGACCAATAAAAAAATATTTATTAATTTACTATATTTTATTAATATGAATAATTGCGATGAATTTAGAACACGAATATGTTCATTTACATCAGTCGAATTAAGGTCAAATCTTCTATAAACTGAAAGCGAATGGTCGGTCGGTGAAACAGAAAAATAAAATTAACGTTATCTTGTTTACCGCGCAGATTAATTGCTTTGCGCGCGCGCGCACGCTTAGCAAGTGCATAATCTATGCATATCGCGTCACATCGGCGAGCGGCATTTACGTCGGATGATTTCCAGGCTGCCGCTCGCGCATTTTTTAACATATGTATACCAGTCTCGCGCTGCAAAACGCGCGCATACGCATGCACATGATGTCGATGACACGTTTTGAGAGAAGTTCGCGGGAGTCGCTCGCCTCGCGCGCCGCGCCAGACCGAAGTAATTGCCGTCTGATTGAGCGAAATGAAGAGACGATGCACATATACAGCTTGACGAAGGTACATATGCTTGATTAAAATGCGCCATGGCTCTTACAACTGTTCGCCGACGTCGTTGAGAGGCAGGCCAATCTTTGAGTGAATGCACATCTACGGAAAATTTTGAAAGAATAATGTTTGCGTAGTGGCGGGTCGTTATAACTAGGTATTAGAGATTACTATATTTTATTAAGAGTGTTCATTTGCATTTTATTAGTCTAATATATTTGAATAATTTAATAGCTTTCTTAAATAAGACTAATTCGCTGATTTCATTTAAAACATAAGGAACTGTATATTAGAAAATTGGAAACGTATTGAGGCAAATTTAGCTTAACAAAAAATATTTGTTTCATAAAAAATAAATTAATAAATATTTTTATCGGTCTTACAGCCTTTACAATATCATATATTAGTTAAAATAATGACAGTCAGACTGTCCTTGTTTATAATCACCTCCGTAGAATCTGAAATAAAACTTATTACTACAATAAATTATATCAGAAAATTAAAAATAAAAATAATAAAAATAAAAAAAAAATAAAAGTACTTATTCGATGTTAGTAAAGCACAACCTGACTGCCCCCACCACCTTAAATTTAGGATCATCTTAGGAACTAAACTGAGTTTAGTTCCTGAGGATGAACCGTAGCGGGTCGAAACGTCGGACACCAAAGATGAATCTAAATTAAAGTGGTGGGGGTGGGGGCAGTCAGGTTGTCTTTTACTAACATAGAATAAGTACTTTTATTTATTTATTTTGTTTTTTACTTATTATTGTATTTTTATTTTTATTTTGATTTTGATTTTATTATTAATTTTATTTTATTTTTATTTTTAATTTTCTGATATAATTTATTGTAGTAGTAAGTTTTATTTCAGATTCCACAGGGGTGATTATAAACAAGGACAGTCTCACTGTAATTATTTTAACTCATATATGACATTGTAAAGACTGTAAGACCGATAAAAATATTTATTAATTTATTTTTTATAAAACAAATATTTTTTGTTAAGCTAAATTTGCCTGAATACGTTGTGTTATATTTTATATACCTGTTTTAACTATATAATAAAAATCATGTGAACGCTTATACTTGTAATTTATGGTTTTCTTATACAATACTCGTACTGTGAGTGCATTGGATTGAAAGTTATTTCATAATTGTATTCATTTATTTTTGATAATCAGTTGAAATAAGTCGTGAAACAAATAACAGCCACTGAACTTACTATTCATCTGCTTTAATAACTATTTTTTATTTTGATACTTTTATTATAATTTCAAGAATGAACTTAATCTTATAAGGGTGTATAAATTTTAAATGATATAATTTATCGTCATAAACTTCAGTTCAGAATATGAACGCGTTTTTTAAAATTTGAAGTTTTAAACTCGTCAATCGATTGGAAAGATACTACGAATGTTTAAAATCATCACAAGGAAGCCAATGGCGAGTTTAAGCGAATAGAAACTCAATCAGTGCATGAAAAAATATTGCGATTTATTAGTTTAAAAATACAGAAGAAATAAAAAATCGAGAAAAAGTTCTATATTAGAAATTCAAATATTACCGCACGATCTAATCCTGTAGTGGTCGTATACCCCTTTACGTCAGACGTGTTTGGCACTTATGAGTCGACTCATTAATCAATACGTAATCGAATGAGACGTTTTGCGCATTTGTGCGATAAATAAGAATACGTAATCAAGACTATAGCAATTCTATGCAATCATATGCGATAATTTTAAATTAGCAATAAAAATAAAACAAAAAAAGGTCAAATTTATATTTGTATTACGAACAATGTATGTGCGCCAGTGCTCTCAAACGATGACTGATAATTCCATGACAATCTTATAAAAAATTGCATAGTATTATAGCATTCGATGTTCGATTTTTACGTCGAAATCCAATGTTCTATGCATATTGTCTTTAAAATATCTAGAAATTACAATTGATCCCGTCAAGTAATTTCTTTAATAATCTTGTCTAAGTAAACATATATTAGCGTTAGGAACTTGTCAGTTGTTCTAGCTAATCGAACTACATGGATATTATATGTACAATATAATATACATTACAAATAATAAAATGATTTCCAATGTACGAAAAAATTGAAAACGTATCGAGGCCCTTCGAGCTCCCGGAGTTATGAATATGTTCGGAAATTTTAGCCACTCGATCTGTCTAAACTATTCGATAGATTCGAGCAGTGCATACGAACAGTGCGTGTGCCGAACATGAGCTGCGCAAAACAGTAGGACTGAGTGGAGGACTGAAAACTATTTTTTATACGTTCGAACAGCATAAGCTTAAAAATGCTACTCGAAGAATGTAAATATAACTATGCATATAAAAAAAATCTATATTTCTTACGTTATCCGCACTAAATGCTGCTAAGCCGATGTTTCAAACGTCACAGCTGCACTTCCGTTTTTCCCGAATCCCCCGCGAACGCGCGCGATGTAGAAATCTCGTCCGCGTGCGCGAGACGAGCCAGGAGAGTAATCGAGCCTGACGATGGCGCGTCTATTTTATATGTATGTACATACACATTATTTCGCTCTAAAATTGGTGAATCCTACTTGGACTAGCACGCGCGGCCTGTCGGCGTTCGTGCTTCTTGCTTCTGCGACGAGTGATAGAGAAAGAGAGAGAGAGAGAGAGAGAGAGAGAGAGAGAGAGAGAGAGAGAGAGAGAGTGTGTTAGAGAGGGGCGACGGCGAGAGGGGGAGGGTTCGTCCGCGTGCATCCGCGCTGTACGGTGGGGCGCGCGCGCGCTCAAGCCGACGCCGAGGAGCGACCGAAAAACCGAGACGCCGAGTCTGCGGGGCACCAATTGCTTCCCTGACGCCGGACCGACACGATCGGTCGCTCCCCCGCTCCAGCTTTCTTTCTGTCTCTTTCTCTTGGCATCTCCGTACTTACGTTTTCCCTATTACTCTCGTGAGGCGACTCTCGGGCCGCCGGCTCTTCTACGCGTACAGGCGAGCGCCCGATTTCACGATCGCATCCGCGGGGGGGTGGGTGTGAGTCTCGCGACAGCCGGTCGTATCGGCGCCGCCAATTCCTCGATAACTGCTGGGCATTTTTGTCGTTGCGCTGCACCGAAGTGCCGTTGGGGCTGCTGGTGCGCGGGTTCCGATACATTTACAATTAAATAACGACCCACGAGGGTTCGCGCGAGAAAGTTTCCATGGGTGCCGAAGCGCCGATGTCCGGTAAAGCGAGCCTGCTGCTAGTTTTGCTGCTGGTCCTGGTTTCTCGTCACGCCGACGGAGCTTCGCCCGGTAGGACCGACGAGCTGCCGGCTTACGTCATTGTTAAGTCGCTGCCCGACGGCGAGCTCCAGAGGATCGTCAAGTGGAGCGGCATTTGCGCCAGAGAGGTGGCCGTCAACTGGGGGTGAGTTTTGCTCGAGATGCATTAAGGTTTACTTTCATTTACCGAGCCTCGAAGTTATCATTCGTCGTATATTTTAATTTTATAGTGAAGGCGTGCCATACGATACCTTTAAATCTTATGAAATCTATGACTTTGGGTAAAAATAGATAATTTATAGTAAGTACCATATCTGAGTATTAAGTGTTGCGTAAGGTTGAATCTCTGTAAATTCAAATGTGTTATATCGACGCATGTGATGTGTCTCATAATGCTGCTGCTATTTTCATCGGATTTCAATATGTAAAATTAATAACTCTGCACAGTTTGACAACTATTGTACACATTATTCTTTAGAATTTGATACATAAAAACCAGTGTTTAATCGCAGCAACGAAAATGGTCATTATGTGCGTTACTGTATGAAATATTTAAAATGGCAGTGATTTTATCTACAGTAAAACAAATATTATTTTATTAGCTAGGACGTAATTGATGAACAAAACATCTAAATTAGTAATGATTAAAATATCGGTTTAATCGTATAATTTTAATAATATATTAAGGAATTTTCAATACTGTGATTCCCTTCCTATATAATAGTAAAATTACTCTTTGAAATTAATTTTCATTTGTATTTATAAATTTTGCGCACTATTACAAAATTCTATAAATAATTCAAATTAGAAACAGTAGACATCTGGTGTACCAAATTTTTTAAATCATTAAATTATTTTCCATGCTACGTTGTAAAGACAATTTTATCTCTTTTACTTCAGACTTATTGACATTCATATAATATATTTGCAATACATATGAATATTGTTTCACAATTATCAATGAATCCCGAGACACGTGCTTTGACATTGTACCATTCAATTTATGCTATCTTACGATTAATTAGTAGAGTAATTGAAGATAAATGTTACGTTATTACTGATATTAATACATCCATATTATTTGAATACAAAATTATTTGAAAGTAACTGAATCTATTATCGATAATTTCCAATTGTATGATAAATAAGTAGAACAAGTTTTATTGAGATAATGAAATATTTCTTATTATGTTTATACATCGGAATTTCTTGATTTGTGAGGTAATAACCGGCATTAGTAAATATTTACCGATTTTGTATACAAAATATAAAATTGTTTACTTTTTAAATCAAATAATGAATGTAAGTATTACTAAGAACATCTGGAATATTAGTTAACATTCATTTTTCATTAAAATTAAAGTTTATTTTATTAATAATAGAAATACATCGTATATTATCTATAAGCTATTGAAAGCCAAGAATATTGAGACTAGTTATATTGCATAATTTATCCGCATTATTCGATAAACTATAATAGGCTCTTGAGATGCGTTATCAATTATATTAATCGAGATCAAATCGTACTTATATTTTATTTTTAGAAATTGTGGCTTTCGATATAGTTTCACGTGTATAATATTGAGAAAGATTGAATTAGTGAAGCGATTCAAGAACTAAAAACAGTCATATAAATATATTTAGACAATAATGCCAGGGTGTTGCCATTATGTACCTTTTTATTGTTACGAATCAATTTTTCTTGCACTGGCTACATAATTTAATCAGATTTAAATTTTGATTTAAGATTAATTGAGATATTTAAAAATTCCATTGAAAGTACTGTATACAAGGATTATTCATTGAAAACATGGATTGGGATATATCATTAATTATGACCCATTAGCTTTATTCTTTTGGCGTAATTCTCATTCGAAGTAAATACGTACGTAAATACGTTTCCATCCTTATATTATCATAGGATTGTTCAAGTGCTCGTGCCTTTTATTTAGTTTTTCACCGTTACCTATACTTATCAACATTAAAAGTTGCAGAAATTGTATAATTAAAAATAATGCTTAGTTGTAATATAGCCTTACATTTTCTTCAAGTCAGGAAAGTTGCGCAAGGTGAAAGAACAATGGAATAGAACAGTAGAGTTATAGTATCGAACGAATAATAAAATCTAGTTTTAAATTAACTGATTAAAGTTCAAGCGCGTATATTTCGATTTTTCTGGAGGTACAGTCTTTGACCTCTGATATCGCAATGAGTTATGCCGCTGTTCGAAACGAAGACGACATTTGGCGTAATTAATTGCGACCGGCGATACAGGTATTTGAAATTTATTTAAATTCTTCCCTGTATTGTTGTAAATTTCGTTCCACAGTCATGACTAGTTTTGAGAACTAAATACAGTTTTAAGCTGAACCATTTGCTTGGAAATCTTCATAACGTGTCGATTATTATTAGATATACATTTGATCGGGCAAATTTTTCAACTGCTTTGCTTAGTTAGAAAGGAGAGTAACGTTGTGTTATTATCCGATTTTATTGAATATCGGTAGATTACGGAAAAATATTACATGTATATGTTTTTTTTTAGTTGTTAATACTATGAGTTGTAAGGTGCAATACACCCCCAGAAGTACCAAAAAACAATTTTCGCAAATATCGTGAAAGTAATTATTTAAAGGCTATTCATCGAATTAGATAGAACTCAGCATATTTAAGGAGAAGTATTAAAGAATAATAATAAAGTTTCTTTTGTTTACCAAAAGCAGTTTTAAAAATTATACCTCTTCCTAAAATGCTTTTGGAACAAAATTATTTTTTAATAGTTAAATGATATAGGGTTTGCGCTTCTATTTTTAGAACGACTTCTGTAATAAACAAGTGCTAGTTGAAATACAAAATAATACTGAAACATAGACTAAAGCATCATTTACTTTATTAATGAACTAATTTTCAGCGTCGTAATTCTTTCGATCGCATAATTCACTGGCGTTTAATTTATACGTTACACGTTTTTAATATATTCACAAAAAATAAGTACAGAAATAAAGCAAGGAAAAAACGAAAATGACCAAACTGCATAAAGTTTGAAAAAAAAACATTAAAAAAATCTACTGGCTTCTCTATTCAAAGAGTTAAGCAGATTTGAGTCCGGCTAACAATAACACCTTTAATACGACTTTACATATAAATACGATTCTTTTTGAACGAAGTACTATCAAAATATTTTTGTAAAAATAAATAAGAAAAATACTTAGGCGATAGAATTCAGCATTTATCTACACGAACAGTCGTAGCTTAGAGATCTGAATAGGTAACAAACACTATAAATGGGAACTTTGAAAGGATGCCTCTTAAGTTTCGAGCGACATGCTTCACGTAACGTCACTTATACCTGGAGGGAAAATGCGACACGTAGGGTCGAGAATGTTTCCTTTTGTCCGGACCAAAATCGCACTATATATAGTATCAGCGAGTGCTCGATCCTCAACCCAAACAATCGATCTTACGGCCCGGAGCAAACATCGGTAAAATATTTGGCATCCCCGTTGCGAAGCGCACTCGTTTTCGATGCATCATCAAACCACTGAGCCTCCACAATCGAGGCGCGGTTTTCTTTTTGCCTGGAAGTTGCGGGATTCTGCATCGGCTTCGTCGGGGCGAAGCCTATCGCGGCGAGGGCGCCCCGCTCTCTATAAGCCGAAAAGCGTCGACGGATTAGAACAGTTTGGACGCCAGAGCTCTCTTTCTCTCTTACGCAAACTCTCCACAGGGGCTGCTAGATCGGTCTGTCCGACCGACACTTTGCACTCCCCGATGTTTATTCGCCCGCTCACGCGTGCGCGGTCACCTCGCATTCTGCTGATTCCCCCCTTCTTTGCTTCATCGAATCGGGTACAACGTATATAGATCAAGGGAGCCTTTTCATTCGTCCTGATCCGGCTTTTAAACTTTCTTTTGCCTTTTTTTCTTTTTTTTTTTAAGGTTAAGGCGATTTCAACGGAAACAAGTTTTTTCAATTTTTAATCAGGATAGAGTCTGTTATCGCGAGCGTTGCTCGAGCGTTGTGAACTTTTTTGGTTTTGAATAATAATCGTACGTAAACATTTATTATAAGAAGAGCCGCGTGTTTGGGTCCTCGATGTTGCTGTAACTCACGGAATCCTCTCTAATATACCCAAACAGCACATATGTATATCCATTTTTCTTGATGCCTCGCTGATTCAAAAAAAGTTCGAATTCAAATTTTGAGCAAATACGTGCTTCAATAAATAATTACGTAGAAACATAATGTTCATTTATTCTATGCATTATTTGTAATTTTTGACATCAAACATTCAATAAAAATGTACAAATACATGAAACACAATTTCTGGAAATAACACAGTAACTATTTTATTATGTATTCTTGCTTACCTTTGTAAATTATTCTTCCAATCGTTCGTTTTCTGTCCATAATCAGTGGTAGTTATCTAAACCTGCGGGAAGTATGGCTGCCGGGCTCGAGGGTTAAACTGAACTTTGTCTACGAGGAACACACCCTGACGGATTGCTCGGAAAATCCGATCGAAACCGGGGATCACGGTTTGGACGCTTGCGCATTTGAGCTGGACCGTGCCGAGCGGCCGATTGGTGAGGTTGGCCAAGTCAAGGTGAAAGTCAACCTGTACGGCAACGACACGGACGCTACCACGATGATACCGAAGGAATTCCCGTGGCTGCTTGGCTCGCTCGTAGAGGCGCGCCAGAAGTGCGCCATAGTCCGGGGACAAGAGTCGTAAGTGTTTGTCGTGGCACGTCGAGTATTATTAATTTGTATTTAAGAGTACTCTTTTTGTAATTTAAGTGAGCGTTACTATGAAACTTGCTATAAAGTCCAGATAGAGCTGCTGGAAGCAGAATTCGTGGGTTTGCCAATTTAACCTATGAAGTTTGCGTCTTGATATATTTGAATTGTGAGGACAAAAAAAATTGGATATGCCTAAAGAGAAAGAGAATTGTTCAATTATTTGGTTACGTACAATCTACCGATAATATTTAATAATTACAAAATAATTTTCAAAAAGTGGAGCTCGAAGTTGATAATTAAATTAATAAATATTTTAATCTGTCTTATAGTCGTTATATAATAATATACTGACAGTCGACAAACGTACAATATATATATATATATATATATATATATATATATATATATATATATATATATATATCTACACTAGCAACCCCCGTCTCGGCTTCGCCCGAGATAATAATTTAACCGATTTCATAAGCAATTCAATAATATCTAAGTAAAAAGTACTCTATACATAAAAATCTATATTACTATAAATAATTGACCGTAATTTACCTATCGTCGCTTCTGTATATACAGTATGTATATACAGAATGTACAACCGTATTTAATACACACACGTATATATATTACATACGGCTTCTATGAGGAAAATTGTACTTTCGAGTTCGAGCGGTAAAAAAAGATGTCCAAGTGTCTCGAGACGACGTTTATAGAGAGTAACATGTTCGGAATATAGAACATGTCTCGAGACGACTGCTATAGAGAGTTTTTTGTTGAGAAGGTAGTTTACGACGTCCAGATATTCCGGGACGACTTTTACTGGGAGTGTGCGTGTTCGAACGATAGAAAATGAATCTCTTTATAGAAGAACCTTAAACACTACCCGTCGAAGTCGTTCCAAAACATCCCGACATCTGATCCCACTATCCAAACACGAAACTCCCCATAGAAGTCGTCCCGTCATACCTGGACATCGTCTTCTACCGTCCGAACAGACAACTCCCTGTAGAAGTCGTCCCATCATATCTGGACATCGTCTTTTACCGTCCGAACACGAAATTCCCCGTAGAAGTCGTCCCGAAGTGCTTGGATATCTTATCCCACTATCCAAACACGAAACTCCCCATAGAAGTCGTTCAGAGACATCTGGTCATCGTCTTCAACTGTCCGAACACGAAATTCCCCGTGGAAATCGTCCCGACGTACCAAAAATCGTTTCCTACCAACTAAACACGATACTCCCAGTAGAAGTCGTTCCAGGAAAGCAAGCATCGCTTCGTAACGATTAAACACAATACTCCTCGTAGAAGTCGTTCGGAAAGGCCTAGATATCATATTTTACCGTCCATACACGAATCTTCCCATAAAAGTTAATTTCCTCATAGTTAGACGTCGTTTTCTATCAATTAAATACAATATTCCCCGTAGAAATGGCCCAGAGACACCTAGACATTGCATTCTATCATCCGAACACACAACTTCCTATAGAAATCGGCTTGAGGCAACGGAATATCGTATGTGTGTCTATTTTATATATTTTTGCCAATTTTTTATATTTTTGTCGAATTTGCCAAAAAAATAGCCTATGAACTATTCCTGACTGTGTAGAAGACGTGGTTAAATTTTGAACGCGATCGGTTCAGTAGTTTCGGAGTTTATCCAGGACAAACAAACACACATACATTCATTTATATATATATATATATATATATATATATATATATATATATATATAACTTTATACAACAGTTACATTAAATTTTTATTTTATCATTTAATAATTTATTTCATTTCAGATTCTACGGGAGTAGTTGTCTGACTGTCATTATTTTAATTAATATATTATATTATAAAGACTGTAAGACCGATTAAAATATTTATTAATTTATTTCTCAACAGTCAACATAACTAGAATTCATAATTTCAATAATAGTTTATTGTTAATATATATATATATATATATAATCTGAAGCCATGCCTTGAATTATATGAAGCTGATTATTTAAGTCATAAACGTAATTACTATTAAAAAAAGAGTTTACTTTTTACTTAAATTTAATATTTAATAAATTCTGGAAGAGAATATTAAAATTAATTTGTAAATTTGAAAATGAATTAGATTCGATTTGTAAATATTTTAGTCTCATTGGGAAATAATTGTAAAATGCATTTTTAGTTTCTCATTAAAACAGTAGTGATACGGGTATAATTCCAATTTTTTAATGAATACAATTTCAACATATTATTTTAAGTATGGGAGTAAATATAGACCAACGTTAAATAAAATACAGAAAAAGAAAAAAACTATTTTAAGTGATATAATGTTGATTCAGAGTGTATTTGTCATATTACATTTTCTTGCGATTAGGAAACATCTTGAATAGACGTGGAACAGGCCTCATATAATTCAAATTTATAGTTGGAATTACATTCTGACAAGGAGATACTACGAGATATGAGTGTCGGTTTTGGTGTCCAGATTGATATGAAACTTAATCAGATCCAGTAACGCAACCACATTCACATAAAATCTTGTGCTTTCTTATTTATAATTAGTACATTCCTCGAATTCTTGAATATACTGTATAGTTAGAGAAATTAAAAAAAATTTAATCACAATTCTTGTTTTTTAGTACTGGAAAATAATATTTCAAGTAAAAAGATTCTATTGATCCCATCTTCGCAAATGTATCATTTAAAGTTATATTATTCTTTCTTCGAAGCCGATGCCCATAGTACTAGTTCTCGTCAAATTTTTGCTTGCTATAAAATGTAGGCAATTTAATGAAAGTGAAGTACTATATTTGTTAGTATCATGTCTTGAGAATAAAAGAGCATTATGTTCTAAAATTTTACAAGGTTTGTTTTGGGAAAAGCAGAATTACCTCGCTCAACTCCGAACAAATCTATTACCACATCTGATTACCTCTCTTTATATATAAAGTTTTGTTCCTTAAAAATTATTAATATTTTAATGACAATAAATAGATCATTTTGTTTTCGCCCTCGTGTATATATGTATATGTATATAAATATAATTATTTCGATCAGATTCGGGCTAATAAAAAACTCAAACTGTTTTTATTTCACAGCGTTTCGTCGACAGGTATTGTCAACTTCTTCAGGTGCTTCAATAAAAATAATATTCAAATAATTACATATCAAAATTATATAAAAGTGAAAAATACCGTACAATAAATAAATCAACGCTTACAATTTAAAAAGTTATTATTAAATTTTTAAAAGCAAAAGTCGTTCAAAGTCAAACTGGTGAAAATTTCAATATTCACAATGTCAAAGTTGATAAGTCAATAAAGATCACATACACATAACAAATCAAGAACTAATTATAAAATTGAAGTCAAAATATATTCTAAAATTATAAAAATGAGATTATGTCTGAGCATATTTTTCTAAGAAATACGTGTCTTTTTTTATTAACAGTTTATTGGATATTACGTTGTATAAAAGCATATATAAAAGCATTTGAGACAAAGTGCGTTTTTTAAAATTATTGTCAATATCTAATATATTTACATTATCTCAATTAAAGATGTGTGAATAATCTTTACAATGTATATTAATAACAGCGTCAGAATTATTATTTTTTTTATATTCGTTAATAAGATCTTTTAACTTTCGCTTAGTTTCACCTATATATATTGCATCACAATTTTTCAATTAATTTTATATACTCCAGTTTTTTCCATTTTTTTTGTTTTGTCTTTTCCTAATTTTATGATATTATTGAGCTTATTATTAATAATTGGCACTGTTGATTTAACACTGGTAATTTATCAGTTTGCTTATATAAAGACCAATATATTAAAAAAATGGAGAACTTACCGAAAGATAATAATACATATGCCACACCAGAAATAAAAATCCATTAAAATCTTTACAGTTTTAAGTACTGTAATTCTACTGCCTAAATCAGATATTAACAATAGTTTTGAATTAGTAGAAAAAATTAAGAATATTATTAAACCATCTGACTATATATTATTATCTTTAGATGTATGTTCTCTTTTCACTAACATACCATGTTCTTTAGCAATCCAGGGTCTGGATAAAAGAGCCCATTTGATTCATAGTAGATGTCAAATACCATTCAATGATATTATTACTTACACCAAATTTCTTTTTGTCAATACTTTTTTTAGTTTTAATAATAAAATTTACAAACAGATTTTTGGATCGCCTATGGGTTCTCCAATTTCTTCATTGTTTGCTAATTTGGTGATGAGTGATTTAGAAACAGAATGTCTTAAAATTTTAAAAAATGATCATAATTGTATACCTCTAATATATTTTAGATATGTTGATGACACTAGTTTGTGTCAAAAAATAGATTATGACCATAGTATGCAATATTTTCAATAATTACGTGAAAAATTTTAAATTTTCACATGAAATTGAAAATAACGAGAAAATCAATTGTAAATATATTAGATATTGACAATAATCTTCAAAAACGCACTTTGTCTCAAAATTTTTTATACAACGTAATACCCAACACAGTGTTAATAAAAAAGAAGACACGCTATTTCTTAGCAAAATATGCTTAAACATAATCTCATTTTTATAATTTTAGAATATATTTTGACTTCAATTTTATAATTAGTTCTTGATTTGTTATGTGTATGTGATCTTTATTAACTTATCAACTTTGACATTGTGAATATTACAATTTTCACCAGTTTGACTTAGAACGTCTTAGCGCTTGCTTTTAAATTTAATTGTAAGTATTGATTTATTTATTGTACGGTATTTCTCACTGTTATATAATTTTGATATGTAATTATTTGAATATTAATTTTATTGAAGTACCTAAAGAGGTTGACAATACCTGTCGACGAAACGTTGTGAAATAAAAACACTTTGAGCTTTTTATTAGTCCGAACCTGATCGAAATAATTATATATATATATATATATATATATATATATATATATATATATATATATATACGTATTATTATTTTTGTTATTATTTATTTATTTATTTTCAATTTATTTCATTTGTATATTGTACTCTTGAATGTATATTTTTGCTCTTTTTATCGGCCCATATCGACGAAACGTTGTTAAAAAAATATTTTAAGTGTTTTATTAATTTCTACACCTATACTCCATACTGATAGAAAAATAAAGTCTATTGGTAATTACTGTTATTATTTATTTTTTTTTTTATATCTTAGATTGTGATTATTAAAATTATTAATATCGATTAATTATACGAGGTCAAAATCAGATTGTGCTGATGCAGATTTGCATAAAAAATTAAAAAAAAAACTGGTTTTAAATTTTTCATACTTTATATACTCAAGGAATGAGTATAAAAGAAAGCCATACCTTTCCGAGCGTCAATGCTAAGATATCGTGTATGGAAAGCAAAAAGGGCTCTTCAGCCAATACAAACGGAGAGCCTCTCGGAGTGCACCCGAGTCAATGGCAATGCGGTACAGTGATATGCACAGTCGAGTGCATATATATATATATATATATATATATATATATGTATGTATGTATGTATATGTATGTATATATAGCGTGCGGAAAATCGACGGTAAAAATATATAAGCTGCACTCGACTCCGCCCCTTCTCCCTTGTGCGTGGGTGTCGCAGGAGCATCGGCTTTCACGCGGCGTGCATCATAAATCCGATGAAAAATCGGCCACGCGCGTACATACATCCGTTCCCACTCCCACATCCACGCCTCGCGCCAGGATCGGCACACACGAGACGCTATAACTAATTTCCCTATTTATATTCTTCTTTTGTCGGTCGGATGCTCTGCACGCGCTCGGAACATCGTTCAGACAGCGGGCGATTACAAAGGAGAGGCGCGACGGAGCCTCGCCGCCGTCGCCTTCTACCCGGTCGAAGCGAGGCATTCGCGAGCTGGTGATAGCGCCGGGCACAAAGTGGTGCGGCCCCCACCGGCTCGCCTACAGCTACAAGGACCTCGGCGCCCTCGACGGCCTGGACAGATGCTGCCGCCGTCACGACCATTGTCCCAGGGCCATTCCGCCCTTCTCCGAGAAATACGGCCTCTTCAATTATATGCCCTTCACGCTGAGCCACTGCGGCTGCGACGAGAGGTTAGTGCGATCCTCCTTATACACTTGCGCGCGCACACACATACACAGGCAAAGATAGAGAGAGAGAGAGAGAGAGAGAGAGAGAGAGAGAGACCGACACCGACGCCTCCTTTCTCTGGCTTCGTCCCCTCCCGCTCCCTGCCTCCGCCTTTTCCTGGAGCTCGCGATCTCTGCAGTTTACGGCCCCCGTAAACGCGCGACTTCTTCCTGCTGATCCTTTTTATTTCTTTTTCCGCCTGCGGATGCATTATATAGGAGGCTCCCTGCCTTCGAAGCCTCTCGGATATATGTATGTATATGTATATATAATAAAATGGATTCCAGCGATTGCCCGAAGCTGATAACTTATCTGCCCGGCGCGGTTAAGGATCTTCAGGCGCTATTTAGAGAAGTATTGTACTTTTCATTTAATACATATAAATGTGCGTGTTCTTCCTTGGGGGGGGGGGGGCAGCGATAAATGGACGAGTAAATTTGTGACAAGTCTTGCTCGAATATAAGATGAGCAAAGTGGGTATGCAGGAAAGGTTCCGCTTTAACATAATCAATTACTACTAATAAGAAGCTTCCACTTTGATATTTGTATGTAAATGAAAAGTATAATATTTTTGTCGTCTACGATATAAAAATTACATATTAATAAACTAGTGATGCCCATTCGGGATTTTAAAATCTATAATATAACGAAATATTTAAAATATCGGAAAAGAGATATTTGTGTATCTTTAAATAAACCTATATAATATTTGTAAGCAAATACTTTTGTCATTTTTATAATAAGCTTATTATGCTTTCACTCGCATTACAATATTGATAAAATTTATTACATGTGCAGATATCTAGACTCCGAGAAAAATTTTATTATAAGACTGGATAAATTGAGATCTAACGCGCTTTTCCTGTGTATTATGAAATGCTGCTTGACAATATTTTACAATGTATCGTACCAATTTATCAATGTCTTTTAAAAGCAAAGCTAATGGATCGTCCGTCTAATATCATTTTTAAGTATTAGTATTATTAAAAATACTAATTATCATTACCTGGCTACCTTATATAAATATAATTATTAGACAAAATTAAATTTTATTGAAACCAAATAACAATAAATAATATCACGGTAGTGAATGGAAATTCATTTTAAATATACGGTTTGGCAAATATAGAAATGCTTTGACCATCTTATAATGATATAAGAACATATTTTAGAAATTAGTTTCAGAAAATAAACCAGTAAAAATCAAATAGTGCATAAAGTGATGTAGTTAACCCGTCGCGTGCAATCCCGAGTTCGTTTATCCGAACGAGATCGTTATGTGAGGGGAAAAGGGCGAGTTAACTCATTGTCATAAGATTATTATATATGCTATTTGATATAACTTTTTATAAATATGTAAAACGCATATAAAAGCTTATGAAAGTGATTTTCCTACAAGCACCTCTCTCGGTTAATTACATTTATTAAGATTTTGATTAAGATTTATAACAAATTATAATCTAATGTTATATTATTATAAAATATTTAGAAAATAATATGTTATTTTGAATTTTGCTTATAGAATTTTTTAGAATTTCTGTTTGAAAAACAAGAAAGGTTTCTCCCTGAAAAAAATTATGTTTATTTTTAAGGTATAATCAAGGAATTTTCAAATGAAGATACCTAGTAATAGGGTATATTTGTTCGCTAGTGAATAGAAAAACATGTAACGTTTTTTATGGTCATTCCGGCTGATTTATAGCTACATTTTTTCAAGCTATTTTTTAGGTATTCTACTCTTACAATTGAGAATTTATGCTTACTTATATTATAGATACTTTGAAATTTAAGGATTTGAAATTAATAAGAAAATATTCGTTAAAAGTACATTATAAATGAAATACAACCTTTATACACAAATACTTTTCAAAATAATTTAGGAGAAAGTTAAATATTTTTTCTTACAAAATTATAAACTAGAGCGATATTTGTCACAAGACACGATTAGAATATTTTTCTTTTTAGATCACTTTTTGATCTTTTTTTATCTGCTCTTCATCATTAATTAATAAAATTAAGAATCACGGTACAGATTTTTCTTAAAAGCATAGACTTATTACGAAAGAATTTCCACTCAGTTAAATAAATAATATTTATATATTGCGTTTCTGTAAAGATCGATGATTGGACATGACTTCTTTATTTTTTATTGCGTCCTTGATTTAGGAGATAAAGTAAATCCAGTATTAGAAAGGTGAAAAAAAAATAAAATTATTATTGATATGAATGCTGTAAATTATAAAATATCAGAAATATTATTTACATAGATGATTAATTAGATGAACAAATCGAAATTTGAAACATTTACATTCTAGTAATCATATTAACTCTACTGTAATTATTATGATATAATTATCATCATCTCGGACATAATATAACGTAAGAATAAATGAAGTCACTTTCGTTTTCACTTTCCGTACAAATCATCACGACCTTTGAATTTAATAAGAAACATAAAGAAACTCTTCTTACTGTTGATTGAACTAGAAGAATCTAAACTTTATTCTAATATATAACTTTATTTAATTAGTGGAATACAACTGTGATTAATGCACTGATAAATCAAATAATAAATAAAATGTGAAAAAAACAATATAATAGTAAGTACAAATGTAGCACTGTATATTGGCCGCACTCGACTGCACTGATTGCACTGATCCACATTAGCGTCCTCAGTTAAGTTTGTATGGTGGATATATTCGTTGCATACCAACACTTACTAAAAACTAAGTGTAGATAAAAAATAATATCCTAATAAATAAAATATATTATTCTTCTCATAATTACAATCGTTAATTACTTTAAAATTAGATGTTCAGTTATAGATTCCATATTTTTATCTTGGCTTGTGATACTCGGACGAATTGGGTAATATGTGTCTGAGTTACAATCCGCTTTATTTGCATGCATACTCACTACTCTGACATATGTTTGTAATATGAGTTTACTTTTTTCTTATGTAGTTTTAATGGGTTCGTTTAATAACATTATATTAAAATAAAAAGCTATTTAGAGGCTTACGATGGCTCGATCGCTAGAGCGAAGGACTAGTAACTTCGTGATCCGAGTTCAAATCCCGATCTCGGTCGATTGACACAAGCACCGCTGTAATAATTTACATGTGCTTTGTTTACAAACACATCGTAGACCTCCGTCGCTAATTAGCACCGATATTTGGAAGCATAAATAGAGCGACGTTAAATAACATAAAAAAAAAAAAATCTATTTGATTTTTTCCATTTTCGCTAATTACCTATTTATTAATTCACTTATTTTATGAAACTATATTTTAAGTTCTTATTACGATACTTTTTACACAGGTTAGGTAATAAATGTTAAGCATATAAAAAATTTGTCAGCGTATAGATTCTAATATATCCGAGTATAGGGAAAAACCCAAAAGCCCTGTTCGAGTAATACTAAAAGGAATTTTTTTTTACTATGATATTTTTTTTTATGTTTTAATCTAATTTTTTTAACAGTGTAAAAATATCTAAATATTATGTTAAAAATAGTATAGTTATAAAAAACAAAATATTCGTAATGACAAAGGTTTAAAGACATTATGTTTCTAAAAGCGTCCAAGTACTAGGTTCTTTATCTTCTTATTTTACTAAAAGTCACCGGTCAAAATGAACTATTTAAAATTCTCAACTGATTAATATATGTACAAAAATTAATTTATTGTTGTTTATAAAAGGGTTTAAAACATTAATAATTAATATCAATACAGTTATGCCTATTTCGAGAAGATTTTCTCGTATGTTCGATAATCATTGTATATTCGATTTCTTATCAGTTCATCATATACGAGGGTGGATTGATAAGTTTCCGACCTGACCAAGAAAAACAACGTTTTTAAGAATTTTTTTTGTTTATTCCTCAACATAATCTCCTCCAAGGTTGATACATTTCTAGTCTAGTTGATACGGTGTTCTAGTCTAGTAATGCTATCTCTATAGACTGATTCGTCAAGCTCCTCAAAATACCCATTTACAGCTTCGATTACTTCTTCATTGTCCGTAAATCTCTTACCACCAAGCCATTTTTGAGGTTAGGAAACAAATAATAGTCACATGGGGCTAGGTCTGGAGAGTAGGGAGGGCGCGGCATCAATTCAAACTTCAGATCGTTGATCTTAGCCATCGCAACGATTGACGTGTGCGCTGGTGCGTTATCGTGATAAAACAAGATGAGGTCGTTTAATTTTCACTTCGTGGCTCAAACGTTGCAATAAGTCTGTGTAGTATTGACCAGTGATAATTTTACCCTTTTCAAGGTAATCAATTTATATAATATCTCTTGCATCGCAAAAAGGAGTAGCCATAACCTTTTTTGCCGAAAAAATTGTTTTTGCCTTCTTTGGAGTTGGTTTCCCTGGTCCAATCCATTGTTTAGACTGTTGTTAGGTTTCAGGAGTGTAGTGGTGGACTCAAGTTTCGTCAACGATTACGAATCGATGCAAAAATTCGCTTGGATTACGCTTATATAACGCCAAATTGGCGGTAGAAATGTTCTTTCGAATCAATTTTTGGTCGACTGTTAGCAAACGCGGTACCCATCTTGCACAGAGCTTTTCCATGTACAAATGTTGGTGCAAAATATTTTGTACACGTTGAGTGTACAAAGTATTTTGTACCAACGTGCTGCGTCCATCTCTTCTTTAATTTTCTTCGGCGTTAACCCCTTCAAATAAAAGTATTTGATGACAGCACGATTTTCCAGCTTTTCCATTTTTACGAAAAACACAGAGGCGTCTTGTTCAGGCTCTCAAACCTAAACTAACATGGCGATCGGACTGAAACTACAGCTTCAAGCTATCTAAGGATGGTACTATAGAATGCCACTTCAAGTTAGGCCTAGTGGCGCCATCTCTTGGTCAGGCCGGAAACTTATCAATCCACCCTCGTACAGTTTTCGTATTAGAAAATGGTCCAAACCTAATGTTCTTTCAATGCGGTATATTTTTACGTAACGAAACTAACAATCAATTAGAATCTTGATTTCAAGCATTACTAGAAATTTTTACAATTATTGTTAGTAGATTTCAAAATGAAAGAAGAGAGAGAGAGAGAGAGACAGAGAGAGAGAGAGAGAGAGTGCACGCGTGCGTGTGTTTCATTCAACTTAAACTCTAGAGAGTACAGTATTTACAAATACCCTCCCTAAAACCGGTATGGGAGAAAAGATTCAATGTCCTTTAAAGAATTATCAAAGCAAATACAAAATCTTATTTAAATTTAGACCGATTGATTTGCAAGAACCAAAAAGATAATTAATTGATTGTTTC
This sequence comes from Sycobia sp. Sy_11, assembly GCA_018907035.1. Taxonomy (NCBI): domain Eukaryota; kingdom Metazoa; phylum Arthropoda; class Insecta; order Hymenoptera; family Epichrysomallidae; genus Sycobia; species Sycobia sp. Sy_11. The sequence goes on from JACCIC010000101.1 coordinate 962,535, forward strand.
TCTTTCAGATTCAGGACTTGTTTAAAGATGACAGGAACGTCATCGGCGAATCTCATCGGCAAGATATTTTTCAACATGGTTCAAACCAAGTGTTTCACGTTGAAGGCGGCAAAAATGTGCGTTCAGAGATACTGGTGGGGAAAATGCGAGAAGCAAGCGATCAGGAAACAGGCTTACCTACGGGACAACATATCCTACTAGATCCAACTACGCATAATGTTAGATTCCTGTATTTATCCGAACGCTATTTGGTGAATCGCTGTTTCGGAATCGTTGCACATCTGGGCGAATCGGTCCTGTGGAGAATTCCACATATAAAGCAAAATAGAGAGAGAGAGATAGAGAGAGAGAGAGAGAGAGAGAGAGAGAGATCATATTTTAGGTACTGAAGTAGATTTAATTTATACGGTACTTATTTATATTTTGTTACTGTGTAACATTGTTATTTTTGTACGATAAATTTTTAAGTAGTACAAACTATACTATAGAATTCTGTTCATCTTATTGCACGGTCGTCGATAATAATTTTTCATCATTGAAAAAGAAAATCTGGACACTATATTCTCCGCATAATAAAGTGGATCATGAATGGATCACACGCGAAATAATTGCTTATTACTTTAGTATAGACAGTAAAATTGTGCTTACTATCAATATATATTTAAGTCGATTTTTGTCTTATATATTTACGAATAAAAATCTATACGCGATTATTATACTTATTTAAGAGCTCATAATTATTTTTATTTGAATCTTGTGCGTGTGCATGCATGTGCATGCGTGTGTGGGGGGGGGGGCATATTCGCCACTATTTTTTATAGTGTTTTTTTCTTTATATATATATATATATATATATATATATATATATATATATATTCACTCTCAATGAATGAAGCTAAAGAAACTCCATTTATTTCAGTATCTAAAGAATGTTTTTATAAAGAATTATAGATGTATACACTCTGTCAATAGATCTGTACTATTGAATATGCCGCGCAAAGATGCGATTGTTATTTATTTGCACAATTTAAAGCCTGCCGTTGTATCGCATATAAGTATTCCAATTTAAGGGGTATTATGTAACTTTAAGTCAGACGCAATGATTTGTCATTTTTTCACTTTTCGAGAAAAACTACATATATATACACATTTTTTGGAGATTGAGCTTGATGTGTCAAAATAACTATATGATTTATTCTCAGTTTTTATTCTTTTTCTGAGTAATTTTTTTCTTCAGATGAAAAAAGAAGTAAAAGATGAAAATTTTTCTTTGTATTTGTCAAATATTAGGTATATTTTGCTATTTAAATATGGTTCCGTTTTAAGGCAGTCTTGTTTTCATTAACTTATAGTTTAAGTCAGTCAAAACATCAATTTTCAATTAATTTCTTTTGGAATTTACAGTCAATTTGCACTTACTTATATTATGCAGATATTACAGTAATATTGTTAATGTTTTTATAACTTTTTGTACTCTTAAAATAAGATTTTTACTACGAAATTATTTATTAGGAGAGCTCTATTATATATTCCTAAAATCAGAGCTATGTAGACGAACGTAACAAAAGTGATATGTTCAATATAATATTTATCTATTTAATTATTTCATCAGAATAGAGAAGAATAATTTTTTAGTTATTTGAATAATTAAGAAAGTTATTTCACGTTGATAATTCCTAAGTTTCTATATGCATTCTTAAGAAACTATACAAGTAAAAAGAAAGCCTTAAATAGTTTTCTGGACTAGTATGATTATTATGATGGATGAGTATTTATAAAAATTCAACTAATGTTTGCATGAATATTGATAAATCTAATAAGACAGTAGTATATTATATTTAAAATATTATATTTTTAGGATCGGTCTTTCTAACTAGTACTACGAAAAACCTATTTAGTCATATCAGACTCACATCGTTGCAATAAATCTTGACAATATGTGAATTAGAGCAGCTTGCTTAAGTTGACAAATAATGGAAAAAGGCTCTAATTTATACATTCCAATGCAATATTACAAGCATTCAAAGAAGATATGTAAATCAAAAAGTAGGACATTTAACTGTTAAAGCAGGTTATAAATGTTATCTCATCGGCGAGTTCGGTAAATTAAATAGTTAAGAGTATTTAAAATATAGAGTTTATATGGATGTTTAGAAATCGTATATACATATTTTCGGATGGATAAATTTCAGCGTATATATAAAAGTAAACAATAATAAAAATTAATTGTAACTACCCACAATTAATTTTCAATATAGCATTTAGTGGTCTCTTTATACGAGGATATAAAGAAATTCAAACTTCATCTCTCATTAAGCAAGTTATATTGTAAATATGTAAACTACAAAAACATCATGAGAATGATACCGAAATGTGGATATAATAATAGCGAATTTTATAATATATGTATACTATTGTATGAAATCCTATATTGTATATTAGAACAACTTTAATAAAGTCGAAAACATAAAAAGTCCTATTATACATTATTTATTTTATAGTATAGAATTGTTGGCATACTCGTAGAGGTAGTGTTCAAAAAAAGATTATCACGTTGATAATTTAAGAATGTTATTAATAAGAACGATTAGGATTTTAAATATTTAAAAATATCTGTCTATTGATCAAAACTGAATATTAGAAAAATTTTAGTATGGATAGCATAAGAAAAAGTATAATCTAAGAAAACGTATTTATATAATTATTAGCTGTTGAAATAGTACTTTATTTTTGCTCATATTTTAATTGATATGATGTGAATCAAATCTGCTGTAGTAATGAAAATTATACCGATTGACAGGTGTATTTCATTAAACATAGCAACAAATAATTATCATTTGATTGGAAGAATAGTATACATTTATCAATTCTATAGGTATTCTCCATTCTGTTTTTGGTTCAATTATTGATTTGATAAATTTTGAGTAAATCCATACATGATAATGTATTTTCGTCATTCAGTGATGTCCTTACATATAGTTTCAAAAGGATTACAATTATTACTTCTTGTATTTCTGGTTAGCGGGTACCGTCGATCTTTTGGAAACTTATAGATTGTTATTTACGAAACTAGTATAATAAAATACAAAACGTATGCTAAGTTTCTTTTAGTTTAAGTGATAATAATATTGGAAAAATTGTCTTAGGAAGGATTATAAACTTATTATAATTTATACTGAAGGTAAATTATATTTTCTCCTCTATGAAAGGCTTATAGAATTTCAAAAATTTATAATTTATAATTTTTTCATAGCATTTTTTGCGCAATATCCATCATTTCTTTATTATTGACTAAATTTTAATTTATAAAACTTAACAAAAATTTGAATTTATAAAATAAGAAGATAATGATTATCATTTATCTTTGTAACTGCACCAAATAGATTTAATAATAATTTAATTCCTTTTTAGCGATGAAATCATCAATTATGATAAGATGTTAATCATTTTAATTGGCTAAGGTTTTTAGATAGTTAACTTTCTTTTTAAAAAAGAAGAAGAATGAAAAGGTATATTATGATTGAATGAAAAGGCAATCTATGTATGAAAGAACTAAGAGAATTAAAAGGTATATTATGTATAAATTAAAAGGCAATCTATGTATGAAAGAATTCAAGAAGCTCAATTTACTATTATATAATCAGTTCAATATGAATTAACACATATGTAAAAGGTTTTTTTTTTTTTTTAATAAGTAAATATTTTATTATTTTATTATAATAAGTGTTATTTCTTCACATATGTGTTATTCACATACATGTTCACATATGTGTTAATTCAATATGAATTCAGATAATGTGACGTCATTTAAATCAAGTTAATTCAATATGAATTAACACATATGTAAAAGGTTTTTTTTTTTTAATAAGTAAATATATATTATTTTATTATAATAAGTAAATATTTTAAATATTTTATTTTATTTATTTTCTTTTATTTATTTTATTTATATTTATATAGATGATATGAAAAATCATATAAGAAAATTGAATATTAGTTTCCTTACTGTACCTGTTCAAATACAAAAGTTATCAATATATCGCGTGTTTTTTTTTACATATAGTTTAAAATTTTTCTTGGTAGAGAATGTTAAAAAAATGTTAAAAAATTGTTTTAAAATAATTTTCCATAATAATTTTGTTAATAGTATTTAATAGAAGCTACGATTCACATATGGGTTTGATGATGTTCACATAATCACACTGATTTGGCCCAAATTCAACGAGGTAACTCTGATTATCAATCCGGACCTATATTTGAATCGTCACTTGTCCTTGTAAGTTGCTTCTTTTGTAGAAAACAGTCATAAATTATAGTCTCAAGGTGAAAATCAATTAAACAAAATTGTGAATTTCAAATAAATATTGATTCAAATATTCTTAATTAAAATTTTATATGAATTGAATAATTCTTTATACTAGATCAAACAGAAGTGTATTTTATTTGAACAAATATTATTTATTCAAATTAAATATTTAATTAACATTATGTAGATATTTGAAATCAACACTTTTTTTAACGTATACGAAAAACCTATTCAAATAATGGCTTTTCTAAAAATTAAATAAAAATCTGAAAAATTATTAAAAATATTTGAAGCACAAAAGTAGATGATAATTATAATAAAAAACAAATGCTAAAAAATATATAAATCACGAAGAAATGTATAAATCACAACAAAACAAAATATCTTTTTTATAAAGGTGCATTTTTAGTCAAATTAGAAATTATTTTAATCAACATTATTATCACTGGTTACACATTCTACGCCAGCATTATTGCAATGGATTGAGATAAAAAGGTATTGGATGAACAGTGTGCAAAGTCATTGTTCAGCGCGCTAAGGTACTTATTTATAGACATTCATTACGGTAGATCGAGGAAGTTTTTCTTCAGATAAATTATTTTTAAATTATTGCACACAGCTGCATATTATGATTACAAATAAAAGAGATTGGCCATTAATAGTTAATTTTTGGAAATATTGTTGTTATTCTTGTCCGCACATGGAACGATTCTGTCGCTTCGATCGGGTGTGACGTCATTTAAATCAAGCTTCTATTGGACTACAACTTGACTTAACTCATCGTCGTCAATGACGAAGCTGTAGTGCCGTATTGTTCAATAACACGGCAAAAGATTGCGATCGCTTACCATTTGTGACAATTATGTACAGGTAACTTATAAGTTTCAAATTGTAGGTTACTAAGATATTATTAATTAAATCTAAATTTTTAACGTTTGTTTTGTTCTGACCATATTGTTCAACACAAATAAATTATCTTGTTTTAAATTGGTTCATATGACTCTCATTGCTATAATATTATATAGCTATAGTATTATATATATATATATATATATATATATATATATATATATATATATATAATATTATATAGTTTAAAAAAATATAAATTGGCCTCATTGTAGACCGAACTTGATACGGCATCGTACACTTGAGTTATCTTAAATTATTACATATTATTGAAGTAACAAATATTTTTATTAGTCTTACAGTCTTTATGAAATGCTATAAATTAGAACTGCGGGCAGACTGTTCTTCTTTAGGGAAGGATCTAGAAAATACGTTAGTAAATTTTAATGCTAGGGACAGTATGGCTATTCTTAGTATTTAACTTTATTTTATTTTATTTTTAATGTATTATTTCTTTTTTTAATAATTTTCATTTCAGATTTTAGTGCGGTGATTATAAACAAGGACAGCTGGCCTGTCATTATATAATTATAACTAATCATTATACTTTATAAAGACTATAAGACCAATGAAAATATTTCTTAATTTAATTTACAACAGTTGAAATAAGTACAATTTTAATTTTTAAGATACTCTTGATTTAAAATTTTAATAAATTTTCTAATTAACTTAAATCATTGAAATGACTTTGCAATTCAAGAATACTGCGAAATATTAACAAATGGAATACACAGGATTCGTGGATATATATCATTATTTCAAGTATTTTAAATCTGACAGCACAAAATCAGCATTTTCAAAATGAGCGACGCGGTACCGCAGTATCAGCGTCTTTGAATACTTGTATAGATAATGCATTATAAATTATTATTTTAGTGGCAAATACATGTGCATTATTTTGACTAAGTTACAATAAACTTATATTTAAAAAAAAATGTTGTTTGCGAAATTTTTGAAAATTTTAGTTATAATCGTATTTTTTTGTTTTATAATTGATTTGATGTGTAAAATAATATTAATTTTATTTCTTCATTTTTTACATCATTGAGTAATTTAGAAATTTTAGACAACAATACAACATAATTAATTATTTATACAGATAACTGCTTATTTTCGATGGATAGCTTCATAATTCTAATTAACGGTGCCAAATGTTTAAGCAATAACTGAAATTTTAAAAGTTTTAAACATTTTCTCAAATATAGAATAATCTTTGGTTAAATGGTCGAGGTATTGGTTCATTTACATCTAATGCAAATGATGTCTTTTTAAATCCAAACTGCTCGTGACTCCGAGTTTAATTCTTCGTCATGTGACATATATTGGAGGTTTTTTATAACTAATATATTGTTTTTTTCGATAGTGGATCGAAAGCTAGAAAACTATCTAGTTGTTTTATCTGAAAAAATCTTGTAAAGAAATGGGATTATTGTAGTAAGTTAACAGATAATAAGTAAAGAAATATACGTCTGATAATTGAAACGTCTTAATCTTTAACTTAATGTTAAATCAGAAGTTTAATTGTTCTTAAAAATTTTCTTTTCGAACTTTCTATTATAAATGCACAAAGCCACCATTTTTATAGGTTTTATAGGTTTCGTAATTAAATTTTAATTTTTTAAAATTTGATCATTAAAATGAATGAATATGATTTTTAATCAGTGTAAATATAAAAGTTGTAAATTCAGAGATCTCAGAGGACTCAGGGTCGTCTGTGGCGTTTTTGGAGTCTAAGGCCTACATAAGAGATATCTTCATACATATAAGATGTGCGTGTGCGCGCGCGCGCGCGCATGTGTGTGTTTGTGTGTTTGTGTACGTGTGTGCGCGCGTGCGTGTGTATTACTTTTGGTTTTGGTATTTGATTGGTATTTGGTTGCTGAGATAAACTAAAAATCAAAAGATTAATAAGAATTATTTATTGAACAAGTAACAATATCGGTGTTAAAGTTATTGAAAAGTAGAATTTTTTTCCATTAATAATTTCTTTATCTGGTGGATGAGGGACCGCTGGATGGGTGGGGCTGTAGGCACGGGCCTCATGGCCCACTATAAAAACTGATATTGCATAAACTAATAAAATATGCTTATTTTTTGTAAGAAGATGAAATTATTATTTATTACATCATATATGGTTCGAGATATTTTGTCGAATAGGTATTCAATTTTAAGGTGTATAAAAATCATATAGGTGAATACAAATGTACGAAGATGGCGATATATGTACGAATGAGCTCTGTTTTTTGAGCGTAGTGAGATCGAGAGTGACATCAGCACGGTTATGCAAGGTCAGAGGTAACTTAAGCATGCAGGGAGTAAATTAATTGTCTTAAAAATCGTGTCTTTAAATAGTTTTATAAAATAAAATTAATTTGCTGAGTTAACATTATTTGTTTATGACTAAAAATAAATATGTAGGTAATTTTACAATTTTGTTTTCGTTTTCATATTTGTATAAGAAAAAGAACTGAGCAATTTTTTATTAGCAAGAACATTAAAATAATTTTTGTCATAAGTTTTTAGTTATAAAAAGATTTAAAAAGGTAAAAGTTATTATAAAACTCTCATTTTTCGTAAAAATACACACACACATACACACATACACTCAATTTAAAGATTTCCAAATAATTGAATTTAAAATAATTAATAAGGAAATATTGTTCCTATCGTCTGTAACGTTTATATTTTTAATGCAATCTAATATAGTAGCAACGAATATATTAATGTTCAAAATGGTATTATTAAATAGTTTAAGTATATTTGCTCCTTAATAATTCTTCCAGACTTTTAATGAAGAACTGTTATAATTTATTGCTCATCTTTAATATCATTGTAAACATTAATATCAAATTTTAATTTACTTAGATATTTAAAATTAAAATGAAAATCTTAAATGTTGAATATATTATTATCTTTTCAGGCGGGAATGAATTCAATATACCTTGATGAACAGAAACGAACAAAGTTAGTATAATAACAAATGATTAGTGAATAGATGCAAAAATTCTAATGATAAATTTTAAATAAGAGTGTATTATTGAATGTAATTTTATAATATTTAAATAGGTTAAAATAGCGTATAAAGTAAATATTTAAATCCGTTTATGAGCTTTACAAAATTCTGGTCAAGCTAGTAAAATATTAGATAAATTAAGATATGAAAATGAATAACATTGATAAATATTAAACTAATTGAGCGGTGATCATTAAATATATTATTGATCGCTGTACATTTTTAAATTAGAAAGTGAATTTTCATTTTTCCGGTCACATTTTGTTTGTGGAATGAAATATTTGTCAAAAAATAACATTTATACAGTGTCGTAGAAGTTGAAAGTAAATAGTTTGAGTCGTCATAACAGACAATTTTCAATTACGCATGCGTAATCGTCAATATCGTAAATGCGATTGTTGGAGCTGTGTCTGTTAGCAAGATAATTGTCCAGTATAGTTATAGAATTCGAATCAATCGAAAATGATGCAAAAGTGAGCCAAATGAGTTTTCAAAAACAAGATCGAACAATGACAATTTTCAATAAAAATTTAACGTACCTGATATAACATTAAATTAAATACACACAATTTTATTGCAATTAGTTGTTTTACACTTATTGTTTATCCTTTATCTTTTATTAATCTTTGACAATAGAAATTCTACTTAAGTGTCGCTTACTTCTTCATTTTTGCCAGTAAGTACTTATCGTTTATCAAAGGAGTAACTTAAAACGATGTTACAGTTTCTGTTTAGTCAGTCAATTACACTTCGTGCGCATTCAGATGAGTTCTGTGTGTTGGGCGGACTGTGGCAAGCTTAACTTTTGAATAAGCATGTTGAAAATATCAAAAGAATTTCATCATATTCGCGTATAAAAGGATTTAACTTGGACTATAGGGTCGCAAATATTCATTATGATAAACGCTCTGAAAGTCTGCTGTAAGTATGTATATGATTGTGTTTTATTAAGTGAAAAATTACTAAACCTTATTAGGTTTTGAAAATAATTAGCTCAATTAATATATTACGAAATATTTTTATTTTATAACATTGTGTTACGATAAGTTTACCTAAAATATTTATTTAACTCGATAAAATAACGTAGTTTAACTTAATTTTTAACGCGTCTTTAACAAACCTATATAATTCAGATTATAAAACGAACTTAAATTAAAAATACATAGCCCTATTTATAATTTATAATTTATTTATTATCGAGCTATGTGCTTTAATAATTTAGTTATTAAATATAATAATTTTTCTGTAAAATCATATAAAATCTAACATATGGATCTTACTTGTTTTATGCAGTAGAAAATATCGTAATGATAATTTAATGCTTTTTTCAATTTTGTAATCTTATTTTTTCTAGGTGCTCCAGTTCCTCAGCGATGGATATTTGCTCTAATGGGTTTTTTAGCCCTAGTTATGGCTTACGGAATGCGCGTCAGTTTATCCATTGCCATAACTGAGATGGCAAAACCTATAAATACAACCGATGATCTACCGTTAGATGAAACATGTGCAGTAGAAAATACCACTTCACCAAAAAATTCATCAAAGCATCGTGTCGGTACATATGAATGGAATGAATATACGCAGGCATGTATAACTTTTTCAGCGATTTTTTTTGAAAGGCAATAAAATTTGATTGCTTTAATTTAGAATGATATTTTTAACGAAGCATAGATAAGACTATACCTATTATATATATATATATATATATATATATATATATATATATATATATATATATATGTTTTTGGCTTTTATATGCTATATACGAGGAATAAAAGTATCTTTATATATTTAATGAATAAATTAGATAAAGTTTAATTTAGACAAATTTAAGTATATGGAGTAAAGATGGACATTAGTGAAAACGGCAATCTTGTTTGGTTAATTTAAGATTAGATTTTCTTATTCGTATCGAAGTAAAATTTTAATTCAATTTGATAAAAATGAGTTCATTCTTATTTTTATTTTATAAATTATAATTGAAAATTTTTTTGACATTTACATTTTTACGGATTTTACATATTTAACAAATTATCTATCCTGTATTAAATAAAAAACTTTTACGTAAAAATTGCTTTCTTTCTACTTTTCGCAACTGTTATTAGGAATTAAATTTACTGTATAGTATACTTTATGTTTCAATACTTTCATCGATTTTTGTAAGTTTTGATGGGTAAATCATCATCTATAAAAACGTATTATTTTGGCTTCGTAAAAATGTAGAGAATCCAGTCAAGTTTCTTTTTATTTATCATTTGGAATATTTTGATTTTAAAACAATGCAAAAGAAGTTCATTAATTGTTTAAAAATCTTAGAGTGATAATGATATACCGGGCGCAATATGTAAAATCGTTCGTTATAAAATTGCAGTAGTGAATATTTATCGGATATTAATGTTGCTTTTGTAATTAACTAAGTTCCACAAAAATTGCCATTGCTAATTTTACAATACTATCATAAGATTCATTTAACCATGAATAATTTCTATTCAATAGGGTATCATCTTATCGTCTTTTTACTGGGGATATGTGATAACTCAGTTACCAGGAGCCCTTATTGCAGAGAAATTCGGTGGCAAACACACTCTGGGACTGGGCATGCTAAGTACCGCAATACTTACCATCGCCATTCCGCATGCTGTTGAATGGGGCGATTCTACCGCTCTTATAGTTTTACGAGTTTTGATGGGTCTAGGCGAAGGCGTGACTCTACCAGCATTAAATGTTATGCTAGCCCAATGGACGCCACTTGAAGAAAGATCTAAAACAGGGTCGTTCGTATACGTCGGTGCACCGCTCGGCGCAACATTTGCCACAGCTGTATCTGGTTTGATTTTGAAATACACTAGCTGGCCTAATGTTTTTTATTTTTTCGGAGGCACTGGTATAATTTGGTACTTAATTTGGATTATATTTTGTTACAACACTCCACGCGAGCATCCCTTCGTCTCAGAAAAAGAGATCAAGTATTTGAATCAAGAGTTGAGTGAGCACGTTCATGAAAATCCACCGCCTGTGCCCTGGAGACATTTGCTTACATCGATGCCTCTTTGGGCTCTGATTTTTGTACAAATCGGACATGACTGGGGCTTCTATACCATTGCAACAGACTTACCCAAGTATATGAGTAATGTGTTGCACTTTGCTGTCGATAAAAATGGCTACTTGAGTTCGCTACCATATGTGGGCATGTGGCTGTGTTGCACTTTAATGTCATGGGTAGCTGACTGGTTAATTATGAAGGGCCACATGTCGATTACTAGAGTACGAAAGATTGGTACAACTATAGCCTCTGTAGGTCCAGGTTTATTTATTGTTGGAGCTTCATACGCTGGTTGTAACAAAGTCTTGACCGTAGTCATGTTTACGCTTGGTGTTACTTTATTAGGCAGTGGTATACCTAGTCTAAAGGTAAATGCGCTTGATCTCAGCCCGAATTATGCTGGTACAGTGATGGCTATCAGTAATGGAGCTGCTGCCTGTACTGGAATGTTGGCGCCATATATTGTCGGTGTTTTGACACCGGACCAAACGATTAGTCAATGGCGGATCGTTTTTTGGATTATTTTGGTTATACTTATAGTTACAAATATATTTTATTTAATCTTTGCTAGTGGAAAAATTGCGGATTGGAATGATCCTGATTTATTGAAACAGAAGAAAGAAGCAAGAACAAATGTTATATCTCCAAAAATAAGTATATAGAGATTTACTATAAAATATTTTTATATAATTTATGTAAACAAAATTTTTATACGAATCTTAACTTTTTTTGAGTTTTCTCTCTGCTATACATAAGAATTATATTCTATGTATTATATTGCGTATGTCTTAAATCGCAACAATATTGTTCAGTTATAATTTAATATTCACTAATTTTTATAATAGTATAAGTTCTAATTTTAGTCCAACAATTTTATATATTTATAAAATAATTTTTATAAAATGATCTCATTTCCTTAATTTATACCACAAAAGAGTCATGATTTAAAATTAAAAGTTTCAGCTAGTATTTAATAAGTAATATAAATAACTTACTAGGATATAATAACTATTCTTTAAAAGCTATGTGAACTGAAGTAAGTTCGATATTTAAAATTTAAAATTAATATTACTTACAATCAGTAACTATACTAATTAAGTACAGTTAGTCTGTACCACATTTTTATACATGAAAAATTAAGAAATTTAAAGAGATCTTCTATTATTAAAAAGAAATGTGTGGTGATAAACTAAAAATACCTAGTGATATATTTAAATTATAGCTTACATTTTTTTAGAAATTTTAGATTTTTTACTAATTCTTTAATGTTCTTATTACGTTTGATTTACTTACTAATATTTTTAATATTTTACCTACTTACGTATTTATTGTTACTCTCAAAATGATACATTTTTCGAAACCTAATTTTAGGACGATGGTTGTTTTCGTAAAAAAACACTTATAAAATAAGTATTTTGAATAATATGTATTAAATAATTTTTTGTAGAAAAGTTTTTTAAGTTGTAAAACATAAATTAATTTGTAAAGAATCTATTTGTGTTATTAAAATTTTTTTTTCTAAATCCTTAATTGAGATTTTTATTAAAATGCCCCAAGAAGAGTTGGGCGAGATGGTAATTATATTTTCATGCAATCTGTGAAGCCGTAGTTTTATCAATCGAATCATCTATTACCCGCACAGATATCTCTTCCAGTGTTCTTATTATCGTTTTCTCATTTTAGCCATTCTGAGCCATAATGCGGATTCTGTTCGATTGGCAATGCTTTTCTTCTGCTTGGATGCCAATAATAGGAATAACACATGTAATAACAAGCAACGCTGATAGTTAGACCGTATGGTAGGAGCTTTCTATATGTAATATTTATACTTCTGGATCTTTTGGACATCGTCCCATATTTCTGGCTGACATTTTAGTAGACGCTGTATGTAGGATATGGGAGCACCAACATTGATCATCAACCTACTAAGTTCGATGTCACTCCGATAGCGCCACGATTTTAATAAATTCCAGAGGGTTAATTTGGAATCTAGTATCGCCCCCAGATAGCTTACAGGTACTTTAGTATTGAGCATTGTGTCTGTAACCTGCATATCGCATATTTTTGGAATATGCTTTTTAGTCATAAGCAGAATCTCTGAATTCACCACCGTAAGTGTTAATCCCTCTATCTATTTTATAACACGACTTATACCTTAATTGATATCTGTATAGCGTCATAATTTTTGTCGATCATGACAGCTGCTTCGTTATTTGCTTATGCAACTAGGAAGATTCTAGAAAACATCTAGAATATCGTCTCCCAGCACAGACTTCTAACTACAATAATACTTAGCATTGACCTTCGGAATGTGTAGTATATGTTGACTACATCATTAAAAACCATTTCGAATTTTGTAGAGATCTCATCTCAGTAATGTCCGAAATTTTGTTCGCAATATTGAGAATGCACAGGGTTTGACATTTCCCAATTAAGTGCTTTTAATATGTTCCTCATCGGTTGAGCGGTATAAGACGGCATATTGTAATGTTGCAAGATAACTTTACCGTGTTTTCGAGTCATTTCGGCCGTTTATCGATCAAAACATAATTCAAATTCAGAATTTATTGTCTGTAAGGATCCTAATTGACCAATTCGCCAAGTTGTAATAATTCGTAGTACTACACTGGTCCCATTAAATACAGAGTATCGTCTTACGGCCAAAGCGATTGGACCTTGCAGTCGATTGGCCAGCTTCATCATGTGAAAGTCATGATGCTTTTCGCTTCGGATTCTTAAAATAAATGAATTTTTTATTCTGGACGATATTTCAATGCAGAAAACAATTTTCTTTGGAACCGTTGAAGCAGTATTTTACAAACAATTTTTTGATTTTGCATTTGTCTATCGTTCACTTCGTGTGACGCTCATTTTCCATAAATCTAAATGTTTCACATCGCTTTTACACATTGGAAAATTGCTTCTTGAGTCAAATTAAGTGTTTGTGCTAATTTTTATTGTGATTGGTTTGGGTCTTCATCTAATAACGTCTGCAATTCCTTGCTTTCTAATTTTTACGCTGCACCAGAATGTTTATTGCCTATAAAATCGAAATATCTAATTTTAAATTAACGAAGGCATGTCTCACATGTTCTAATCTCTGAAGCATGTTCGCCATAAGTTTTTCCAGCAACCAGTGCACATAAGCTGCTTTTTTCTTTTGATGAAGTAAGAAAAGCAACGAATACAAAAAATACGAATAACGAAAGTCCGAACACGTAACTGAATTAACCGTACAAGCCGTCTATATACGAGGTCAGATCATTAAGTAATGCGACAAAATTCACAAATCGTGTATATTTAAAAATTAAGGCACATCGTGGTGATCCCATTCAAAATAGTACCCTCCCGCATTGATACACTTATTTGAGCGAGTTTTCCAGATTTCGTAGCAATTCTGGAATACTTTTTGTGGGATCTCTCCGAGAATCATTGTCACAGATTCTTGGATGTCTTCAACGGAGACAAAATGTCGATCTTTGACGAATTTTTTCAAATGGGGAATAGGAAAAAGTCGCGGGATGACATATCCGATGATTTAGGCGATTTTGGTAACGTTGCGATACCTTTAGACGGCAAAAACTGAGAGATACTGAACGCACTGTGACAGGAAGTATTGTCGCGATGCAGAATTCAAGTCTTCGCTATCTCTGGACGCATTCTGAGCACCCTTTTTTATAATTTTTCGAGCACATTGCGGTAGAATATTTGATTTACGGTTTGTCCAGGTGGTATAAAATCTTTGTGAATCACCCCTTTGCTGTCAAAGAGGCAAATGAATATTGTTTTTACTTTGGACTTGCTCATGCTCGCCTTCTTTGGCCTTGGCGCTCCAGGGGACAGTCACTGTTGCCTTTGTTTCATCTGAAAGGTTCTTCGGTACCATCTTCGGGCTCAGCTTTTTCATGCCAAGATCTGCGGTTAAAATCTTTCTAACTGTTTCTCGGTTAATATTCAACTCGTCAGCCAGTATTCGAATGGTTAGTTACCGGTGTTAACGAACAAGAATGCGGACGTGCTGCGCATTCGCGTCGGCTCACATTATGACTACGACTCAGGGCATCACTACCATATACTCTAAGCACTTTTTGATAAGTTTCTGTTACGGTTGCACCGAGTTTCGCACAAAATTTTATTGCGCACCGTTGCTCGAAATTTCTCTGTTCCATTTTCGTAACATGCACTATTCGCGCGTTGTTACAAAATATTAAAGAGCTGGCGAAGACATAATCGCATAAGGGTCGTCAAGGTCTCAAACGATAAAGTAGGGATCTACTAGTAGGGTAGCGGAGTTACAGGTTCGTAGTGTCACGACAGGCCGAGACAGTAAATCGGTCATATTACTTAATTGTCTGAGATCGTATTTGGAACGAAACTCGACATATACACTCAGATAAACAACTATAACGTTATTGCTTTGTAGAAATGAGACTTGCGTATTTTTCAAGGCTAATGCAGGAGAAAAAATTGAAATATATATCAAATCATAGAAATATATTGAGAGCGACATCTAACAGTGAAACTGGAAAATTTCATATTTTACCTCTGATACATTTATTATCAATAATATTAGTAAAAACTAGATAATTGATATTTGAAAGGTGATGTGAATTGGAAGTTTAATGGTCCATGGTTCTGCTTTATTTTAAATATAATATTTTTGAAGAAACTTTTTTCAAAATTCAACGGAGCTTCTCCGGATTGACTATTATTTTTCGTTATAAAAATCATATATTTTTTCATATTCGACATGAACAATTTAAAATCGGTCAAAAAAAGATCAATTAAGTAAAAAAATTTGTGGCTGATTTTTCAAAGCTGTTTACTTTATGCAAGAAATAAGGTTTTGGTTTTCAATGATTTTTTTAGTTTTCGATCATTTGATCAAGAGAAGACTAATTTACAAAAATCAGCAATGTCTCTTCATAAATCGTAATAACTAACCTTAAAGACATTAGTGTAGCTCACAAAAAAAAAGATAATCAATATGAAAATGTCAGAAAGTTTTTCGGATGAGAGCTACTTGAGGATGTTGCGTTACATTTAAAGTTTTCTTTGTTTGTATTCATTATTTTATTTATTTGTAAAAGAGAAATCTGAAGAAGAAGATCTTAACTTTCAATTTTATGGAGAAATGAATACACGACAGAAATAAGTTTCTTAATTCAAGAAAAATTAAATATATGTCATAATCAGGAGAAATACTCAATCAAAGATGGAAGAAGCAGTTGAACATACATAGTCTCTTGTTGTTGAAGATCATGCAAATAGGATTGGAGTAAGGCAGCATTCCGGGCATACGAATAACATTGATGTAGATAATCAGTATCATATTGCATATTACATTCATCAGAGATGAGAAAGGAAGTATTATCGACCTGAAGAAGTATTTTAAAAGTGCTGATGAAAAATTTATAAATAATATAAAAATTATTAGATCCAATTTAAAAGCGAAGTTACCTAAATTTTAATAATTTTATAGAATATACAAACAATCGTCAAATAACAGAATTAAAAGCGCGATTATAAAAATTAGATGATATTTTAGAAAAAGTGTAAAAAATATAATTTAGCATCGGCAGTCCTGAAACAGAATATGATATTTTTGAAAATATATATTTTATGGTGGTTAGCACATCACAAGATAGAATAAATACGAGTCAGCTAGTTCGGTTAGATCCGCAAAAATAGACAACAATCAGAAACACACAATGGTCGGAATATATCGATACCCGATGAATATCGAGTTTTCACACCCTTCATTTCCTAATAGTTGATAATCTTAAAACATAGCTTATAATGAATAGATTATTTTATTTTATAATTAATTTTATTTTTATTTTTAATTTTTAATATAATTTATTTTAGTACTAAGTTCTATTTTAGATTCTTCGAGGATGAATATAAACAAGGACAGTCTAACTGTCATTATTTTAGTTAATATATTATATTATAAAAAATGTAAAATCGATAAAAATGTTTATTAATTTAATTCAGAACAGTCGACATAAGTAAAATTTTTAATCAAAATAATCAGTTGAAACTATTAATAGCAGGTCTGCTCATAAGAATGATCTTATCCAACTTTAGGATTAGTAACTCACAATGAATATATTCTCGATACGGCAGCAAATTCCATTAGTTAAGCAACATTTTTGACGATGGTGGTTAAAAGAATCTTAAATTATCTCAATACCAGATTAAATTGACAAACAAAAAATCAGAATAATATTATAACTAGGTACACTTGTATTATTGAATGTGTTTACTTTACCGTTCTCACAATGGCCTCTTGGTCGTATCGTGGAAATAATTTACGGCGATGAGAGTATTTTAAGGGTTATACAGTTAAAACATTATCTGGTACATATAAGAGAGCTATAATTTATCTGGTCCCATTGCTAATTGATAAGAGTGTTCAGTTCTAAAAATATGATGTATCGTATAAATGAAAGTAATAATGTTTATTGAAATTATTTCGATTAACTGCTCTAATTTTAGTTGACTATTGGGCGTACAAGTAAGTTTCCAGTGTAATTTTCCAAAATGTGCGGTTTTATTATGAAATGATGATTAAATATCCTTTATTCAAAGTATCATCCATCCAAAGCTATAACTTTCTGTCAATTTATGAATTCCGGACAAAAAAAATTTCTCGTCTTTCGAGCCCAAAAACGTATTGAGTCAATTTTTGATTCCTTCTACTGAACTAAAGCATATTCTCGTGAGAGCCTACATTGATCGAAACAAGTGGTAGACGCCGCAACATATATAAGGCGGACGAGGCAGAATTTCTCATCCACTATTCTTCAAATAGTTTTTGACCGAAACCACATACGGCCGAGTGTTATCGTTACGAAAAGTGACGGACTCATGCTTGGTCTCATATTCTGGCCATTTTTCCTATAATGCTCCCTGCAAACGAATAAGTTGGCTTCTATATAATGGCCCTTTGATGGTTTGACCGCACGGAATTAGTTCGTAGTATCCGACACCGTTCTCATCCCACCATATTCAGAGCATGAGTTTCTTTACGCGAATATTTCGTTTCAACGTTGATTGGGCGGGTTCGCCGGGCTTTGCATACAATTTTCTTCGTTTACGGTTATCATAATAAATCTATTATTCATCACCAGTGACAGTATGATACAAAATTGATTTATTTTTATACCGCTGTAGCAAATTTTTGGACATGCAAAATTACTGTTCGACGTCTTTCGGCATCAATTCATACGGCACCCAGTTTCCAACTTTTTGAATAAATCCCGATGCTTTTAGACCCAAGAAAATGGCTCGTTGCGTGAGACTAATGATGCAGCAAGTTCTTTTTGAATCTGACACGGAACCTTATCTAGCGAAGCGTCTAATTCCTCGTCTTGAAATGCTTTCGACTCTCGTTTTTGGCGAAAACTCTCTCGACACATGGATTCACCCATTCATTCCGCCGCATAAGTTTCTGAAAGCAAAAGACAAATTGAGTTATAAATTTATCACTCTTATCTTTTCATTACGTAAACTTTGCTATCGGTCAAGCTGATTTGCTAAAGTGCAATGCAATATCCTTCTTAATCAAAGTTTCCTCATTAAATGTTACCTTGTAGCTATACGATTAACTTTCAGTGAAAGAGGAAAAATGATAACATTATTCTGGTTGATTTTCTAAGTAGTTAATAAAGAACATAATTTAAGGTGCATTTTATGAATTTTAATAAAACCGATAACTGTAACGTTTGCTCACGTATCACTGCGTAATCACTCTGTTTTATTTCAACTACTATTATTTTTGCACAGCTTCACTTCAGTTCTTGTTATTGGAAAACCTGAATTGATCCAAGATATTGATTATTTTCGTTGGTAAGAAACTTTTTTTTTTATTTACCTACTATTGTATAATTGATTATTATTTAAGAAATAAAAAATTTTATTATATATATATAGACTCTACATATACATTGTATTTGATAAGACATGAATGTCTTGTAAACATATATAAAAATATGTAAATAATAATGAGTCTATTAAATTTCCATAGATGTCTATATACATGTCTATATATGTCTATTATATAACAAAAATTTTGTAAAATGTATATATTTTATTTTAATATTGATATCGCTGAAATTTTCAACCACGTTGAAGAGTTATAGACCTTTTCAAGATTTTATTTTAAAAGATTTATAATTGTTATTGAATTGTCAAAAAATATAACCTACTTTTGAACGGTTATTAGCTGAGTACATGTGATATTGGGGGCAACAGAGAAATTATTTAAAGACAAGGTACTACTGCCGTTTACAATGTTTTTACACACGCGCGTTACGATATGTGTTCGCTTGTTATAAAATTAATATGCATAGTAAAAACAAGCTTGTTCAAATGAATTTTCTTAGACAGTATCTGACGGTAAAAAAAATCTCCATTGCAGAAATCATAAATTTAAATTGATTTTTTCGCTTTCATGATGTAACACGATCCAATACTGGCGTAATAAGTAATTTTTACCTTATCCGATTTATTTCTTTCTCTTGACTCGAGAGTAAACAATTTCTCAAGGGAAATCATGGTTTTTTACACCTATGTTAATATGTACTAATTCAGTACTCGGGGAGGTATTGTATATTACGCAAAGAGTGATGAAGATAAGTGATTTGCACACTAGTCGATATTCTCATTTAAGCAAAGCGACGGTGTTACCTATTTTTGATATGTATTTTTTCGATTATTTTAAGTACTAAAAATGTTATTCATGTTAGTTGAATCGAAAATATAAAGCAATATTATAGTTCATATACATTATATTTGTTTCTTAGTCGCTCAGTCTGAATATTCGTGTAGAATATTAAAATATTCTTTTGTAAAAATTTAAATGGTTACATTTTTTCACTAGTATAAATGAATATAGTATATACTCACTATGAAGTGAGAAAAAAATAAATGTTTCTCTATTTATCCGAGGTAAGAAAAATACAAAATTTTATTGTAGATAATATTGTAGATCTATTGTATTGAATTTCTCTCATTAGTGAGAGAATATTCAAAAACTCAAAGTATATAACGGAATATATAGTGATATATTGTATTTGATTGATAACCAAAAATAATATTTTTTGTAATATTTCAAAATACGCTTTTCTCCCTCCTCCTGTCTCTCATCAGGTGCTAAAAATTTATTATAAAGATAGTCACGGAATATATATTTATAATTATCTACATATTTTTTATCATTTGACGCGGTAGCGTCACGAAGGCGAGTTTGAGAATCGATGTAAACATGGCGCAACCGCTCTACTAATTACTTCTTCAAACGTAGCTTACTAATGGAAAAAGCAATGATTGATGTCTCCGACTTTTGGGCCTGCCCTATATGTATATTGTTTATCATGGTGCTACCACGACACTATTTACTTCTATATTACTATTTCGAATCATGAAATAAAACCAATATAAATTGTTCTACCCATGTGTTTGCAACACATAAATACCGTTTATGATCTACATAAGTTCTAAAAAAACAATAAAAAGGTCAAAGATTTTCATCTCAAGTGCATTTTTATAAATGTATTTCGTAGAATCAAAAGGATATGATTTACTATGAACAAGTAAAACAGTATGAAACCCGTACTAAAGATAGCAACTGATAGTCTGGAGCTATGCGCTGAAAGAAAAATAATCACAACATTCTGAAGGACACTGTAAAGTTATTTTTCTTACAGCAATACTTGCCCATACGTTGTAAACCCGGTACATATCAGAAAACACTTAAATGTAAAGTGCTAAAGTACCCGGCGGACTTTCCATATATTGCCCCTAATGTCCTTGATTTTTTTGAATCAATGGCTCATTACTTCTGTCAACAGAAGTTCGTAGCTTATGAAAATAAGACAAATGGTTCAGTTTAATTATGATACATTATTAGAAAAATATATTGTTTCGTAAATTTGATCTAGAGACTATAGTTTCAAGAATTAACCGATTATATATACTGGTTTTGTTTTCTACAATTATTATAATCAACCCTAAAAAACAAATAAGCAACCATACTATCACACAATTAATAAGAAATTAATGCATATTTATAGTTAGCTTCTCATATAGTTCATTAACAAAAATGATTTCTCTTGAAATTTCACATCAGAAATATTTATTTAAATTAATTGAAAGATTATGAATATCTAAGTTGAATATTAGCTCACTGATAAA
Source organism: Sycobia sp. Sy_11 (assembly GCA_018907035.1). NCBI lineage: Eukaryota > Metazoa > Arthropoda > Insecta > Hymenoptera > Epichrysomallidae > Sycobia > Sycobia sp. Sy_11. The sequence continues at coordinate 984,006 of JACCIC010000101.1, forward strand.
ATTGAGATAAAAGAAGATAAATCGTATGAATAACAATAGTTCATAATTTTTATGCAATGAATTTCTGAAGCATGTATCTTAAATTAAAGTTATTGAAAAAAACTTATTACTATGAAATAAATTATATAAAAGAATAAAAAAATTTGCTGCTCATAAGAATAAAGAAATTCTTATACATTTTTTATTTATTTAACTTGCTGTAACTTATATTCAGTAAATTTTTTGTATTAAATGCTAAGCTCAAAAATATTGAAATATGCGTTTGAAGAAATTTGACCATGATTTTCTTTCAACTTCATTCACTGATAATCCCTTATCAATTTTAAAATGATTATTTTTGTACATATTTTAACTATATGAAACGATTCATAAGCATACCCGATTAAGTTATTTAGGTTGAGAGAGTCTTAAGCGTACTAAATTAATAATCAAAAGATCGAAATAAATACTTGTATAATATAAAAAAACTTGTGTAATTCAGCTATAAAACTATATACGAATATAGTATAAATAAAAATTCGAAAAAAGGAAATTGTTCGATCACATATGCATACGAATGGAAGAAACTATGTTATTAGGAGGCGAACTTAGCTTCTGACCTTTTTTAATGGAAAGGACATTTATGATGGGAAATGGATACACGTTAGCTTAATCAAAATATTTTCTGCCATTTTCTACTACTTTTTCCCATCTGTCTGGCAATATGACGACACTGTGGCAGAATGAAAGAACGATGGCGGTTTCGAGGCGATCCAATCATCCACAAATTCTCGTACTTCTTGAACATGTCGGAAGTACGTATCAACGAGCTCGTGCTGTTTCGATCTGCATAGATGGTAATCAGAAGGCGCTATGTCTGGCGAGTACGCTCAGTGCGGCAACACTTCCCATTCCAGCTCCAACAGGGTGTTTTTGACGGCTTTCGCAAAATGTGCCCGAGCGTTGTCATGCAAGAGAATGACTTTGCGCCTATTGCTTGCGATTGCTGATCTACGTTCGATCAATTTCTGTTGCTCATCAGTTCAAACAAATCAATAAGTTAGCAGCTTGTAATACAGCACATCCTGTTCGTCCCGTCAATTTCACAACAATACCTTTTGGCCGTGGATGCTCCGCGTTGGTGTCGATGTTTTCATAGTAGATTCACTTTTCATCACCAGTTACAATACGGCAGAAAACTTTTCTTTTTTGCCTGGCAAACAAAGACAATGCGATGTTGTAACAATTTATAACGGTTAAATCATGTGGCATCCGTTTACCTTCTTTATAAATCTTTTCCATTGCATGTAAACGTTTGCCAACTGCTCTGTCACTGACTCCTAACTTATTAACTAGTTCTTTCTGCGTTTCAGCTGAGTTTTCGTCTAATAATGCTTGCAATTCACTATCTTCAAACTTATTCGATTGTCCCGAATGTTCTCTTTCATTAACATCAGTATCTCCACTTCTAAACCGCTGAAACCACTTTTTACATGTTGCAAGCGATAGAGCTTGTACGCGATAACATTATTGAAATAATCGATAAGTTTCTGTGACATTTTTTTCAAATCAAAATAGTGGAAAAGTAGATGTCGAAAAAACGATTTATCACGATTCATTTTTCACTGATCGAAAAATTATGTTTATGCAAATGATGGCGTCTGTTAAATGAATTTTATTGGTAAATATCAAAACTAAAAAATAAATACTATATCCGACACATCTGACTTTTCGCACGACTTATATCGCCATCTAAATGTGAAGGTCGAAAACTAAGTTCGCCTCCTAATACTTCATGTCTGTGCGGCACGTAAGCGTTCTAGGTACAACTGTCCACATCCGCATTATTATCTGACAGAATAACTTGAAGTATAATCAAGTAAAATATGATCGGGCGCATATAGCATACTTCAATCGACTTTGTTGTTGCACAAAAGGTAAACATTTGAGATTCTCCCTCATTATATTACAATGCAATTAGCAATGCAGATGTAAACACGACTGTTTCTATCATTATTGGGTATTAATGATATAAGTATTTACTGCAGAATGAATTAACTTGGACTAATATAATATCTAAACATGCCACTTACCTTGAACTAAAGTAGTTCAATGAAAAATTTAGGTAGTAAACTCTATTTTTAGACAACATGTATCTAGCTTAATATTAAGTTGATATTATAAATATTATTTACCTCTTACTCAGAATAGAATGTTTATTAAAATGTTTTATAATTATATTAAATGCATTACGATTTGATTACATATGAAATTCGGGTCTAGTTTTTTATATAGTAATCAGTACCTGTCAACAATTTTGCAACATTATACTTGAGCATTTGTTACGGTGTCGTTTATTTTATCGAGCCAAATCATCGCAAGTTTCCAGTCAAATAAACGTCATTTACGGAAAGCGCTGCTTCTATTATTTAATATGGGAAAAAGTGAGGTTGAGGCCTATGTAAAGAATCATTTCTCGTGAAAATTATTGACTAACAGCTGTTGTATATATAAAACTACGTATATGCGATAAATAACCAATACTTCTCTATTATTAATAAAGTTCCAGCTTTCTGCTTCAATAAAGTTTTTAATTATGAATTTTTATTCACGATACTGCAATGGTTAAGTTAGCTTTTCAATAATAATTTACTGAAAATGAAATGAAATCTGTAAAAATAACTGTTAATAAGAGTAAAATAGTTAGGTGAGCTGGAAGGACTATATATTTTACATAGAAATTTGACTAAATTAGGCTATTTTGCAATGCACAAGTTGTTTAAATATCAGATTTTGAAATAAATACTTGAATAGTCTGCGCGAAAAGCGGGTATTTTAATAAAAAATTTAGATTGAATACCCTTTATTTACAAGTAAGAAGTGTTCACAGCAATTAGGATTCCTACGCCTAATTGTCGAGGTTCGGGTAGCTAAGTCTCGTTACGTTCCAGTTTCTTAATATTTAACAATATGTTTTAATTGAGAAAATTCTATATATATATATATATATATATATATATATATAATTTATATATAAAAAACATAACGGAACCAAAATACGTAATATTGTACATAAGATTAATAGAATATTGGCTATACATTTGGTGAAACATATTTAACTATAATTATAATTCTTCAAGAATTTGAATAAAAACATTTGGTACAATTTTACAAATTGTATCAAATTATAATGTGAAAATAATTTTTAAATTATATTTTCATAGTACTGCATTCCCACGTTATAAATAAGTGAGTGCATGCGCAGACTTTTAATATGTAACTTTTTTATTGAATAATAATAAGTAATAATTTCGAAACTTACACGAATTAGTACTCATACATATATACATATACTTGACTACGTAAAAATTGATTTCAATACTTTCTTTTCTTTAAATTAGAAATATTTACAAATAATAAAACTATAAGTTGTTTTTTAAGCATTGCACGTCTATATCTGTAATTGACTGATAAGTCTAATTAGGAAAACATTTCATTTATATAAATAAATACAATACATTGATTATATTGACAAATGTATTACATTCAAGAGAAGTTTCAAAAGATAAAGAATTCGAATACATCATACTTGTACAAATACTTGCTTTTGTTTTTATTTTTCAGATTATTTCTATGGTCCTGTGTGAGGTGTTTAGGGTTTTTAAGGCTTTCCAGTTTTACTTGTAAAATCCGAGGGATACCGAAATACCAGATACAGAAAAATGTTGAAATGACGCATCTCTTTGAGTGACAACTCTTGCGGGCATTATATATTTCTTTCACCTGTCATGTAATAACCATGGATGTATTTTTAACATCAAAAGCTAAAATTTTACATACAGATACTTTATATGTATTTCTTTGGCTATCTTCAATGTTTAATTAAGATATTAATTTTACGTTTGAGAATCTGGAGAATCTCCTTAAAACATGTAGTGATCAAAATGCCATTTGTAAACAGTCGAATTTTATTGGAATATGGTTGAAGTGGTCTTATATGACACCTTATCACAAACGGAATCTATAAGCCGCTATATAGCTATAGCTGCTGCTGATCTTTAGCGGATTATCCTATACTTTTATCTATGTTTACCTTCCCGTTTTGAATCAAACATTAACCAAAAATCTTGCCCTGTTTAAATCGAACTTCGTGGGTGTTGTGCTCGTCAATAAAGTCAATCTTATACTCATGTTTTCATCACATGGCCGATTATCAACTATGCTATATGTGTTATGATGTCACTTAGCGCCTGCTGGGTTAGAAGTATTACCCTCGGAATCACCGCAAATTTTTCTTCCATCCTATATTGAAGTAGATAAATTTTTTATATTTAATAATAAGTAAAAATTACAAGCATTGCTGTTCTTTATTCCATGTATAGATTTTTATAGCACTTTATAATCTAAACCTGCACTTAGAAGACGATTTTGCTTGATCCAAAGTTTCCTTATTATTTCAAGACGTATTAATAAATTTATGCAAGTTACAGCATTGTGAATGTCGATTGCTAATTACCAAAGTAACTATATAATGTATTTTTATATATAATAATAAGTAGATAAATAAATAAACCTCCAAATATATTTTAACAATATACCGAAAGTAATATAAATACAAATATAAATGTATGACTTCTAGGTTAATTTGAATCGATAATAAAGCGTGGCAAAGCTTTTTTTTCAATGCTCATTTATTATACTCGTTATAATTAAAAATTATACTTTTGTCGACTGTTCTGAATTAAATTAATAAATATTTTTATTAATTTGGTGGTGGGGGCAGTCAGGTTGTTCTTTACTAACATTGAATAGTACTTTTATTTTTTTTATTTTACTTATTATTGTATTTTTATTTTTATTTTTGTTTTATTATTAATTTTATTTTATTTTTATTTTTAATTTTCTGATATAATTTATTGTAGTAATAAGTTTTATTTCAGACTCTACGGGGGTGATCATAAACAAGGACAGTGTGACTGTCGTTATTTTAGCTAATATATGATAGTATAAAGACTCTAAGACCAATAAAAATATTTATTAATTTTATACTCGTTATATTTATTATACTCGTATATTTATTATACAATACAATACTCGTAAAACTATTTATTTTACTCGTATATATTGTTTTTAAAATATATAATAATTTTGATTTAATTAATTAATATAAATAATAGAACGTTAAACAAATTTTGAAGATCACTCATGTTTTTAACTAGCCTTGATTGGTATTTTACTTGAGTAATATTCACAGGAATTATACAATACATTTATTGAAACATAGTAATAATATTAAAAATTACTCTTTTATTTGAAGTATCGTATTATTTGCTATGTTTTATCAAAATATATTATTTATATTATTTTTTTCAAATATAGATTTTATGAAAAATAATGAGACTCTTTCAAATGTAATGATTTATTGAAGTAATTGATGAAATTAATAATAACATTTACTTGATTTTACAAAACACTATACTATTGCGATACACAAATAAATAATATTTCACAAATAAAGTATTTGAATGACCTGGAAAATTCGATATTTCGAATCCAAAATTTCAAAAACATGAAAACGTCAAGTTATTTCGTGAATCTGTAAAACAATGCGGGACGCTTCTGTGTGCTTGGGTTACTTGGCATTGTTTATATATCAAAGAGATTAAATATTTTAAAAATAATTAATGTAAAAAATCTTTAATGTACAATGAATTTTCATTAACTTGTATATATGGATACTTGTCATATTAAATTATAATATTTTATTTTATTGAGGCATATAAAAAGTTCTACTTTAAAATAATTCCTTGCATTCAAATTAAAGACTATGTTAGTACATGTCGTTTTAAAATTAGTCTTATCATTAAATCAATATTATCTTTATATACTTATCTAATTGGAATTGTTTCAGATACTTTGTTTAGCTGTGAATCTTTTCAGAATAAGTAGAGCTTTGAACTATGCTGAACAATCTTAAATGTCAAATGCAACGGCAGATTTGAATAACATTAATAAAATGCCACCTTACTTAAGAGCATGCTGTAAATTAATATTTTTTTCACCATTATAAATACGTATTAATCTACAAAATAGTCAATGCGTTAATATTATTTTGTTTGATATTTAAGGTACATTTCTGCCTCGTCGATGGATTGTAGCTGCTATGGCTTTTACTGCATTCTTCAATTCATATACATTGCGCATGTGCCTTTCTATGACAATTACAATAATGACAGTACCTGTCAAGGTATCAGATAAAGTTGAAGATGAAACATGCCCTGATTTCGAAACTTCTATCCAACTAAGGAATAGTTCAGTTTCCTTTGGAACTTTTGAATGGAACGAATACACCCAGGTATTTAGGAAAATAACAAAATTGCTTGTATTGTTATCGGAAAATACTACAGCGCGCACTTTAGATGTATATATATATATATATATATATATATATATATATATATATATATATATATAAACGTTTATTTTACTAAAATTTTTTAATTTAATTTACTTTAGTTAAATTAATTCAATTAATTCAATTTCTAGATACTTCTTTGAACATGTAATTATTTTAAATTATTGATTCAAGCTAATAAACTTATATTCATATATTTGGATCAAATGTCGTGCTTTACTGTTTACAAATACAAAGTAGTTTTAAAGAGCTATAAAATTATTATTCGGATACACGTTTTCAACTTCACAACGTTTACCAACACAAAAGAAAACATACTATTATCTAACTTTTTGGCTACTAAAGTAAATACAACTAAATTTCTTTATAGCTTTTGATATAATTTAATGATATTATAAATCTACGCATTTCCATTGAAATCATATAGAAATATAATACCCCCGTTGAGATAAGATCGAATAGTATCGTTAATAATTATTTACATATAAACAATTTTTTAAAAATGATATAATGATACTTTATTTATTTTATCTCCAAATTTTTTTACCGCCCAAACTCGAAAGTGTGGCCTACGGCAGATCACCTTTTTGAAGTGGACGCGATCATAGGTAAATTATTTATAGAAATATATATTTATAAATAGAGTACAATTAATTTAAATATTATAGACCTGTTTAAAAAATAGGTTAAATTATTATGTCGGGCGAAGCCGAAACGTGTGATATATATATATATATATATATATATATATATATATATATATATATATATGTTGGAATCTAGATCTAATATGTAAAATACAAGCAGAGTGGAAATAAAAGGAATAACACAAAGACAAGGTATTTCGGTTATTCAGAGCTTTATTCACAATCAACTAACTCGCACAACGTTTAGCAGTCTACTAACTGCACTCTCTATAAAGGGCGCTCGCGCAGCGCCGCTCTCGCACACAGCATCTATACCGCTCGTACAGATGGTACACACACACACTATATAAGCACAGCATGGTTGGTGCTCAATCCCAACAATATATATATATATTTATATTTATACAGCATTAAGACAATCTTGAATATTATAATAAATAATTATATTGCAATGCATTAATACATTCTTAACATTCTTTAATTATGAAAAATTATTTATTTTATAAAAAAACTAGCATCTCCTGTCTCGGCTTCGCCCGAGATAATAATTTAAACGATTTCATAAACAAAACAATAATATCTAAGTAAAAATTACTCTATATATACAAATCTATATTTCTATAAATAATTGACCGTAATTTACCTATCGTCGCATCTGTATAAAAAGATGCTTCAATGTAGCATCCACTTCAAAAAGTTGATATTTTGCCGACCATTTTATACAATATTTATATATATATATATATATATATATATATATATGCATATTAAATGGAGAAAATTGTACTTTCGAGTTCAAGCGGTAGAACAAGATGTCCAAGTCTCTCGAGACGACGTTTTCGAAGAGTATCATGTTCGGGCTATAGGAAATGTCTCGGGACGATTGCTATAGAGAGTTTTTTATTGGGGAGATAGAATACAATGTCCAGGTATCCCGTGACGACTTTTACTGCGAGTGTGCGTATTCGAATGTTATAATACGAATATTGTCATAGAAGTCGTACTGACATTCATGGGCATTGTTTTCCACTAACTATACACGAAACTCCCCGTTGAAGTCGTCCCGAGAAACCTAACATCGCTTCCGAACGACTAAACAAAATACTCCTCATAGAAGTCGTTTGGAAAGATCTAGATATTGTATTTTACCGTGTCAACACGAATCTTCCAATAGAAGTTGTTTTCCTCGTACGTGGATCTCGTTTTCTACCAACTAAATACAATATTCCCCGAACACACAACTGCCTATAGAAATCGTCTTCAGACAACTGGATATCGTAATCAACCGCCCGTACACGCCAATACAATATTTATCAGTAGAAGCCGTATTTAAAATGTGTATATATAATATGTACAATATAATATACATACAATATATATATATATACATATATATATATATATATATATATATATATTTGATATTTCCGTTTCTTCAATTAATTACCGTGAATATTTTTGTAGTGATGCCAACTGAAATTCAAGCAAAATGTGGTGGTATACGCATAGCATATTTTTTAAGCAGACGATGAATATCACCTTTTTATGCAGAAGTGACGATATATTTTATTTATATATACATAGTTTCAAGGTTGGTAAAGAACACTATTTTGCCATTATTTCTTTTCTTCGAACTAAAAAAAAACTTTTCCCAATTCTGAAGTTAATAGAATGTATAAAAATAAAAATACCGTTTGTCGTCACAAACTATATTCAGTACGATTTGGCATACAGAACCATTTTTAAGAGAAGGAGAAAAAAAGACAGAGATAGAGAGAGATTTTCCCATGTAAAAGAAAATAAAATTTACAAAAATCAAAAGATATCCATAAGGTATCAGAGTAGTGTCAGTTAACCTGAAGACCAAAAAAGGTAATACCGACTAACGTCACACCTTCTTTAGGATACGAATCCCAACGTTGGATATGAACATACGTTTTTTTTTTTTTAATGACGCGGGGAGGGGAAATCTTCTAAAGACACCTTTCTAACAGAGGTAGTGTCAGATTCATGGAGCCTTTGCTCGCATGCCTACCGACTAAAACCCCTCCCCGCAGGGATTCCTACCCGGAAGTATCATTCCCTTTACCTGTTGGGATAAAAAAATTATTAAACGGAACGGTGTAGGGGATGGGAGAGCAGGAGTGGGATGTGGATAGGGGGGAGGAATTGGTGAGTTTAGGGCCTTTGCCTTGATGGGGACAGAGGCTTACGTACGAAAACGAAGCACGGAGTGGCTGGTGGCGGATGATGGGGTTACGGATCGTTGATCAGGTGGCAAGGCCTTCTGTAGCGATCCGTTGATTTAGGAAGGATACTACTCAGGGACTGGATTCCTGAGTTCGGGTGCTGTTTAGTTGATTCTCTCAGATTTTTGGCGAATTTGTTCGCGTAATCGTTGAGAGCAAGAAGGTTAGTTTCTTTAAGTACTTGAGTGTTCCTTAAGTACCAAGGGGTGTTAAGGGAAGAGCGTAGCAGCCTCATGTAGGTGCCTTGGAGTCGCTGAAGTCTATCTGGGTAGATGGACCCCCAGATGGGGATGGCATATGTGGCAATACTCCTGATGGTGGCGGAGAAGACTCTGGCCTTTGTTATGGGTGACAGTGTTTTGCTATGGAAGGAAGGTTTGTGCTTTAAGAAGGTTTCTAGCATTTTGCTCCTGGTGAGGCGGAGGTGTTTGTTCCAGGATAGGTTCCTGTCGAACGTCACTCCGAGGTATTTGACCGATTGGCTCCACGGGATAGAGGAGCCTTTGATCGTTACTTTTGGAGGGATGTGGTTTTTACGGGAGATAAAGGTTGCACTGGACTTGCTCTCGTTGATGGAGAGTCTCCACCGTGAGTACCAATTAATGAGGTGTGGGAGAAATCTGTTTAGCATTGAGGTGCTGTGGCAGATTGTTTTAGTGGCGTCTGTGAGGGCAATATCGTCCGCATAGAGTGCCGTGGTAATTATATCGTGTATAGGAAGATCATGGCAGAGAAAAGTAAAAAGTAGGGGGGAGAGCTTAGACTCTTGCGGGACGCCGGCTGAGATGGCCTTCGGCTGAGTTGCCTACCCTAACTCTAATAAATTGGTCTGATAGGAATGCAGTCGTCTGTTCATGTTGTCAGCAATGAGTTCCGTAACTCTGAGAAGTTAATGTCAGAGAGGCGTTTTAGGATAACGCTTTCGGCCACTTTGCTTATGGAGTTTAGAAGACTGATGGGACGATAGCTTGCGGGGTCGTTGAGGGACTTCCCGGCTTTTGGAAGACAGACCACTATGGCCGTTTTCCAGGCCTTGGGAAAGTATTGATGTCTCATCATTGCGTTTACGATATTGCAGATGGACATGATGTGGTTATGGGGGAGGATTTTTAGTGTGTTGTTATTGATTTTGTCAGCACCAGGGGCTTTCTTGTTTTGAAGACTGCGAATGATGTCGCGTATCTCTTTGGGGGAGGTAGGGGTGATGTCCCTGTTTGAAGGGAGAAAACATTCGTTTGAGATGGCCTGGTATTAATAATTTAAGCGGACTACTTTGAGTTGATGTTCATGATTCAAGACGCCACCTAGTGACCGCTGGTGGAACTGACTGTAAAAACCATTCACTTAATTTATTAATGAAAGTAGAATGATTTTCAATAAAAAACATAGCGTATATCCTTCCCAAGATAATATAGAATCTATATATCAAATTTCAAAACAATCGGTTCAGTCCAATTAAATAAATTAAAACTAATACATAATAATATCAATATATATATTTATATCAATATTAGTACATATCAATATATAATTAATTGAAAATTATAATGACAGTCAGACTGTCCTTGTTTAAAATCACCCCCGCAGACTAATCTGAAATAAAAATATATTAGCTGAAAAAATTCTTTATGAGTGAAGTCTGACTGTCCGCACCCTTACCTAATTGAAGACGTAGTTCAACGTTTCGAGCTCGCTATGGCTCCTTATCAGGGACTAAACTGTTAGTTACGGGGGTGGTATTAATTATTAATACTAATACTAAACTATTAGTCTACGAGGGTGATTTTAAACAAGGACAGTCTGACTGTCATTATAATTTTCAAATAATTATATATTGAATTATTATGTATTACTTTTAATTTATTTAATTAGACAGTAAAACCAATAGAAATCTTTATTAATTTATCTAAATACAGTCTACATAAGCATAATTAAAGTAATTTAATAATATTTATGTTAAGAAAGCTTTCCTTAAATATTTCATTGTCAATTATGGATCAATATGCACACATATATAGAATGTAACATTTATTCTTGTACCATCAACAATTCTTTATTTTTAATGATTTTTAAGTTGCTGAATTACACGCTAAATAAATATACAATTTTTTGAGCGAACTAAAGGATAAATTATCGAAAAGCGCTCATTGAATTTCTATATATTGTGGTGTGGAATATTAGGAAGTAAAATATCAGACTCGAGAAATACTTTATAAAACGAATTTATTTAACACGAGAAAGGAACGTCTGTTGACGACGACTATAGAAAACCAATCTAAATTCCGGATATCTAAGCAATAAACATATATACATCTTCTCTATGTAGAAGTTTGAAAAAGAGTTGACAAATAAGAAAACATCTGCAACGCACATTATTACAAAGAGTGGTGACGCAGACCGTAATCTAACTGACCGGACTCAATTTACAATCCCATAAGAGTTTCTGACTGTTTGTTTCTCAAATGGTTTTTTATGCATTATTCAGACAAGGCTTAAATAATTCCGCGGCACTCAGAACCGATTTTGCTGAAATTTTGTATATTTATGTTGTTTACGGCGCTGCTTACGAATATCATACTGATTTTTTTTGAAAATTTAATTTTCACAGTAAAATACATAAAAATCCACAGAACTGATGGAATTGATCACCGAAAATAAAAGAAATCATGAAAAATAAAATTTTTAACAAACGTCGATTTTATCATTGTATTTCTTTGGTCCATAAATTTTTTTCAATACAAGCGATATTTTTGGAGAAAAATTTATACTATTCTGTCTCTATTCCGTCCCTCAAAATCGACTCATACATTTATATTTTTGGAATATCATAGTGACTGTTGGTGAAAGTGAAATTTAAGTCTCAAATTGCATAAAATAAACAATAATAATGGTTATTCAAATTAATTAGAGAAAATACGAAACATTTAAAAACATATTCAAAATAAAAGTTGTAGATATCATTAAAATATATATTTTTATATATTTTTTAATATATATATATATATATATATATATATATATATATATATATATATATATGTACACATGGTGTCCCAAATCTAACTGCTCATATTAGCGACATGTTAACAGGAAGGAAAAGCTATGTGTAAATATTAATATTCATTTAGGCTAATTGTTAATAGTTTTTGCACTACGAGCCCATGTCTGTGGGCTAATCAGGACTCAGAGAAGTAGGTCATTGTCCGTGAGCAAGTCAGGAGTACAAACAAAGCGAAACGAGTAACTGCTTGGGTATACGGGCGCATTGATGAAGCGACATTCATGCATCTTGTGAATCAAGATTATCTTTCTTCGTCTACAAAGGTCTCTTTTCACAATTTTTGTCAAGTAACATTCTTTTTATAACAGCCCACTTCACTGCGTTATAAATAATGAAGAAAAGGCGAATGTTTGCTCTCGGCCCGCGAGAAAATCGGTTAGTGGTTGTCACGGACGAACTGACCGCGAACCCACACGTGTGTTTTATAAAAACAAATGTGCAACGGAATTTTCAAAATGTTACAAAGATTGAAAAATAGATAATTGATAATCACATTGAAAACAGGAAAAAATACTGATCATTTAAATGGTAACAATCAGATGATTTGAGTTTGAATTCTGATCAAAATCGTATAAAATAATTATGAAGGTATTGCATGAGCTCTATAAGATCATTTTATCCGGTTTTTATCATTCAAATTTCCTTGCAATCAGTATTTTTCAGTTTTTAATGTGATTATCAAATATCTATTTAGCAATCTTTGTAGCATTGCGAAAATTATAGATAGAAAATTATAGTTTTTTCCGAAAATAAAAGTTCTACAGCAAAAATGTATAAAATAGAAATATGTGTGTTAGTAGATGTAAAACTTTTATTAAAAACATCTTTTTAAATTCTCAAAAATATTCTATACAACATAATGTTTATGCATTTACGTATTTTTATGTATTTTATCATGAAAAGCCAAAATGCGACAAAAACAATTAGGATATTTATTGATTTTTTTTAAATATAATAGTTGGAATATTAAAAATAAAGATATACGAAGAATGTTTTTAACATGAATTTTAGTTTAATCGAGGAAAGAAAAGACGTCTGTTCAACCTTCACGACGACTCAAGACGAACTACAGTATACGAAATTGAAAATTTTGCAAGCCCTTGAATGAAACTGAAAACGTATAAGAAAAACTTCAGGCACCTAAACAATAAAATAATTTACCACGTAGGGCAGCAAAGACGCAGATCGTAATAAAAGCGAGTGGACTAAATATTTATTCTCAAGTATTTTTTGCTTTGTTATTTTATAGAAGGCTAAAATAATCTAACACACCCTCTCAAAAATTAGTTAAGTACAAACAATAATATATACTTTAAAACTAATATATATGAAAGTTCCTTTCAGTCTACATTCTTTCTTCGGTTGCCCTCGAAAATTACATACGGTTCAAAATTTGTTGCAAGAAATAGGGACATCCAAGAAAACCTATTCAAACTGTGTCTATTAGTAATATAATATTTATTTTTGAAATAAAATATGAATTTCAATTTTATTCAATTCAAGGAATTTCACAGTTGCCAATGGCTTTGCTAGTACATCAGCAATTTGGTCCCTTGTGGAATATGTTTCAATATTAATACATTGTTCTCTATTTGCTCTCTTGAGCAATGATATATAATATCTATGTGTTTCGATCGTTTATGATTACTTGGGTTATTCGCTATACTTAACCGTTATTGTCTTTATAAATTACAATCGATTTCCTGATTTTAATTTATATACTATTTATTAACGACTTTAGCTATAATGCTTCTTGAACATCTTCAAATAAAGACATATATTCAGCTTCTGTTGAAGAATCTGCTACAGATGTTTATTTTTTAGTATTCCAGCAAATCGTTCACTTCTCAAAGAACTTAAATAAGTAACCTGCAATACTTTTTCTATCAATATCTTCATGACCACCTGAATCAGCATCATCATAATCACATAAAATATTTTTACTGTTGCCTTTTGTATAAGTTAATTTTAAATTCACCGAACCTTTAACATACTTCAAAATTCTTTTTAGGTATCTTTATAGTTCTGTATTATTTTTATTTAAATATCTACTTAGAATATTTATTGCTGAACCTATATCTGGCCGCGTAGAAACCATTACATAATTGAAGTATCCGATAAGATTTGCAAGGGCCATCATCGTATTTTTCATCTGAAATTAAATCATTAACCGAGAGATGGTTCTAGTAATACCAAATTGGCCACGTTTTCCTAGAGTAAGAACCTATATATAAAACGTATAAAAATTTCAGGTTGATCAGACCACAAGGAGATGAGTTATAGAGGTTAAATTAAAGTCACATTGTAATTTGTTTGAAAAATGAAAAAAAGCGAGTTTCCAGTGTTGATAAAATATTGTTTTTTAATAGATAAAAACACTGTAGAAGCCCAGCAATGGATTGAAAAACATTATCCGGACTCCTCTCCATCCAAACCAATGATTGGTCAGTGGTATGCTGAGTACAAACGTGGTCGTACGGACACAAACGATGCAGAACGTTCGTGTAGGCCATTGAAAGCCGTGACACCGGAAAATGTGAGTAAAGTGTTAAAAATCATAATGAAATATTGCAAAGTGAAGGTTCGTGAGATTGCAGAAATGACACAGATATCATCTAGGAGCGTATTTACAATCTTTCATGAAAAATTGAGCATCAAAAAGGTTTCTTCCAAGTGGGTGCCGCGACTGCTTTCAGTGGAACAAAAACAGCAACGAGTCGACGATTCAGAGAGTTGTTTATCGCTATTGTTACTGACTGTTACGACTTACTTTGTAATTTGTCTTTATACTTATTATAATATTTCGATAATTTTATGATCTTTCATATTAAAGATAGTACGTGCGTTTTATATTGTATTGTATATATATAAGGTTTTTGTTAATTATTTATCAATAGGTCGTAACGACTATATGCAATTCGATTCGTCAGTTCGTGGTAAATAATTTAATTTGTTAAAGAGTGTGTCTTTAGTATAAAGTAATAAACTATGCCTTAGTGAGTAAGATTAATAAAATAAAGAATGTTTATATTATTTGTAGCGTTATATTGGAATATAGTAATCAGTAGATTATATTACGTTGCGTTTATAAGGATAGTATTACCTAGGATAAGATGCGAGACTTCGAAAGTATAATTCGACATAAATAAAATGTAGTGCGAAATTTAGATTTTATTTTATGCTCTACTATATGTTATATAATTTTGATTGTTATAATTTTAATAAAGAATCATCGGGATAAATAAGCGTAATATGTATATAAAGAAAGTCAGAGGAAATTATATGTACCAACTCGGGAGATTTAAGCTGGCATTATATATATACTGAGTTAACGCCATTTCATGTACATGCATTTAAATTCCTGTACATGCATTTACATGTCAAATGATCTGGTTATTTTCGAAAGCTGATCAAATTGAATCTCTACGAAATGTAGAGACATATATATCCACAAAGATTGGATTTCTTTCCGGACCGCAAGGCTGCGAGACAAAACTACTCGAGATCTCGCGCGGTCGCACTATTATCTTATCGCTAAATTTCGGGGAACCTACTTTATGAGGAGCGATACGTCTATATAAGCCCGGACGCGTTCGCGAATGATTCATTTTTTCCACTGGCTTTCTAAGGTTCGTTTGTATTCTTCTTTCAAAATAATTTTGTTTAAAGTATTTTTTAAATAAAATTATTATCTTTGTTATTATTATTTTGCTATTGTGAAAAGTCCCTGGTTAATTATAACTATTTACTCGCAATAAAAAGGATTTTCTGTGTCCATACGTGAAAATATGCTTCTCTGCCAAGAAATGTATATCAAAAACCAATAATTTATGGCAGTTTTGATTGATTTACTTATGAAAATTCATTTCCAGAAAAAAGCACTGTGATGTTCGTAATAAGTACCGCAAAAAACAAAAGCACATAAATTTTCAGCAAAATCGAATGTGGAAGCTCTTTCGAAGTTCACATTCAAATGCATATTTTCAAAAAGGCTGAAGCGGTAGAAAAGCGTGCAAATGTGATGAGTGTACATTTTTCTATATGGCAAGTTTACCCGAGGGCCTTTACGACAGAAATATAACACTTATAATAAGCTAATTTTGCGGGAGCAGAGTGTAAAGCAATAGAACAAGATTTAGTAAACACTTTAGCTTTTTGTCTCTCTCGGACATATTAATTCTAATAAATGATACTTTGATAAGAAGGCACCCGCCGTGACACTAGACTCACTCATGGAACGTTGTAGATTGTGTACGTATATACAAACGAACTGCGTACTTGCACGCGTCATGTTCTTTTGAAATATAAAATATGCTTTATATGTAAAAATTACAGTAAAATGCGTAATTTCAAATACAATCTACATATATTTAGTTTTATTGCCTAATTTCTTTATAATTACTTACGTTAAATATGAATATGAGATATTTCAATAAGTATCAGGGTTCTTTTTATTTCGATAATATATATAAGTAAAAGTCATAAAATGCCATATCAGGTGAATACGGTAAGTGATTTCTTATCAGAATGACGGTTTTAATAAAAAAATCCGTCACTCGTGTCGATCGAGTGGACGGTCCATTATCATCCAACAAACATTTGCTTCCACTTTTACGATATTCTGGCCAAATACAACGAATATGGGCATGAATACGCTTCATAATACCAAGACAATACACAGCATTAACCGTTTTGCCAGATGGAATGAATTCCTGGTCAATAATGCATTCGGAATCATAGAAAGGGATGAGCAATGTTTTGATTTTCGATTTTTCCAAGCGCGATATTGAGAACACCATGTCTCGTTATCAATTATGATAGAATAAAGAAAGTTTTAATCGATTTTGGCTTCTTTAATGATATCCTTAGAATGTTGAATTCGAAGCGCTTTTCGGGCTTCAGTCAATTTGTATGGGACAAAGCGCGATCTAGCCTTTCGAAGATCCAAAATCTCAGTCAACATGTGATGAATCGATGTTTCTGACGATTTCGGCTTATTTTTGATGAATTGACATACTTTCTCGATGTTCTTTTCGTTTACCGATTCTCTTGACTGATCCGATCCGTGATCATTATTGAGGTATTCTCAGTCGTCTTTGCCGAATCCACTTCTTAATTGTTGGACTAGATAGACAATCACTACGATAAACTTGTTGCATCATTTTATGTGTTTCGGTAAAAGTTTTGCCGAGTTTAAAATAAAACTTGATGTGAGCTCTTTGCTCAATGCTCTTTTTACGAGTAACAAACAAAACACCCTATCACCTGAGGCGCAATATCTTCGTTTCTATTCATCCAAATGTTATGAAATTTAGACAGAATGAAAATGAAGATATCCCTTTAGAACGCGCTTAAGCACAAATAGGCGGCGTAAATGATTGACCTCCTGTTTAAAAAGTCTGGGAACTTTTGAAACATATCTGATAATGTGGTCTGCTAAGTATGTAGCTTTAGAAAAAATGAAATTTTTTAAAACGTATCAGTTTATTTTTCATTATACTCTCCTTTTAATTTGATACACTTGTGAACTAATTTATGTTAAAAATACCTTTTCTTATAATCCGAAAAGTAGGCGTTGATTTTCAGTTTATTGGTGAATCACTTTTGTTAAATTTAGAAACAGAAAAAGTTAAATGGAGTCAAATCTGGCAAAAGAGAAGGCTATGCTGCTTAGTAATGAACCGAATCTCAGTTGAAGTAGGAAACATTCATTTGTAATGCATAAAATAACTTCATTCGTCAGCGAGTACACTACTATATCAACCATGAGCAAAATAGTAATTAGTAAGAGTATCAAGAACAACATCGCATACAGCAACTGTTAGGAGTACGGCAGCAGGTCGAACTACCCTAGCATATCATTCCAAAAAGAAGACGATATCGAGGACCAATTCTCTGATAAAAATGAAACCTAGTTGGTGGGTATGTGATACAGTAGGTTTAAAACGGTAGACGTTATTAACGAGTGTAAAGACCGAGAAGTGTGTCTTGCAGGTAAATCGGCGTTAATAGAAAGTAGTAATAGAAAGTGGCTGCTTAGTACAAAGTTCGTATTTGGGAAGAAACAAAGTTCTTAAAGAGGGCACTGGACGTCGGAAATCTTCATTAAGCCTAATATATTGGAAGGAAGACTGCCTAACCCGAGAATAATTACAGTGGCTATGGGTCAGAGTTTCTGACAGTTGTGTGAGTCCTAGTGAAGTTACGAAATTACGTGTGAACGACTTGGAAGTCAATACCTCATTTATAGGTATGATGAATATTCGATGTTCGGCAGTTTTTCGATTTTTTTTTTAAATTATGCTATTTCCAAATCAGTTTTCATACGTACGGCGGAATATCTTGCACAAACTATTGATCAATTGGCTGAACGAACTATTTATCAATATTTATATTTTGAGCCATTTTTTAAATGATCCAATAATGATTTATATCAAGCACTTATTTTGTTATTTTTACTTCTCATATCTAAAAAGTAAATTACTTTTCATATGGTAAATTGTATTGATGACTGTATTAAAGTTTTAGCGATAATGTTAAAAATAGAGTTTAGGTCTTTATTAACACATTCATAAAATTCAAATGAGTAATATCTATAATATAAATATCTATTTTAATTATTTATCTATAAAAACGAAAAGAATAAGAACTGTTTTTGATTTCGAATACTTTGGTTGAAGTAAAATCACGTGATTTTCAATTGACGTGCGGTATTTTAAAATTGGATGAGAATATGATTTATTCTATACTGATCCCATTTTAATTTAAATGATTTTAAATTTTAGATAAAATTTTAGGAAATTTTGTAAAAAATTATGAAACATTTTTCAAAATATAAATATCTTCAAGAATTTCTCTTATATAACTAGTTTTAATAACTTGTTTTAAAATATTTAAGTTTCAAATTTGAAAAAATGTAACAAATCTAAGTTATGTTCTTTATGTTAGGATGTACCATTCGTACTTTGTAAATTATATTGATGTTCCCATATGCTTTGTTTTAAGTACAGTTTTCTTAAGCTAAATTTTTACTACTAATTATCATTTCAGATTCTGCAGGGGTTTGACTGCCATTATATTAGTATAGTAGATTATTACATAAACACTATACCAATAGAAAAAATTATTAATTTAATTCACAACAGCCAATATAATTAGAATTTATAATTATTTGAAAAATTTTATAAATAATTATTAATAATGAAGAAACTATTATATACGTATATATATATATATATATATATATATATATATATATATATATATATATATATATATATATAGATGTAGTTTTTTGTCTTAAGCATAAGAGGATAACTTGCAGGAATTTTTTTAATAGTGTTGATCTAAATATAATTGAGATTTTGCTGAATAACCAATAAATATTTTTGAACTATAAACTGACTGGTTTTTATACCTAATTAGATCAATGTGCGGAGCTTTATAAAATTTCTATCAATAATTCCAAAAGCGATAGAACCTCCTTAGACTTTTGATTGAAATTGGGTTCAGCTGAAGACTTAATCTAGCTATGTATGAAAAGAAAAACGATTTTTACAAACGTCTATGCTCGACGTTTGAAAACATTGTTAGGTGCCTAGTACAATAATCGATGGATAACTCTTATTAATTAAATTTGATGGTGGGCGTAGTCAGTTTCTGCTTTGCTAACAATAGTATATTGATTGTTTTTGTTATTTTTTAGTTATAGTTTTTTTAGTTTATTATTTTAGTAACTTTTTTTATTTAAGATTCAATGAGGCGATTATAAAGAAGGGTTACAATTTGACTGCCATTAGATAATTTTCTATTCATGTTTATTTGATTTAATAAATGGAAGCAATGAGGTTTATTTTATTTTTATAGCCATTTAGAGAAAAGTTACCTGGATTTTATGTGAATGATTAATAATCTAATGACTGATATTGCAACTTCATTCATTTTTCAATAAGTATTTTTACGAACGTACATTTTCATCAAGAATTACATTTTCAAGTACATATTGTTCGTTATATAATTATAAGTACATTGTTAATAATTAATATAATATTTAACACTCTCATTTTATTACTTTTTCACAATCGTAATGCTTATTAATTCCACTATTGCTGGTTATTCTAACTAAACTTCGTTTTTTCTAATACATTCCATAAGTGTTAATTCGAATAATAAAAAGCCGGTTTGACTATAAGTTGATTATTTAATACTTATTGGAGGATAATTGCGTCGATTATAATGTTTGCGATCATGTTTTCATCTAATGACATATGATATTTCAAAAGTTCGAGGCGTGATTGTATATGTCTTACTCGAGATTTTGGGTAATAGCTGATTAGGTCGAAAGAAGCTCAAAATGTGATTTCTGGTTTTTGTCGCTCTGACGAAATTTCAATTTTTCGCAGTACTGCTACTTATAGGTATGTGCTATCGAAGAAGAAAAGCGAGCTAAACTTGCACCAGTCGAATTGTGTTTCCATGCATCTAGCGACTCAGAGAGGCTCAAGTAGTCATTCCCTATACCTCAAAGATGATCGTTCTGAAATTATCGGGAAAGCTTAATTTACAGTCTTTTTTGAGATAGATTTAAATGTATCACTAGTGGGTATCGTTCTTTCGACATCATCAGCACTGTGATAATTGATTCGCTTCCAGAGATTAAATTCCAAGATGAACTTATTATTATATTTAAAAGTTTTGGGAATATTTTGACAGCAAATTGGTAAGAAGTGATTAGAATTGTCAAGAAATAAGTCAATGATTTTAAACCAGGCCAACGTATCTGTCTATAATACACTGATTAATTTGCAAATAAATTTTACATTGCCATATCCAAAATCTAATAAAAAATAGTTATCTTGTAGCAGGCTCATTTTATTAATATACACGACAACGCCTAGTGACGTTCATTTTAATGAACATATTTTATTATTATTTAAGTTTCAATTTACAAACAATTTAAATAATTTTTTTAAGAAGTCTGTTTAAAATTGTTTGCGAAACCGGTTCTATAAAGTTTGCCCTCTAAAGCAATATTTTTCCTTGTGCTGTTTTGGAAGAATTTTGCAGTTGTCCGGGTCTATGTTAAGTATAACACTTGTGGGCTTTAGCTGGTTTTAGGCTTGTCCCGAGTCCGACTATTATTTTTTAAACGCATAGTGGGTACAAAATGTTTGTTTTCCTGACTCATTTTGTCAGTTCACAAAAAATATTAGAATATTGTCAATGTAACATAATCCCTAAAATATAGACACAACTAAATGACAACTATTCAATAATTATATACGCTTTAGATAATTAAATAGAATTTTATCGTAATTTTATAATAATAAAAAAATCAATTTTTCATCAAAAAAAAATTTGCATTTAACCCAAAAAACCCTACAGTGATTTTATAGTTATACTTTGAAAATAACCATCAATAGTCAAATTGTCGCATTATTCGTTTACTATCAAAATGATGGATTTAACTTTCATATAATGATAAAGAT
Organism: Sycobia sp. Sy_11; assembly: GCA_018907035.1. Taxonomy (NCBI): domain Eukaryota; kingdom Metazoa; phylum Arthropoda; class Insecta; order Hymenoptera; family Epichrysomallidae; genus Sycobia; species Sycobia sp. Sy_11. The sequence continues at coordinate 1,005,845 of JACCIC010000101.1, forward strand.
TCTGTATAATGTCGCTTTTTTCATATGAAAACTATTATTTACATAAAACAAAAAATCGCAGAAAATGTCGAGTCTAATTATGACCTTGTCGGTTTTCCTGCAAAAGCCAGTAAAATATGTACTAAAATTAATTTTAATTACAAAGCATCTATTATAAAAAATTAATAAATTCAATTGAAGTAACATAGTAAATCAGAAAGCATAAATAAATCTGCATTTGAAAATGATTCTGAGAATTGTTTGCATGAAGAAATCCGGACCTAAAAGAAATAATTGGTTCAGTTCAAATAAAGCTAGAACCCTAAACAATTATATACTAAATCACTATAGACATGGAACTTTAATCTGTACATATACCCTCTAAAATATTTTACTTTTTCATGTTCAGAACTTTTTTATCTTTACAAGACCTTGTAAAAATTTTCTTTTTCAATCATTTCATTTAGAACGTATCTCTCTCTTGAACATTCAGTAAAAATTCACCATTATATTTATGTTCCATCATCCTTCATATTGTATATGAATTTTTTAATATCCTGATGAAATGGGTTTTCTCTCTTGAATATTCTAAATTTTCAGTTCATTAATCAAGGTAAGAATTCAATAAATATAATTTGAAATCATCTTCTTCGTAATTTTTTTTTAATATCTATTTTTTCAGTTGAAATAAATCCTATAACTACTCTAAAATTTATTCAAGAATTTTTTTCCAATATTTCTTAGTATGATTTATAATGGGATATAATATCCACCTAATAATTAGAAGCATGTCCATGGTAAATTATTCCAAGAATGATACGGGTGTTGTTGTTGCAGTGATCTATCTTGATGATTTCCGTTACCATCTCCCTCTCGAGGCCCAATATCACTATAATCTAATACTTTCCAATTTTTGATAGAATTCTACACGATAAAATTCTTCATCTTAATTTGGTAATAAAGTTCCTTCTGTAATGCTGTTCTATTCTGTTCTCTCGTAGAGCCTGTTTTAACTTGATATTAACTGTAAGAAGTAAGTGATCAGTAGAAGAGCAAATGGAGATAAATAGTATCTTTCTAACTACGTTTGTTATGCAAGATTAAAACTATCCTGTTTAATGCAATTAACTTTTCAATAAAATATACCTTATACGTTTTTGGAATCCTGTGAAATATTTTTTTTGGTATTTCTTACAATATTGAATTGCAGGTATAATCCAATATCTTATTTATGATTCTATAACTTTTAATTATTATTAAGTATTAAAATCCAGAAAAGTATACATTTCTGAATTTTTTATAGTTTAGTCTACTTATAATTTTGGGTACTGATTAGGTATATATCACTTCGTATTTCAAGGTAAAACAATGATTCTTCAGGTAATTTATATATTTTAGAATGCTATTCCGAATATTATGGTAAAAATTGGCGATTAGACAATTCTTTGATAAAAAGAATGAAAAAGGATTAATTGTATAATTTTTTCGAAGTTATCATTGCAAATATTAAAAATTAAAACAATATTTCAATAAATTTTATAGACGACCTCCAACGACATTTTTTGTTCTCTATATTTTTCAAGTAACAAATCTGGTGACAAATATATTCAAATCTATGATGACTTTTAAGTATATATTGTGTTTCTAAATTGATTTGATAGATAATATTGAGTTATTAAAAATATTGCTCATAAAAAAATTTTTTGTGAACCTATATTACTTATATGTTTACTTTAGAAATGTGTTTGAATGAAATGGTGGTGGTAATATTCTTATTAATTATTCAAACAAAATCTTAACTTTCGAGTTATCAAGTCGTTTAATATTTATACATAATTGAATTATAAAGAGAAAATAACTCTGTTTACGTTCTCGTGAAACGATTTGTTTATAGGAAAAATATTATTTTCCTAAAAAAATGTCAACTTTAAAATTCAATTTAATCAACGTTTCCAAACTTAAGCAAAGCTTACATTACGAAAATCCGATTCTATTGGACCGTAACACGAAAGCGAGCTTGAGCTTTCGGATAAACATAACATAGAAAGTAAAGCTCAAAGTTAACATACAAGTAAATAAATACACATCTTTATTCCATGACGATTCATTAAATTAAAATCTTCTTTTAAAGTATGCGCACTGTAGTATCTTCTGAATTTGGAAAAAATTAATACTAAAAACTATGTTATTATTTTGTAATATATAATATAATGAATAAATATATAATTAACAGGGAATTATTCTATCCTCCTATTATTGGGGATATATTATTACACATATTCCTGGTGGTTTATTAGCAGATAAAACAGGTGCAAAATATCCAGTTGGCATAGGAGTACTTATTACATCTATACTTAGTATTTTAACACCATCTGCTACTATATGGGGAGGTGCTAATATGCTAATTTGTATACGCTTCATAATGGGTCTTTGTGGAGGCGTTATTCAGCCTGCAATTAGTTGTTTACTATCAGAATGGATCCCAAGTCAAGAGCGTTCAATTGTAGGAACGATAGTGTATTCTGGAATCCGACTAGGAAATATCTTTTCGTTAGTAATATCAGGATTAATTATGAAGCGATTCAACAACGATTGGCAATATCCGTTTCAATTGTTTGGTTGGGTTGGTATTCTGTGGTTCATATTTTGGATGTTACTGTGCTACAATAATCCCAGAGAACATCCTTTTATGCCAGACAAAGAAAAAGCATATTTAAATGAAACCATACGGACTCATTTTTATAACGACAAGCCACCATTTCCATGGAAACATGCACTAAGATCGAAACCTTTTCTGGCTTTAATTTTAATGCAGTCAGGAAGTGATTGGTGTTCCTATACGATTATGTCAGATTTACCGAAATATATGAATAACATTTTAAAGTTACCTGTGCAATTAAATGGTTACGCTTCCTCAGTACACAATATTAGCTCAGTAATATTTTCTTTAATAATGTCTAGATTAGCAGATTGGTTGGTATTCAAAGAAAGGTTAACTATAACTAATTCACGGAAGCTCAATAATACTATAGCGAGTATCGGTACTGGATCCTTGTTAGTTTTGGCGATGTACGCAGGTTGTAATGTCATTGCGGCAATATCACTGATTAGCATTGGTTTAACAATGACAGGCAGTTATATGCCAGCTATAAAAGTCAATAATCTTGATCTTAGTCCCAATTACGCCGGGACGTTAATGGGTATTTCAAATGGTGTCGGAGCAATTACTGGAATTCTTGCCCCATATTCTGTTGGAGTATTAGCTCCAAATCAGACACTTAGTGAATGGCGGCTTATTTTTTGGATAGTAGCTATCATTTATTTTATCACAGCTTTGAATTTTTTATTTTTTGCAAGTGGCGAAGTACAGGAATGGAATAATCCTGAATTTTTGAAGAATAAACAAAAGAAACTTAAACATTTACCAACTGAAGAAAATAATCTTCTTAATGTAGCAAAGATAGAAAATAAATAAAATACTTGTAACTTTGCTTTCTCAATAACTTTTTGTGCATTGTAATTTATTTTTGGATTCAACAAATTCTTTTTGAATGATTAGTTTGAATAAATATCTTTCCTAAACTATGAAATAACTCCGATCATTTCTACTTTTCAGCAATGCATTTATTTAAATAAAGGCAAATATTTTTAAAAAGGTAATCAACATGTAAACTGTATATAAAATAACATTGTATAGACCATCATTTATTTCTTGAATAAATTTATTAATTCTTTTAAATATAGAGAATAATAATCTTGTTTGCTCTTTTAATTTATTTGTTAGTTTTATACATTTTATACTAGATAAAAATTTCAGATTAATTAAAAATTAATTTTTTAATTAATTTTAATTAATTAATATTAAGTTATATTCTTCCTCATAATCTGGCGAAACTCGTTTAATGCCTTGAAATTGCACATTGCCTTGCTTAGGAATATAAATAATTTATAAATCTTTTATTCAAATGTTCTTTTGATTAAGATTATTTTTAATAATAAAGTAGTTACGCAATAAAGAAGAATTAAAACAAATCAAAACTATTGAAAAATATTATAAAATTAATGTAATTTAAGCATACAATTATCAATACATGATCTCTATCCCATACATTTATTTAATAGTCAGTTTGATGAATTGACAAATTCATCTATTAACATTTTAGATGCAGCAAGAACTACTTAAAAGTAAAAGAAGGCTGATTTACTTTCATATGCATTTTGCGCGTCTATGACAGAGTAGTATTAGAACAAACTACTTCAGACAAAATAGTTTTCGAATTGATAATGATAAAATAATTGATAAAATAAATCCCCGCTTTAAATCAAAGCGAGTGAAGCTGCGTATGATGAACACGGGGTCGAGAAAGTCTGAGTGTAAACTCGAAGGCCGACTTGTACGTTCAGTGTAGTTGGAGCATCAGTTAAGGCAGTGTTGCTCTGCTAATATGTATTCTTCAACGATATATATTTAAGAAATTATAACTATTTTATAAATGTTACAATACTTTTTATCAGTTATACCTATCTTAGTAGAATAATTGTGATTTTGTGCTTTGAAAATCATGCTATCAACTTGGGTAAACTGTTGTAAGTAAATGAATTGTTTTTCACATTTATAATGTAATAAAAAGTGGTTTCATTACATTCTCGAAAATGAAGAAATGTGTTTAATATTTGTTTAATCTATATTTAATCTTAAATTAAAAAACGGTAATGAACTCATTAGCAGTAAAGCTTCTTTATTTTTTAATTGTAGAATTTTTAAAAAAGTTAAATTCTTAAACTTTTCATATAGGCTTCTGTGTACAACAGCGATGGGTTTTCGCCATAATGGGATTTTTGGCATTATTCAATGCATATGCAATGCGGATTTGCTTATCCATTGCAATCACGGAGATGGTAGTTCCTATAAATATTACTGAAGAGTTTATCGACGATACATGCTCGCATCTTACTAATGCGCAGCTGAAAAATGTTACCACTGTTTCAAATAGCGGTATCTACGAATGGAGCGAGTACACACAGGTGAGAAAATATTAACAGCTGTTGTTACTATGTTTGACCCGTAAGTTCTTATTAAACTGTTAAGAAAAATTGATTATTACTATTTTTTTAATTAATTTTTTTATACATAAGTCTATTTTAATTGTTTTTAAAATTCTTATTAGTTGTGTTGCTTCTATGATATGTTTCATGCTCATTCTATCTTCAGTTGAATTTATTAATGTATTACGTGAAGCAATTGCGAATCAATTGCTTGAAAATGACAGGCGTAGGACTGATTCACAGAAAAATGTAATTGTTAGATTGAAAATATAACCGATAATTTAAAGATGAATTCTTATTTAATTTGACAAAGGTATCAATATAATAATATAAATGCATGATATTAAAAGTTATATTGGGATTTTATAATTCGAATAATTAAATTTAATCCCATACGTATTTTTAACATTTCTACATTAATAATAAATATTTTTACTACTTAAAGGAAAGAAAAAAATAAGATTGTAAAGTGCAAAGATTAATAAAAACATCTATACTTAGATGCATTGATTATTAATATTATTATTAAAATATATAGAATCAAATTTTTGACTCTATAAGTTAAGTTTAAAATTAATTATAATTATTAATCAGAAATATATATAATCTAAAAATTTTCATTTAGAATTATGTAAAATTAATGTATTTTTATTGCTATTAATACTACAATGAACATAATTTCAGTCAAAGTTTGTTACTGTAGATTACGAATGGAAGCATAAGTAATTAATACTTAGTACGCATACACTTCATTGCTAATTGAATGTTTGTTCCAGTTCTATAATAGCTATTAATATAGTTAAGATAATCAAATCTCATTAAAAAATTTAATTTTAATAAGTTAAAGTTATTCACGTGAAGAACTGAATTTGAACAATTTCTTGCAGGGTATAATACTTTCGTCGTTCTATTGGGGGTATGTCATTACTCATCTTCCTGGTGGATTATTAGCTGAAAAATTTGGTGGAAAATATACACTTGGTATTGGGATTTTTTTAACTGCGATCTTTACCATACTCGTTCCTTTCGCCGTGAAATGGGGAAATTCTACAGCTCTAATCATCTTGCGAGTATTAATGGGATTCAGTGGAGGAGTTATTTTTCCAGCTCTCAACGTTATGACAGCTCACTGGGTACCACCACAAGAGATATCCTTAATAACTGCTGTAATATTTATTGGAGTAGATTTGGGAATTATTGGTGCCACCACGATATCTGGACTGATTCTTCGATATTCAGCGATTGGTTGGTCAGGAGTTTTCTATTTCTTTGGAAGCATTGGCATACTTTGGTTCTTACTCTGGGTCGTTCTATGTTACAATGATCCTGAAGAACATCCTTTTATATCGGAAAAAGAGGCTACTTATCTGCACGAAGCTCTAAATAAGTACACTCACAAAAATACGCCGTCTGCTCCTTGGATTCATATATTCAAGTCCAAATCGTTCTGGGCTTTGCTGGCCGTGCAAATTGGACACGATTGGGGTCTTTACACTCTTGTCACTGATTTGCCAAAATATATGAGTAGTATACTAAAATTTTCAGTAGAATACAATGGCTATTTATCTTCATTACCAAACTTATGCTCTATTCTTTATTGCTTGATGATCTCTTGGGTAACAGATAAGATGATTACCTCGAATTGCATTTCAAAAACAAATGCAAGAAAAATCAACACAACAATTTCTACGATAGTTCCTGCACTTTTCATAATCGGAGCTTCCTATGCAGGCTGCGATAGAGTAACTGTAGTGGTTATGTTCACTCTGAGTGTCACATTTATGGGCAGTAGTTTACCCGGAATAAAAGTTAATTCACTCGATTTGAGTCCGAACTACGCTGGAACAGTGATGGCACTAACTAATGGAATAGCAAGTTTGACTGGTATTCTAACACCTTATCTTGTAGGTGTACTGACACCTAATCAAACTCTAAGCGAATGGCGACTTGTATTTTGGATTGTATTCTGTATTTTCTTCATTACAAATACAATATTTATATTATTTGCGAGTGGTGAGGTACAAGATTGGAATGACCCTGAGTTCTTGAAAGATCATGACGAGAAGAAGATGGAGACTAAAATGTAATACATAGATATTCATATTTGGTATAGAGAAGTTTTTCAAAAATACGAATAATCAGTGAATAAAACATTCATTCTTACAAGGAGACGTCCTTAGATATGGGTAACAAATTTGATCCAGTCTGAGCGAGGTATAAATCTGATTACTACGAACTATGCAAAGTTTTAGAGCCTAATGCTTGCCTATTTATAAAATATGCTAATTTTTTATTTACATTATTGAATTAATTCTAATTAAATTTTCTATACTTTATATTCTCTAGAATTTTTAAGAAAATCTCTTAGTTTTAATGGCTTTTTTGAAGAAAGATAAATATTCGAAACAAAAAAATTCCAATAAGCATACGTTAAAATATGTATAGTTACTAAAATATTGTCCATTGAACTTTAGTTGATTTTTGGGGCATTAGAAAAGATTTGACTGATAGGAACGTATATAAATTGGCCCAGACTTCGATAGGCCATAATTAAGAAAGTACGCATTAGCAGGCATATATTCATTAGAACTTTATGGTATGGAATAATAATAACCTTTCTTCAAACCAGGCGCGTAAATGAAATAATTCCATGTAAATATTTCTGGTTTCACCACATATACAAGTTAGATAGAAGAAAGTATTAATTTGTGAGTAAAAATATATTATATCTTGGAATAATAAGAGTTGCTTCGCTTAAGCTCCAAAAAATTTGTTTCATATGTTTTAGCCTCTCCTTGTTAGAATGTAAGTTGTCCGTATTTTGTTATTTGCTGTGCTGTTGGAACTAAAAATAGTGCCATTTTTAGATAATTATTTTTAAATTTCTTAAATTATATGTGAATATAAAATTACGATTCTGAAGTTATTTGAAACATATCAATATGCACGTATAATAATAATAAGAAACATTTTTCAAATACAATATCTAAGATTAAATACTATTATTGTTATTTTTTTCTTGCAATAGTGATTTAATAAAGTAAATATTTTACCATTAATTAATTTGTGTTTAAATAAATTTTATTGTGTAAACGTCAATTCTAAATAAATAATGCTAAATAAATAATGCTAACGCTCAAAATTTCCTTAATTAGCCTGTAATGAATTTTATATTATTTATTTTTATGTCTCTGCATGTCTTATATTTATTAGTCCATACAGATGCATTTATACAATACATATAAATGAAATTCTCTTTAAATAGTATGAATATTGTTAAATAAAAATGTAACTTTGATTTTGTAATTAACGTAAATACACCATATAGTATACCCATATTTAGTAGGTCGGTACAGACTAACGTTACTTAAAACGAAATTTTTAAATTTTTATTTCAAATTCTTTTTATTTATTTAGATTGTTTCATATTTTCAATGCTCTTATGTTGACTATAAGTCAGTAGACTCAATGCAAAGATATAAAAATAGATTATCTGAATTGTATGCTATTAGAGAGCTTAGCTAAGAAAATGTGGAGCATTAGGATCAGTTACTTGAGAATTTATCTATTTGTACATCAAGAAGAATCAAGGTGATTAAATCCCATTCAAATCTGTAATCTCAAAATTGGGACATTTTCGTTGCAAGCTAAAATGGTATAAGTTTAAAAAATATTAAATTAATTTGTGTATTTTCTATAAAATTATTTAAGAAATCGATAAGTATTCATTTGAATTAAGTTATTTTTATTGATTTAAAGTATCTAGTAATAATTTTATAGTTTTATACTATAAGATAAAAAGAAATTAAAACAAAAATTCATATAAAAATGTTTCCTTTAAAAAGTTTTTCCTTGTTAATAAAAATTCCCATTTTCAATGGATATCCCTTTCCCATAAAAAAGATACATTATTATTGTGATTTCTGAAAATAATGAGATAAGATACAAATTGCAAAATATTATTATAAAACATTGTTTGAATGATTACGTTAAAAAAAATTTTACTTTTTTGTCAATGTACAATATTATTAATTGGATATAATCTTCTGAAATAAATTTATAAATATCTGACTAAACTGCTGAATAAACTTAATAAAGATAAAAAAGAAATTAAGTGTATTAAATACTGTTTTTGAATGAATTGAATCATGATATACGTTATATAAAGTAGGTATGTAAAATCAGTTATTTTACAATCAAAATGGATAAAAATTCATTTTTGGGACGAACGTTTATTAACGCCATTTTACTTGACTATTAGTCGTGTGACTAATGTATATTGAAATAAATAAATAAGCAATACTAATATTAAATAAATATAGCTACACATAAAGATAGCTTGTATAATTGCAAATTAAATTTTAGATTAAACTTCAGATTAAACCTGCTTCCTTTATAAATTGGCCGTACATGGTGATATTATTACCAAATCTGATTATTGTTTAAAAAACGAAATTAGAAACTTTCACAAAATTAAATTATACTTCTTCTAACAATTAAAATGTTTTATTGATAGTAATGCCTTTATGATTACGTTCAAGTACGATAACATCAGAATAAGTTTTTTTCAAGTTTCAAGTATAAATTTATTGTAAATCATTTGATGTTTAACATACAATTAGAATAGCAAATGCATTTTGGCATAAATACCATTACTTACTTAATTACATAAATATTCAGAGTGTTGGATAAATACCCTATTACGCGGCAATATTCCGTGTACGAAATTGTCAATTGTATACATTTTTTTAAAATTTACTTATATCACACTCTTCCACGTGTATTCTACAATAGTATCATAAGACAAATGCGTTGAGTAATAAGAAAAAAGGAGCATTTGACTCTGTCGATAAGACATAATTAACCTCAAGATACATACAAAGTTCAATGTAGCCCTCGGAAATTTCTACTAAATACACTATATATCCATCACTTGTGAGGAAAAATACTGTGCGGAACTTTATTCAACACATTGTCGTAATTGCAGTATTGAAGTAAGATCATATTGTCAATGTACCCTCCTGCACGATGGGCAACTATATTGTATGTGTTGGACAATATACTATTGCGTAATTTTTTTCCTCAAAATGTATCGGATATAATTTGGGTTGTAAAAATTATCAATAAAATCTTCAAAATATTTATATAAAATAAAGTATTGTAATTGCATGTAAATGGAAACAAATAGTTTATTATAGAAAGTCAAATTTAATACAGAATTAACTTTTATTGTAATTGTACTGAAGTATTGAGCGTGATTATAATACATATTCCATAACTACGATATTGGCATGATTAAAAATAAATTAAATTATGCTTACTTACATCTTTTATATTTAATTATATATGAATTATATAATAAAATATAAATTAAGTACACCAAAATTATCTCATATAATTTTATAATACACCTTGGCACGAATTGTTTATTCTCTTTTTCAGATTTGTAACTAATATGAAGTAATTTGTAACTAATATTTATAATAGTTCATAAACTAATAAGTTCTTTATGCAAATTGTTATGTTATTTTTTCTTTTTTAAATTATATCACCAATTGTTAACATATAATTGTAGTGAAATGCAGTATTATCAGTCATGTGCTTAATAGAATGAAAATACTTCAAAGCGATATAAATATAAATTATTAATTAGCATTTATTATTTCTTAGAAAGTATTTATTTAAATTATAAAATTTAGGAATACCGTTTCAAAATAATTGAAATATTATTTATTTATATTCTTTCAGTTTTAGCTATAATGAATTATAAAAGTATGAATTAGTTATCATGTTAATTTATATAGGTATAAATAGGTATTTGCTTTAAAAATATGGAATAATTAAAACTCTTTTATACGTACCAGGTGGAATATAATTAAAGATATGCAAATTAATTATTGATGAAGAGTTTTAAATTAAAAACTCAGAAAAGCAACGACATGTGTCTTCAGATTTTTACAGTGACGTAACGAGGTAACAAACTTCATCTTTTCCCTCTCTCTTTCGGTCGGCTGAGTTTGCGCGCTTTAAATTCCAACGAATCTTTACAGTTGCTCGGTATAGCGAGGGAGAACTTGATTACGCGTGTTCATCGTTTACTTGTGATTAAAAGTCTAGTATTAAAACTCTATTATTTTCTACATCTATTATAAGTGTTTTTCTTCTACTTAAGCTTACACACCGGTTTTTTCTAGAGGAAAAATAAAAAGTAATGCTCAGTGAATTAAGAAAGTGTTGTAAGCAGTGTTCCAAATATTAATAAAGAATTTACATTATTATTCTATACATTTTAAGATAATTTAAATAATAATAATAATAATAGTAATAATAATAATAGCAACAACAACGATAACAATAACACTAACAATAATAACAGCAGCAGTAAAAACAACACTAACAATAACAACAATAACAGAAAAAAAAAAACACAAAAACCACAGTAACAACAACAATAACAACAAGAACCACGACAGCCACACAGAACAACAAAAACCAAAACAATAAAAACCACAACAACAGAAACAACAATGACAATAATTTATTCTTGTATTATATACAAAAGGTGTTCACATCCCGCAACGATGGATTTTTGCGCTAATGTGTTTCTTAGCATTATTCAATGCGTATGCCATGCGCGCTTGTCTGTCCATTGCAATAACCGAAATGGTAGCGTCGACTCCGATTGCAGAAGATGTTCTAGACGATACTTGTCCGGGAATGGAAATAAACCCGGTGGCGACCAACGAAACTGTTCAATATAAAGGGACATATGATTGGAGTGAATATACACAGGTAAGGTATTTTTAATGCTAATAGATTTTTTTCCTTAATATTACGACCTTGGATTTTGAAAGTTGTATGAAAAGAAAGATGAATTAAAAAAAAAACCTATCTCTTAATTCTGGAATAATATTAATATACTTTACATGCCATACTCAGTGTTCTATATGTGATTTGATATTGTTCAAATCATTTAATAGGACGTAAATTCACTTTGTTTCGTGTAAGTTGGATATGAACCATACCCTATTATATTTTATTAATCTTATGATATAAAGAGAGAGTGAAGATAGTATTAGAATGTTAATAAATAGAACAACGCTATTATGCAAAAAAATATTTTACAAGCATAGAAAGATCCAGGGCTCGTGTATTCCATTAAAAAAAAAAAAGCATAATTTATCTATTGTGTTTGTTTTCTTCGAAAGATCTGTTGAGCCATAAGAAAGAATAACATATTCAACATGAAGTAACATTATTTTATAATTAAATGCAGGGCTTGATACTCTCGTCATTCTTTTGGGGCTACATTTTCACGCACCTACCGGGCGGTATGATAGCCGACAGATACGGGGGCAAGTATACCCTGGGGATCGGAATCTTGCTCACCGCCGTCTTCACTCTCTTGACGCCGCTGGCCGTGTTCTGGGGCGACTCTCAGGCCCTGATAATTCTAAGGGTCTTCATGGGCCTGGGCGAGGGCACGACTTATCCGGCCATCAACGTCCTGCTGGCACAATGGACGCCGCCCGAGGAGCGATCGAGAACCGGCTCGTTCGTCTATGCGGGCGCCCTGATCGGCACCATCTACGCGACGACCGTGTCGGGCTTAATTCTGCATTACTCCGACGCCGGCTGGCCCATGGTCTTCTACGTGATCGGCACCACGAGCGTGATATGGTTCCTCGTCTGGGTCCTGCTGTGCTACAACAGCCCGCGCGACCATCCCTTCATCTCCAAGAACGAGGTGAACTACTTGAAGGAGCGCATGAGCGAGCACACCCACGAGAAGCCGCCCGCGGTGCCCTGGCGCCACATCCTCGCCTCGAAACCGCTCTGGGCCTCCATCGTCGCGCTGATAGGCTTCAACTGGTCGATTCTGACGATCGTTACCGATCTGCCCAAGTACATGAGCGGGGTGCTCAAGTTCTCGGTGCAGAACAACGGCTACCTCACCTCACTGGTCTTCCTATGCATGTGGATCGGCGGGACTCTGAGCTCCTGGCTCGCCGATTATCTCATCGTGAAGAATTACGCGACGACGACCAACGTCCGGAAGATCGGCTCGATCGTGGCTCTCGCTTGTTCCGCGGCCTTCGTCGTGGCCGCCTCGTACGCGGGCTGCAATCGGGTGCTGGTCGTCGGCATGTTCACGGTCGCCATGACGATGATGGGCACGGCCTTTCCCAGCGTCATGGTGAACGCCTTGGATCTCAGTCCCAATTACGCCGGCACTTTGATGGCTCTTACAAATGGGATATCGGCGCTCACGGGCATCGCCTCGCCGTACATCATAGGCGTCATGACGCCCAATCAGACGTTGAGCGAATGGAGGTTCGTATTTTGGATTCTCTTTGGGGTCTCCGTCTCGAGCAATTTCGTTTTCTTGGCGTACGGGAGCGGCGAGGTGGAATACTGGAACGATCCCGAATTCATTACCGCCGAACAAGAGAAAAAGAGGAAAAAGATTGTCGAAGAGGTAAAAATGTGATAGGTTTTTTACTTTTTAGTTTTTGCTTTCCAACACTGTTGAATAATTACATCGATGGTTATCTAGCTTTTGATGGCGATTGTTAGACTTTGGAAAGTATATTTATATAGACCAAATGATATATAAATTCTACGAATTTACATATAACAAAGAACGTGTACAAGCGCATTAACTAATTATTTCGGAGTACTAGCGGCGTTCTTTTCTTAAATTAAATTTTATAAAGCAAAAAAATTTCTAAGAATTTTTTTTATGATTGCTTAATTGAGTATCGTCAGATATTTACAATTGTAAGCATTAAAAGAACAAATTGATTGAAGTAATTGTAAAGATCGTATATTGTTTCAAAGATTTAAGTTAAAAAACAAAGTTTATATATGCTTTACGATAATTGCTTGATAGCTTTCACATTATTAAGCTCGTGAATTTAGTCATAACGTCTGAAAAAATAAAGTAATATTTGATGAACCGGGTTTGACGCAGTTCGAACAATTTTTCATATATGCATGGCTATATGATTGTTACGGTATTTTTTTACAAGTATTTTATTTTATACACTTATTACTATTTGTATATTAGCTATTATCATTAAGTAAAAATAATGTAATTTGTTCAAATTTGATCAGCTGCACGAAAAGATGAATAAATAAAATTTTTAGTATAACTAAAAAATATTGCGTCTTCTTCGATCCTTATAACGTTGTAATTCTTGGCGCGCAGTTCAATCTCGACTATAGTGATTGAGCAAAGTGATTTTGATTCGCTGAATTAAAAGTTGCGCAGCTGAATTAAAAAAGGTCAGATCAGGGCGTATTCCGCACTCATCGCTCTGCGGAGTTATGTACATTCTCCGGTTTCGCAAAAGAACTTTCCCTATTGAGAAAAGAGAGAGCGAGAGAGAGAGAGAGAGAGAGAGAGAGAGAGAGAGAGAAAGAGACAGAAGGGGAGCACAAGAAAAAACGTTTTATATAGGTAATGAAAGGCACTAATTTAAAGCAGCATTTTATAACAGCTCCACAGTTTTTTTATACACCTTGTCACGTTTTACGATACCAATTTACTTACTCACGTATTAAAGCTATATGCATGTAGGAGTTGCGCCACGATAATACCATATATCATTCGTGCACGTTGAGGCCGCTATAATCAGGCGTCCGAGGGGGCTATAATCTTGCATGCACGTCCGCGTTCACGCGCGGTTATTAGCTAGGATTGAAAATTCAGAGGGCAGGTTTATACATTTTCCTATTATATACAGTCGTACCGAGGTGAGCGCACCGACCTCCTTGCGTTTACAGATTTTCTGATGTTAAAAAACACGTTGAATCGTCTTATATATATATACGTTATGAGAAGGTCTCATTTCGTCTCATCACATACGGAGTGACGCAATGTAATCGAATTTTTAGAAATATAATTGCCGCGGGCCGAGATAAGGCAACTGCGGTATATCGCACCGCACGTCGACACGGAATATCTCGCGGGTTTCTAATTCAGGTATCATACGCGGGCTTACTCAAAATTCCGCTATAATACTGATATCTTATCGCTGCCGATTAGCCGTGACGCGTCTAGATACGCTCACATACAAGCCTTACCTACAATGTAACGCTGATGCACTCGTTTTCCTCCCGCGATGCTTATTATAATAGTGGAGATGCGCGCAAGGCGTAACGAGTAAAGTTATAAACTTATCCGGTTTTCGTTATATATATATATATATATATATATATATATATATATATATATATATATATATATATATATATAGTTGTACGGCCACTGCAATAGTCTAAGGCTTCATATAGTGGAGAAGGAGTGGGATATGTAATTATTGCGCCTGGGTTTGGTGCATATTGTGGCGCCTAATACATATTCTCGCAGTATATATCAATTAAAGCTCTCTCTCTCTCTCTCTCTCTCTCTCTCTCTCTATATATATATATATATATATATATATATATACGTTATTTTTTCTTATTCTGTTTCCCCCTCCTTCCCGCCCCTTCTTCTACGCCGTTCTTTATTTCGTTTTAACGGAGTTTTCGTTCACTGCCGCGTTGCTGAGAAAGGTGCCATCGGCTCCCGAGTATATTAGCCTTTCGACTGTTGCACAAGTTGTATAGTCGAGTCGTCCTTTTACAGCAGCAGTGGCAGCTCCGGTTTCGCGTTCTCGTATATAAAAATATATTACCTTTTTCGCACTTACCCTTTGCGCACACACACACATATACACACACACACCCACACGCACGCACGTACGCACGCGCGCGCGCGCACACACACACACACACACACACACACACACACACACTCACTCACGTGTATATATATATATATATATATATATATATATGTATATATATATATATATATATATATATATATATATATAACATACATGCTAAAACTCGCTTGTTTACTTTTTTTTTAATTCGCTTATACTCGGTATAAATTCTTGCATCGTGCAGTCAGAGATCGATCCTCGCTGCAATTTATATATACGAATGGCGAGAATAATAATCGTGAGCGACGATTGCATATCAGTCGAAGATGTTTAATGATCTGTATTATATAGATCGGTCATACTTTATTTTTACTATTTCAATTTCTAAGGCGATTGCTTACAGATTCATAGTCCTATATAGGGTCTGAATACCTAAGATAACTCACGATAAAAAAAGAACATCCGTCATTTCGAACTGACCATAAACATGCGATCTAGAGGGTTGCTGAATTTTTGGAAATCCTGCTGTAAGTAATTTGTAAGATAATTATTATGTATTTTCGATTTTGTATTTCATGAATTTATTTTTTGTTTTCCTAAAATCACCTTCAATCCGGCTCGATTGCTTATTAATTTTTTTTTATTATACATTTATATGTTTACATTTTTATTTTAGGCTTCCCACAAATTGTGATAATTTTATTTTAATAGAATTCTATTTTTATCAAACATTGAGATCGTTATCGTATCGTAAGATGATATTTATTATAATAGTTTTCACGGAAATACTATCCCATTGCAAATTATATAATATTAATTCAAGTAAAATTTTACATGCACTTTAATAATAGTTTTAATAATACCGCTGCTTGTATGTAAAGTGTTTGTTAAATTCTTCAACAAATTATTACGATTTGCGAGACATACTATATAGCATCTAATTAAACTGGATTAATGCATTTTGAGCGTTATCTTTATGAATTACCGTATCTGTTGCTTTAATTTCTTTCCAGAAGAGATATTATTTACACACAATTTGTACATTAATAAAAACTTACCCCAGCAGACGCGTTTTATTTACACAAAAATCGTGCTTGCAGATGTCAGTGAAATCTTGTCAATATATAATTTTAAATATAGAGCTCTTGTACATCGTGTGAGTGTATATAAAATTCTGACTTAATATGCAATGCATTAATGTCATATTAATAATCGTGGATCATCGATAGCGTGAACTAATGCTGAAACATATTAATGGGTAACATCTTTCTCTTATTAGGTATTAATATTCCACAACGATGGATCTTTGCGCTAATGGGTTTTCTTGGCTTGTTCAATGCTTACGCTATGCGAGCATGTCTTTCCATAACTATTACGGAAATGGTAGTATCAACGGAGCATGCCGAATATTCATTGGACGATACGTGTCAGGTTTATGAAAACGACACATTGAGACATAACAATGTTACCGGTTTAAATAAAGGATCGTACGAGTGGAGTGAATACACCCAAGTATATAGCTATACTTACATGTATTTTTCATTTACTATAGTTATAAAAAACTAGCCTAACATTAACTTGCAATTATCTAATCTTAAAACTTTACATATGTTTCAATAAAATTTAATATTATAAAACTAATCATAATTAAAATAATTGAAATTGAATATCATCAAGCTAATACAGTAAAAGATAATGTTTATTTATTCAAATTCTATAAAAATAGTAAGATAAAAAAATTAATTTCTTATAAGACATGTTATATATATATATATATATATATATATATATATATATATATATATATACAAATTATTTAAAATTTATTATTATACAAAAAAGATCTTGCATTTGTTGAATGAAAAATAATTAAAATATATTTTATCTTTATATTACTCCCAAAAAAATACTATAAAACAAAGACTACTAGATGTATGTGACAGATTTAGGCTAGATGAAGCTTGGTAATACTGATTGTCTTCAAAATCAGTTTTGTAAAGTTTCAGAATCGAACGTTCTCCTATTTCCAAGATATGTCACATTCTTTCTTATAAAAATATGGTACTTCTTCGTTCAATTGGACTTATTTTACAGCAAAAAAAAGTTTTTATGAGTACCATTACTTTTGGCAGAAGTAATTCTTTAAGCCTTCTAATAAAAGTATACTCGTAAGCTTATTATATTTGCATTTTTGCCATTAGAAGTTCAAGATACTATTTTTTATGCTTTAGTAGATGATTGCCCATATTAACGTTATAAATTCGGTTAAACTTTTATAGACTATATAACTAAAAAACTACGAATTTGTAGAAACATATTCATTAGAACATTTTAGTTTGGAATAATATTCCTTTTTAAAACCAAGCATAAAAATAAGATAATTTCATTTAAAAACTTCATTTGATTACATAATATATTAAATTTCATTACTAATTTGAAGTAAAAAAGTATATCTTGGGACAAGAACGTAATATTTCAAAATTGATGAAAGTCGTTTTCAGAGTTATCCCACTTAATCTGGACTAAATTCGTCATTTTTATCTAACAGTCTCTTTTTGTAAAAAAGTGAATCAATTTATAGAATTATATAGCAGTACATCTGAACAAAAATACGACTTTTATTTTATATTAAAATTGTAAAAGAAAAATCTCCATTAAATGGATTTACCTATATACTTTAAAAAATTTTATCATTTTTTGACCGAATAGAATAGTAAAGAAAACATTGCGGCCATTTTATATTTAAGTGTTATTCTCAACGGTTACATCAGTCATCTATCGAGATGTTAACATTTTACATACGTTTGTCGCTGTTATACTAGTTATTAATCTCGTGAAAGTTTGGTTTTACTACAGTTGGTTTCATCAATAAATTATAGTTTTGAGGTATTATAATAAGAATTATATAGGAAAGTAATGCGCTAAATAATGGATAGTATTGATAAAATTCATTGGTTTTGTCGAAGATCGGTTTTTGTTGTTTTTGTATTTGAACTGGGACACGAATCTTGGACTATTGATAGATGATTTTTAAGCCTAGTCAGATATACTGCTACGTATGGACTATTTGACATTCGCTTGAATTAGGTATATGTTTAAGATTTGCATCGTAAGAACACTCGTTCAATATAGGTTGCCATTCATAGGTAAATTTACCGTACCAATATAGAATAATATGCATACTAGTCGAAAATTAAATTCTTTAAATATATTCGTCATCATCTATTACAGGGCATCATCCTATCCTCGTTCTACTGGGGCTATGTAGTTACTCATTTGCCAGGGGGCATGATGGCCGAAAAGTTCGGTGGCAAGTACACTCTGGGCATCGGCATTCTTCTAACGGCGGTCTTCACCCTCCTCACCCCCAACGCTGTGGCCTGGGGTGACTCAACCGCCTTGATAATCCTTCGACTCCTGATGGGGCTCGGAGAGGGCATGACATATCCAGCCGTAAACGTTATGCTGGCCCAGTGGACGCCGCCGGAGGAGCGCTCCAAGACCGGCTCGTTCGTCTACGCCGGGGCTCCTCTCGGCACCGTTTACGCCACCACCGTCTCCGGCCTGATACTCCGCTACTTCAGCATCGGCTGGCCTGCCGTCTTCTACTTCTTCGGGAGCGTCAACGTCCTCTGGTTCCTTGTCTGGATTATACTCTGTTACAACAATCCGCACGAGCATCCCTTCATTTCCGAGTACGAGATGGAGTACCTGAAGGAGCGCCTCAGCGACCACACCCACCGCAAACCGCCTCCGGTGCCCTGGCGCCACATCCTCGCCTCGAAGCCGCTCTGGGCGCTGATAGCCGCGTTGATCGGCCACAACTGGGCGTTTCTCACGATAGTCAGTGACCTACCCAAGTACATGAGCAGCGTGCTTAAGTTCTCGATCCAGAACAACGGCTATCTGTCCTCGCTCTCCTACTTCTGCATGTGGCTCGGTAGTCTTATTACCTCCTGGATCGCTGACTGGGTAATAGCCAAGGGCTACATGTCGTTGACTATAGTGAGGAAACTGGGCGCGACGATCGCCCTCGTCGGGCCGGCCTTCTTTATCGTCGGGGCCTCGTACGCCGGGTGCGACAGAGTGCTCGTCGTCGTCATGTTCACGGTCGGGATGCTGATCATGGGCACGGCGCTGCCCGGCATCATGGTCAACGTTTTAGATCTCAGTCCGAATTACGCTGGGACACTGATGGCATTGACTAATGGTATTTCCGCTCTCACCGGCATAGTGACGCCTTACATAGTTGGTGTGCTAACGCCCACTCAAAAATTGAGCGAATGGCGGGGCGTTTTTTGGATCGTATTTGTCGTCTCGATCCTAACGAATTTGATATTTTTGCTTTACGGCAGCGGCGAGGTCGAGTACTGGAACGATCCCGAGTTCGTCAAGGAGGATAGAAGGAGGAAAAAAAATAGAAAGGCCGAAGAAACAAATACGTAGCATGAAAGCTTCAGCGTTTATTAATGTAGTAAAATTAAAAAAAAGATTTAACTAAGTAAAAGAAGATAGGAAAGAATAGAAAATTTATATGAAATTTTGTAATTATAGGAGCAAATTATCTATTGTTTAAACGTTATTGTTTCCGTACTTCGAGGAAGGCTCTATTTAATTGCATCGAGACAATAAATTATCTTGTTTTAACGTTCCGTTATCTTATAATATGAGATTATAATTTTTACATTAATAACTATTTTTCGTAATTTATCTATAATAGCTGTTAACTTATAGTATAGGTATTGCGTCAATTACTAATTATTAGTGACAACTTCCAAATAACATAATTATAGGAGTAACTGTGCTACATTATACCACCAATTTTTCTGTTGAGTATTAGATTCACATTTTTGCTTCATTTTTCGTTCAATATTCAAATTTTTGTTTCAAAGGTCAGAACACCGCGCCAGAACTATTAAATATTACGACTTTTTTACTTATGCATTGCAAAGTGTACTTAGTTTTGCTATATATTTTCATACAAAAGAATTTTATTAGTGGTTAACTAGTCAAGTCGAAAGATTTTATGCAACTCCTTTGAATTTAAAATTTTTTTTATGTCGCAAATTTAGATTTTCTTTGCAAGAAAACGTTGCATTCTGAAAATATATTATTCTGATCACTTTTGTACTCACTTTCGATTGTCCGATATTCCAACAATAATTTATTTTTTTAAGGACGATATATTTTGTAAACACTGATATGCCATATCTAAAAAAATAATCATTAAAAATTGTACACATGCCGGCTGTTGTGAATTAAATTAATAAATAGTATTATCGATCTTACAGTCCTTATACAATAATATACTATACTATTATAACAATCAGACTGTCCTTGCTTATAATTACCCCGTAGAATCTGAGATAAAAAAAATAATACTAAAAAATAATAAAAATAAAAATAATCAATATATTATTGTTAGTAAACGACAATTTGACTATCCCACCACCCACAAATTTACTGAATTTCTGTATTTGCTACGTCAGATTGTCCTTTCTTAACATTAATATATTGATGTTTCTTTATTTTTTAGTAATCTTTTTTTATTTCCAATTCTACAGAGATGATTTTCCCAAATAAGGACAGTTTCACTGCCATTATATAATTATAATTATATTATTTTATAAAGACTGTTTGAGCGATATAAATATTTGTTCATTCTGAAAAAATTATAAAAATTAAATTTACTTGTATTGAGATCTTCTATTCAATCTATTTTGCCAAAATCATAAATTTTGTTATACGAATGTTCTGTGATAAAATTATTTTTCAAATCTTTTAATGTATTAATTTTATATCTTGTATACTGTGTGATATTTTAATAATCATTGTAAATTAAAATTCAGATATATAATTACGTCCATGCATAATATATGTAGATATTTACGTTTTTTACATATTAAGTCAAATATTAATTATTACAATAAAATAATTTTTATTCTGATATTTAAAGATTTTCGAGATAGTTTGATGAAAAATATTTGATATTTCCTTCATATCAATGTGTAATATGACAGTAATCATTTTCAAGGTATAACACTAAGCAGATTATACATATACAAGAACATAATGACAGAATTGAATTTGGAACTTTTTGAACATAATGTTTAGATATAATATATATAAAACAAACAGTCTTCTTTACATAAATTTCTATATGGAAAACTAGTGTGCCTGCAAGTATAAGATGCGTTCAAAAAGTACTAAAATTTAATTTTGATGAAATGCTTCTGCTAAGTATTTTAATTTTAGTTATGAATAAAATCAATTATCAATTACTTTTGTTATTTATATTATTTAATATTACAATTTAAAAATTAAATAGAATAAAAATAATAAAAAATGTTTTTCCTCATTTTCATTATGATTCATATATAAAATAGAATAAAAATTTAATATAATTATAAATAGTTGCTAACCCAGGTGGAAAAATATCGGTTTATCTATTATAAAAGAAGTTGTCTTTTTTCCTACTATGTTACGGCTACTCGATGGCTCCAACTCGATCACCAGCATACCGAATTTTTTTGCAATTACTTTACAAGCGGAACCTGTAAAATATTTGGGTGGCGGACAATAAACTTGTTGAATAAATACCTATAATTTAGTAAATGGACTATTTATTTATTTTTGTCATATATACTAATATATTAATAAATAAATAAAGAAATAAAATATATAAATAATAAAGTCTTAAATATCTTTCAAATCAATATTTGTTAATAAAAAATTATTTTTTATATTATATTATAGGCATAATTTTAACTTTAACGGCGCGGTCTTGGAAGAGTAAATCCATTTATATCTTTGTTCCAGATGTTTTTTTTATTAATCAAGTACCTAACTGTTATTGTTTATTCTACATTTTGACGTTATTTATTATATTATGATTCGTGAAGTATAAAGTAGTTTCAACGATTAAGTGGTTACTACTCTAGAATGGTATTACTAGTGAATTTGTTATATATACACTGTCAATATCATTAATAATTAATTGGATTTAAACTACATTCTAATAATTTTTAATTATTAGAATTTTTAAAAACTTTTAAAGTAAACATTCATTAATTGTATGAAGGAAAAAAGAAAATTTTGGACAATTGTTCATCCAAAATCATATAATAAACAATTTTTTAAACTTTTTCATTTTCATACCATGCAAGTTTAAGGAATGTGCTTTCACTTTTCATATGCTGGAAATCACTAAACTTTAAGCAGTTTCAATGTACATAGCACTCTGGGTTTAGATGTCGGCGGGGTTGAGGGTCAGTATGAATTGAATATATGTGAAACCCCAAGTAAAGAGCGATAAATTAAATGATTGAATGAAACAACATACATACTTTCAGAATTGAATGAAACATAACATATATACTTTCAGATTGATAATGCGTAATATTTAAAGGCAAAATCTAGCAATGTTCTACAAAATATGGAAACGTTTAGCAAAGTATCTGGAAACATTCGCCAGAATCTGGTAAAATTTACAATTGGCTAATATGCTAAAGATTTGGCTAAAGATATTTCGATATTTAGATATGCTAAAAGATATGCTAATATTTCGATATTTAGATATGCTAAAGATATTTCGAAAAGTTGTCAAAATACTTTACCTACACTAACAAAAGAATTCACTAGATATGAGTGACGAATAGTAAGGTTTTAAAATTTAACACTTCTACTTGTAAGATATATTTTCTTATTTAAAAATTAGTACTTCCTTCTATAGACTAAATTGAATAGTATTTTATAGTCCTAGTGCAATTGAAAATTCATATTGAACGTATTGACAATATACTACAATGTCTCTACCTTCTATCGTAATAATCTTTATTCTTCCAATGTTACTCCTTTTTTAAGAATTTTTTTTATTGTTTATGAAATGTTCTCAAAATTATCTAAAAATAATTAAGTTATTTTAAATCTTTATAGAATTACATAGAAAAGTTATAATAAATTTGTTTTAATTATGTTCTGTTTTTTCAGTAATTTCATGTTTTCTATATATATAATTATCTTTTATTGAATTTTCTGAAGCAAAAAGTTACACAAGTACAGTATTTAAGTTCTTGTTATATGTTTATAATTACATAATACTGAAAAAATGTAACTTATACTATATTAACATTTTTCAAATAACTCTAATCTTCTTTAACCTGCAGTAGTTATGGCCAAATTACAATTAAATATTTATTAGACACTGAAAATTTTTTAATTACTTTTTAATAGTGTGTCTATAACGCATTGGATGCACTGTATACCCATATATAATTGTGATGTCCCACTCCTGTGGGACAAGGTCCGAAACGCAAGACAGTGTTGAGGATATTTAATAGGATAAATTAATTAAATAATTAATGGATGTTTATTTAATTATTTAATTAATTATTATAATTATAAGTAAAGGAAAAAATGATTGAATACTGTTAAATTAAATTAATAAAACTAATATTAAGGAGAGAATTAAATAATAAAGATAAATAAATGTAGTAATAAAAATGACTTTATTTAATAGAAATGTAACTAAGGTGAACGTGGCGGTTCTCTAATCACGAGTGCCTCCTTGCTCCAAAACTACGTTGGCCTCCCCCGCATCATATCGCAGAAAATCCACCCCTAGGTATCGCTGAGCCAATCAGCGCATTGTCTTTCCTTCTTTCTCCTTTTCTCGAGCTGTGGTAGTTCAGCGGCAACGCGGCTAGCTGCTCATAGGTATATTGCGGGGAATTCCAGATGCAGCCCGCAGGTGTTCGGCTGGCATTTAGTGCTGGATAGCGAGAGGTTTGCACGATGGACGAAATAACAAGACATTTGTCTCAATTCTTGATCGTATTTAATACATACATATATATATATATATATATATATATATTGAACTATCTCTTATGTCCGTACCGCTACTGAGTGGTTTTTATAGGAAAGGTTTAAAATAATAATAATAATACAATATACATTAATTACTAATTAATCCTATTTTACATTTCTTTTCGAACATTTTTTACATATTTATTTCCAATTCAGCACCTTTACATCTACGTGAGGACGTGACATGTATAAAAACAGAAAGATAACTTTTACTATTGTACATTACGTCACAATAATATGTATTTTTGTTTCTTAGGTGCTTTATATTTTGTTATATGCTACTCATAATTTATAAAGTATTACTGACGGGTACATGCGCATAAATTTAAATGCTTCACACTATTAAATTTACTGTTAAAAAACTTTAAAACTTTATATCCAAATATAAACAATTTCTTTTTTAAATCGTTACGTTACCTATTGTTTATAAGATTACAATTGAAAAAAATGTGTATTATCAATAAATTATTTTTATTATTCAATACAGAGAGACTTCAGATATAGATCTCCGATTTGGTAAAAATTGAACGAAGTAATTTTGAGTTATTCCAAAATGAATTCTGCCAAGCGTTAGGACCTAACGCTTATGCGCTTTCAAAATATATGTTATTTTATTACCTAAAATAAATATTTTCCCTTACTAAAACTGTCAATAATTTATAATTAGAAATAAGCTTTTATAATAAATTTATAATTGTTCATATCTAACATAGGTTTATTAGAACATTACAATTGAAATAATATTAATTTTTCCTAATCCGACGCCCAAAGTAGTATTTTTCTTTAAAAAAGTTACTCTAATTATAATGTTTACTGAATTTCATTATAGAAAAGTATTTAGTTAAAATTGTAGCATGTAGATGTGGTCCTGTTTATAGGCAGTACATTACTAAAAATTGTATAAACTAAATTAACTGAATATTTTCTCAAACTTTTATACAATTATTTATTAATATTAGAAAGCTGCTATTTATTTCTAACTATATTTGAAAATTATAAAAAATATCTAGTGTTACTTATTTAAGCTCTAATTATTACATTATAAAATTAACTTATTGTATTTTAAGTTTTCAATTAAATCATATATGTATACAATAAGTGAAATAAAATATGAAATAATTTAAAAACTACAAGAATAGTAATAGTTCTCATTAATATAAATTTATAAAAATAATTAACTATATATATATATATATATATATATATATATATATTATAATTATATTATAATTTATATTAAATTATAGTATTATATTAAAATTTCATCTGAGGAATATTAAAAAATGTTTTTCATCCCTATATTTTTTATACAACATAAATCGAATAGCGATTGCAGTATTTACAGAACTAGACCATGCTGATAAAATTTCTGGAATTTTGGTAATACTAATTGTGAAAGATATAATTATAGTTTTGTAAAACACTATTTTCAATAAGCGTTAGACTGTAAAGACTGAAAACTATAATTTTAAAAAGATTAAAAAACGCATTACTTTTTCTATTTATATATATATATATTGATTTTTCAAAATCAAAGTTTGTATTTGTTACTAACTTCATATCTATCCTTTGCACCATTTTTTGACAATGATTGCCGCGATATTTTAAAGATCGTCAAACAATGTATTATACACGCATAGTTTGCTTTGAAAAGCATATTCTAAAAATTTTGATATCGAATTTAAAGATCGTCTGGGCTAGTCATAAAAACGAGGATGAAACATTGAGGACATTCATCGATGTAGATCCGTGCCAAACACAACAACAACTTGCTGCATAGTTGGGAGTTACACGTCAAGCTATTTTTTCATTTCCAAGCGTCTACAAACATTGAAATACATCCAAAAGTTCCTAAATTGGGTGCCGAACGAACTGATGCAGAAAAGTGTCACAAAAAAAGTCGTTTTTGATTGATGTGTTTGAAACCATCACTGCGAGAAAAAACGACCAGAATGTAAGACGAGATCTTGTTCCTTCTGACTACCACTTATTTCGGTCGATGTAGAATGCTTTAATCAAACTTTACTTCATTTGCAAAGATGAGAATTTTTCTGAGAAGGAATGCATAAATTGTCTGAATTGTGGGCAATGACCACTATTAGTTTGAATATATATATATATATATATATATATATATATATATATATATATATATATATATATATATATAATATACAATGATGAGGCAAAGAGGTCTATTTGGAATTTCCTAATTTATATATTATCAGTTAGTGTGTCAATATTTGTTTTGATATTATTAAATGACAGTACAACATCTACTATTATCTGGGTTTTTGCTTTTTCTATATTCCTATTAGACAATTTCATATAGAAATACATACTTTTAGAAGATGTGTCCAACAGATCATGATAGATTAGTAAATTTAATATTTAAATTCGAAATAGTTAATATAAGTACAAAATAATTACTCACTGGCGAGGCATGCACAAACTACTTATAGAAAGTAGTCGCACCCATGAAGAACTAGAATTAAACGAGCTTTAATTATTATTTAATTGAAATAAAACCTCATTTACGTTACTAACTTACTTTTAACATTTGAATCACTGGTATTACGTGATCAGTTTCATAAAACCTTTCGAGTTTATAATTAATAGCAGTCCAAATTTAAATTTATTATTTTAATTAATATACGAAGTAAAGATATTTATTAACTTTATGAAAAGTAGTTTATACACATAATTGTATTATATAGTCAAATGACGATATATTTATATAACGAAATTCTACAAGCATGTCACAGGGTTCTTTTTATATAGGGTCCCATGAGACCCGTGCCTAGAGTCCCAACCATCTAAGGATCCCCCTACTCCCTTATAAAGAAATTATTAATGTAAAATATGCAGGTTTTGAATGAAGTTACAAATAAAGAATAAACACCGATATTTTTACCTGTTCAATAAATCATCCTTATTATTATTTTAATTGTTATTATATATCAACAAGCAAAATTGGCTTTCTGTGGAAGGGACATCTCCTAAAAGTACAAGAAACATGGCTAATATTTTGGAAACTTACAATTTCAACCTCTGGTATATGATTAACTATATAAACTATCATGCTTTAATTATGCATAGTTATATATAGTTTTAATATTAATTTTATTGTTCATCTAGTTGTCACAATTTGTTCTTCAATGCGATAACATTTTGTCCGTCTGTTTAGCATTTTTTTTTATTTACGTGATAATATAATAATACGTCCTGACTAGTATTATTTTATTTTATGTTTATTTTTATTAAATAATATATTATTTTCATATGTATACTTTATATAATTTATCAATTTTATAAATCAGTGAACTCCGAGATGTGCAATTATTTTCTCTGTATAGTATTTTGAAATTATCAGCATAATTATGATTTTTTATCAATCCGTATGAGGCTAATATGATATTTAAAAAACATTTCATTTCATTAATTTTATACGTATTAACTATCACATTAAGTAGTAATTACGATATCATAGTCTAACTTTATAGTTTTTCTATTTATACGTTTTTAATGAATATTATTTAGCTATTCATACAAATGTTAAATATCGTACTTGAAATGAATACAAAATTATGGTCCCAGTAGTACAGTACATATACAATTCAATAAGGTGAAATATAAAAAACATAATTATGGATCATTTCAAGAAAAAATTCAGACAAGTTCTTATTAAGTATCAAATTAATATAGTAAAAAATATAATAAAATATATTATATAAAATATTTAGTATGAGCGATGTGTACGTTTGATTTCCAAACACACATGCGCACACAAATCATATCTTAATCGATTATAGCAGTAGACTGTAGAAGAATAGACAATGATAGATATTGACAATGACATTTGTTTAGAAAAATACAAATTAGGTATTATTGCAAAAACTAGATTAAAAACAAGTTTTTAGGTATTTGGTGATGTCGACTTTCATTATCTCAGTTCCATCACAAAAATAGTGGTAAGGTTTGGATGTTAACTCATTTTCTATTTTAGGTATTTTTATTACATTTCTATATGTATGCAAAATATTTTGAACTAATATACCATTGATTTCATAAGAATTAGTCTGCAATAAACAATGTGCGCAATTGATATGTATGAAAGAAGTAAAACGCATTTATTTAATTTTACTATATATTATTCTAAAAGGATTTTCAATATTGGATACTTCATAAAATTCATATACTGCTCTAATGCATTAATTAAAAATTTTACTTTATTTTATTTTATAAAATCAACATATTTTATTATATACTACATAAACTATTAAAACTTTTAAGTAAGAAATTCAAGTAGAAAATCTATTAGTAATTGACGATTTTTTATAATAAATAGTAATTATGTGTTAGCTCTTTTATTCATAAATATATTTATGGGATTTGTATTTTAAATCAATTATTTTCATAATAATAAATAAATAACAAGAAAAAAATCATTAAAATTATCATTAAATTACAGTTTGAAAGGACATAAATAAAATTGAATACCTTAATATTGTAACAGAACTCAAAGAAAAGATAATTGCACATTTATTTATAATTCAAATTCAATTTATCAATAATCATTAGATGAGGCAATTTGGTTCAAGTCAGGTACCTAATGAATATAAAATATTTTTATCGAAAGTGTATAATATTACACAATTGTATATGTCATTGTAATATTAATTAATAAAGGAGTTATTCTCGTACAACTTCAATCAATTATACATATATCATATTTAGTATATCTTATACATGCCTTATATATAAATATATATATATATATATATATATATATATATATATATATAAAGACATGTATATATAAATATATATATATATATATATACATATATATATATATATATATATATATATATATATATATATATATATATATTTGTTTATCTCAATTAAGTCGCTGTTTGATATTAATGTAATAGATACAAATTGTATTCGAATAAAATATAGAATTTCCCATGAAACATGGATATCTGAATAATCTGATAAATAAATTGCAAATAGTTTGTAATCAAAATATTATCGTCATTTTCAGTATACTTTTCATATAAATATTTAAGAGCAAAGGAAGTGAGTGAAACACCCTATTGAATAAACAAAATCAGAATAGCCTTCTTTCTTCACGAGATTACTGTCCAATACAAGACTACT
Organism: Sycobia sp. Sy_11; assembly: GCA_018907035.1. Classification (NCBI taxonomy): domain Eukaryota; kingdom Metazoa; phylum Arthropoda; class Insecta; order Hymenoptera; family Epichrysomallidae; genus Sycobia; species Sycobia sp. Sy_11. The sequence continues at coordinate 1,035,622 of JACCIC010000101.1, forward strand.
TATAGAAAATACATATTTTCGATGATTTATTTGCAATTTATTTAGAAATCAAATTGGCAATTACTGAAATACTGTTGTTCGTAAAAATATGTATATTCGTGATTATTTTAACAATCAAACAATAAATAATTGTTAATACTTTAAAAGAAATACTTTAAATATTTTAAACGAAATTGTCAAATTTCAATTATCCGAATTTTGAATTTTTTTATTTCAATTTTAAGAAGAATTGTATCCAATAATCTGCTTTTGCAATTGAATTATTAAATGGTTACGAATAAATACATTTTATTAGAAATTTTTAGTTTAAATCAATTCTATATAACAAAAATATATAGTACCAAATATATTATATCATAATAGATCCTATGTAATATTTATTTAATGAAAATATAACGATGAAAACTGAAAAAATGCATTTAAATATATAATTAATTTATTGATGGATCAATAACTATATATCATTGATTTATATTAACATTCAATGTATTTTAACTTGTTATTAAATCCATAAATAGAATTGAAAGCATTTGCATTTATTATATATCAGTCAATGACAAGAGAGAAAATGAAAATAAAAATCTTAACTGTTCAAATATCTATTTTATATTGGCTTTCAATAAATTAAATGATAAAATAAATACTTGATAATTAATATCATACAAGAAAATATGTCACCTGTTCGTTCTTATCCTTAAATTTGATTTTACTCAAGATTAAACACTTAGTTTTTTTCGAAAATTTAATATCTAAATGTACAGAATTTCCCCGATTTAACTAATATAGATGATACAAAAATTATAAATCTAATATTACTTTCATAAATCTGCTAAAGATATTATTATAGGAATAAAAAATAAATGATTAAGTATTTTGATGATTAAAAGTAAGAGTAATATGAGTAGTAGCCATCATTATGACTATCTTGATTATTTGTAATTACTGCTGATATTACTGTGATGTATTATGAAAAATTGTTCGAATATTTTTAAAACACACACAAACATACACAGAGAGTCAATTTTCTGATTCAATAATTTTATAAAATTCGTCAAAAAATAATATCACATTTCCCTAAGTTATTAATTATTGGCTATACCTCTGAGAAGCTCAAACATTTAAGATTTACCTGACGCAATCATTATAGAATTCTTGGAAAATAGGTATTTAATGATCAACAAAGTCACCATTTAATATAAAGGTGTCGGTCTGTATAGTAACAGTCGACGTTTTGAAATTGTTCGGTATTGATCGCCTCATCTCCGCGTGCGGAAGTGTTCGAAATATTTCAAAAATTTAAAATGCTGAGCATCTTAAAGAAAATTTCTATACGAAAAAGAGGAGGAGGATCTTGACACGATCACTGGATTAAACTGGTGCTCCAAGGAAAAATAACGTGACAAATTTTTAAAGATCGGACTATTCGGAAAAAGCATCAGTTTAGTGACACGCAATTATCATAGAATTATACCAGAAAACCTTCCCAGTTTACATACATTATTTATAATAATTTTATTTTGCTCGATATAAAATATTAGATCAGTTTTAGCAATTTCATACACCGACTAATTGATGAAGTTTCTCTTCACTGTGACACTAGCGTTGCTTTAATGCTTTTACACTAAAATATTAAGGAATATGCCATAATTTTTATTAAGAACGAACTCCTGTCGTAGTTGAAAAAATGCTATCGAATTGGAGAAATTGCTGTGAGTACAAAATTATAATTTGATAAAATCATATTTAAATGTATATCTATAATTTGGAAATAAAAATTAGTATAGTTGATTTGTTTTTCTTCTAGAAAACTTGTATAGTAGTTTTTATTTTAAATTTATTTTCTATTAATTTATCTTAATTTTCAAATTTATTTTAATTTTTTTCATTTCATTTTTTTCATTCATTTGAATTATTTATAAAGTTATTTTAATTTTAAATAATTTTTTATGAATGGCGTATAAAATTAATGATTTGAATTTAGATTTTTATCAGTGTTAAGTCTAATATAGTTTATTTAAATGATTTTTTTTAATTGCTCATCAACTCAAATAAATTAAAAAAAATCATATCAAATATTATTTCATATAATTCTTTTTTCAAAACAATTACAATAATTTAATTTGATATCCTATTGTTTCTATAACAGTAAGGGCCCGATAATTTCATAGAGTAAATAGTCCCTCGGGAATTTAGATGCTATATAAGAATTACTAAGCTAAATGTTATAATGTATTAATATTCAGAACTATTGTAGTGTTTAAGAATATTTACTGAAAGTGTTAAGGACTTTAATATTTACTTTTCTATTTACCTTTGTACAAATAATAAAAGAATTTTGAAAAATATCATCATAAAAGGACCTAATCTTAATAATATAAAATTTGTTATTCTATATAAATTTTCGCTTTTTTACATCAAACATCATTGTCGATGCAATTTTTATTTAGAAGCATGAAATTGAAAAATAAATAAAAACTTTTCAAATTAGAATTTTTATAAAAATTGATTCATTTATTATATCTAATATAGGGTTTAAATACAGTAGGGTGTGTTTAATTTTCTAGGTACGGGATTTTCGCAAAGATGGATATTTGCCATCATGGCGTTTATCGGACTTTCGTTAGGGAACGGGCTGCGAGTAGCTCTTTCTATTACGATCACAGAAATGGTTACACCCACCAAAGAGACAAAAAGGCATATGGATGGAACTTGTTTCAGTCTTGAAAATTTTGAATCTGAAAATAACACATTTCAAATAAGCGAAATGCGTTATGATTGGGATGAGTACACGCAGGTAGGAAAGGTTCAAATAGATCTTTTTCGAACGTTTTATTTATTTTACTAGTTTATTAATATAGAAGCCACACTTATATTTTTCATTTACTCTTGAAAACCTTTTAAAATAAATGTTTATTTTATTGGTTGAGTTATCACATTTCTTCCATAGCAGTAATCATTAGATCTTTTAAAGTTAGAATAGAAGTGATTCTAAAATATGATTTTATTTTTAAGTTTAGAACAACTTAACTTTTCTTCGTAATAACTTGTATAATGTGTATTCAAATTATTCCTTGTAGTATATTTACAAGAGCATTAACAGTATGATGTATTTTGTGTCGACTATCAATCTTACTTCAATGTAAATAAATGTATATAAATATACTTATTAATGTATTATTATTTCGATAATGGAATTTTCGTAGTTTAAATTTAGACAATGAAAACAAACTAATACAGCCATATTCACGGCTTGCATCTGTGAAGAAATTTAAATAATACTTTTTTAATAATGATTTTTATGTGCAAATAATAACACTTAAAATATTTAGAAGAAACTTATCTTCATGATGAAGAAAAAAGAAGTTGTCCGCTTTTAATTTTCCTATTAAAATAGTAATTTAAAAAATTTTAGTCGCTTTTTACGAAATAGTTACGTTAGTTTTGTACTATTTTGAAGTCAGCTAGAATAGAAGGCTATTTATATACTTTTTTATTTTTTTCAAGTAAAACTAATTTCCTAGTAAATTTATTGTAATTTTAAATTCATCTATTAGGCTGTATACATTTGTTCACCATGCTTATGAAGGAGTAGACAAATAATTGTTACAATTGTCTGATTATCTATTAATATATATATATATATATATATATATATATATATATATATATATATTACAGTGTATATTGAAATGTTTAAAACCTAAAGTTTTTAAAATGTTTTTGTTTTTTTCGTTTGGCAGGGCATAATTTTATCGTCTTACTTCTGGGGATACGCAGCCACCCAATTCCTGTTCGGCTCACTCTCGGAGCGATTTGGTGGTAAATACTTCATGGGTTTTGGGATTCTTATACCCGCGATCCTTACGTTCTTCACGCCTTTCATGGTTGAATGGGGTGAAGCAAAGGCGCTTATTGGTTTACGGGTAGTAATGGGTATGAGCAGCGGAGCTATATACCCAGCCGCAAGTACAATGATATCCCAGTGGACAACTTTGTCAGAAAGAACAAGGTTTGGCAGCGTAATTTACGCCGGAGCGATCGTCGGTACAGTTTTTGGTACCACTATGCCAGCACTCATCATCGAATATTCCGGTTGGCCGGCTGTATTCCACTTGTTCGGAGCAGCAGGGGTAATTTGGTTTCCAGCATGGACGTTGCTGTGTTACAGCAGTCCCGTAGTGCATCCTTACATTTCCGATACTGAGTTCAAGTACTTACAGGAGACTCTAGAGAGACAGAAGAGCAAGAAGCTACCTTCTGCACCCTGGAGGTATATTCTTGCTTCCAAGCCGTTCTGGATGTTTGTAATTGCTTTGGTTGGCTGTGATTGGGCCTACTTTACCATGGCAAATGATCTGCCAAAATATATGAGCAGTATTGTCAGGTTCTCGATCAAGAACAATGGTTATCTTTCATCTTTGCCATATGTGTGCATGTGGCTGAATACGTTATTCAGTTCGTGGCTCGTCGATTTGATAATCAAGCGTAACTGGATTTCGTTAACGAACGCCCGAAAGATCCTTACCTCGGTATCCCTCATGGGCCCGGGAGTGTTTCTTCTAGGGGCTTCCTATGCTGAATGCGACCAAGTAATGGTTGTTATTATGTTCATTGTAGGAATGACGCTGATGGGGAGCTCCTATCCCAGCTTAATGGTCAATGCTTTGGATTTAAGTCCAAATTACGCGGGGACTCTGATGGCTATAGGTAACGGAATAGCCGCGCTAGGTGGCGTACTCACACCCTATGTTGTCGGCATACTTACACCTAATCAGACCATTGGCGAATGGAGACTCGTATTCTGGATAGTTTTTGGAGTTGCAGTCGTTACGAATGCATGCTTCGTTACCTTTGCAAGTGCAGATGTGCAGTTCTGGGATGATCCAGAGTTCCTGAGGAAGGAAAAAAAGACTGAAATACCGATTGAAAAGGCACTAGATGGAAAGCTGAAGGATGTAGAGACTGCTGAAGCTTAACACGCTATTTTACCTTTAAGTATTATGTTACACAAATAAACATTATTTTACAATTACAACAACTGCCTTCTTAACCATTAAAATAACTTTGACGTGTATGCTTATATACGATTACATTCAGAACAATCTTCGACTCTACGTGTAAACCTAATAAACATGTTATTAGTTATTTCAACTTCGAACAAATCTTTTTATACATTAAATATTCCCAAATTTTTTCGGTATAAAAACAATGTACACCACAATGTTTTTTCATAAATCTTTAATAGTAAAATATTATATTTGCATATTTCATAGATTATTACTTTTTGATTTATCATTCCCAAACCTTTTATTGAAATTCTGTAATTTTAAATTCCATTGAATATCCATCAATGCAAAACGTTACAAGTAATAATATGAATAATTTTATCAAAATTTATGTAAATTTGCTTTATTCTAGTCAATCAAAACAACGTTATGAATTTTAATTTTAAAATTATCTTTCTATCTTACTAGCTTTTTGATAATTGATAATATTTTTTAATAGATTTATTTATAATAAAAGATATGTAAGATACAGATGAAGTATAAATATTTAAAAATAAATTGTAAACCTTCTTTTTTAACAAACAACAGGAAGGTCAAACAAATAATATTTGCATATACTGTCATGTTAAGGGTGAAGGTGACTTTTAAAAGGGCCAATTGTAGGTCAAATAAAATATTGACCAAGAATGGCAGATATTTTTGTCGTATCCAGAGATAGTATATTGATAATGGCGAACGTGTATTTATGTATTATCTGGCCTAGAAAAAAAATTGTTTGACGAAATATTGAGTAGAGATAATATTTCGTAATATTCTATATATATATATATATATATATATATATATATATATATATATATATATATATATATATATATATCATAAAAATACTTTTTAAATTTTTAGATGTATAGCTCAAAAGCATTTACTATAATATTAGACTTTTATTTAATATCTTCAAAATCAAAGATTAGATTAAATTTTAAAAAATTGTTTTAGATAAATGTTTAATTTTAAAAAATTAATAGAAGTCGAAGATTTTTTAAAATGATATTGAAGAATAGTTTAACTAATTAAATATAAAATAGTAATTTATATTCCGAAGTTGTATTTAATATAAAATTATTAAAAATTGTGATATTATTATTGTATGTTTGTACCCAAGACTTTATTGTTTTTTCTAATAAAAATGTCTTATGCCTTCATTATATTTCGATTAATAATATACGATTGTCAAAGCATTTTACTTCTAAATTTTTTTTCCATATGAAAAACTTAAATTTTTAAATACATTTTTGTTTTTTCAAAATTAAAGGATAAATACTTTTCACTGGCATAGCATAGAAAATTATCATTTAATTATATATCTCAAAAAAAAAAGATAAAACATGTATCGGATATAAGTTAATTTATATATAAAATCTTCATATTCCTGAATTCATTCGTAGTTAATTAGAAACACTACAGATAATCTCTTTTTTAGAAAAAAATGAAAGAAGTTGTTCCCAAATTCCATAACGGCCTTATTCGAATTTTCTAATCGATTAATAAGATAATAGATTTCATAAATGGCAAAGAGACTCAAATGTTGAAAACAAGAATTGAAAAAATTATCGTAAAAAACAGATCAGTTCTAGAAATTATATTCTTGAACAAAATACTACATGATACTGCCTTCGAGACGAATTTTATTAATTTATATGCGCGCGCACACACACACACACACACATACACACACACACACACACACACACACACACACACACACACACACACACACACACACACACACACACATATTGTTAATAAATATTTTAATTCTTTATTTCTAAAATTCTATGTGCAGTTCTTCACGGTTTAATTCTTTAAAATTTTGTTCACTGAATTTCTTATGTGAATTATGTAAAAATAAATGCTTACTTATAGATAAATTTTATGGGATCAAGATTGTATTAAAAATATAAGATCTTCAGACTACCTGGTTAAAATTTTAAACAATTTATTTGTTTATATCTTTTAGACCTCCAGCTTAATAGTTTCACTTGAATAATTAAGACTACTTACCAAGTAAATGATTAGTCCATGTACAGTGACAGAATAAAAATAACTGCAGTATAATCATTTGCTAGTCGTAGTTGCTTTAATTGCTCCGAAATAGTTTATGCGTTATATATTAGTTCAACAGGTATTATAGTTAAAAACTCTGAAAGTGCATTATAAGGTTAATTAGATACCTCTTTTACTTGTATAAAGATTATTTACTTACATTAAGTAAGCTAACAAAGCCCGGCTTTGTATCTTGTTACTTGTCAGTAGAAGAGATGGCGTTACAGATTTTCGATAGGTACTGATATTAGATTTCGCCAAAAATTTGTTTATTTCTGTTTTTTAAAATAATGATTATGTATATAGGATTGGCTATAACTAAGGTTATATGAGATCTTATGATAAATAAATGTATTATAATACGTAAATAGATTCCCAAGACTTTCAATTATAAAAAACTATTTGTTTTATAAAAAATGTAATGAATAATATTTATGTTCATAAACCGTTTTTGATTATTTCTTTGCTAATAACGGATTCATATTGCTTTTAGCATTTGTTTGCGTACAATTATCAAATTCTTTATTTAATTCTGATTTTTTATTTATTATAATTTATTTATAATTTTGCCTTACTTTTCCAAATTTCATAAAAAAAAATATTTAATAAATCATTCAAAGCAAGCGAGCCTCTTAGATTCATCTTACAGAAATTCAGATTTAAAACTTATGATTGTATGACTTTAAAATGTTACATTAAATTGTTATTTTCAGCCACCATTTGCATTATTAATTAAAATTTTTGAAAAATTAAAAATGAGAATTTTCGTTTGTATTTTATTACTTATTTTGATTAGTTTAAATCAAAACTCAAAAATAACTATCGTCTAAGTTGTCATGAAATTGAAAAAAGGTCATTCATTTACTGTTCTAATGATTATTTATATAAAGAATTTAATTACTCAAACAGAAAATATCATTTTAAATTTTATAAAAATCTTAATTAATTAGAATGCAACAAATAATTTAAGCTGTCAATACATAAATCAAAAATTTCAGTCGTCTATTCTATCCATTATAATCATCCATCTCCGGCTATCTATGTATGTTTCTTATAAAAATACAATATTAATATAAAATTGACTGAAATCTCGCAAAACACTTAGTGAAACATGATTAAATATCAAAATTAATTCAGGTATAATAACTAAATAAATAAGAACACTTAGCTAAATTTCCCTAACAAGTTTTTTATTAAAACACTGATAGCTGGTTCGGCCGATCAGGCCGTCATCAGGGTTGTACATAAACTGTGAATATTTATACAAGAGCAAAAATATATTTGCATAAATACAAACTCGTATAATGTGGGTATATACAGCAGGTATAAAAGGATAAGTAAGGGGGTTTAGATCATTTTTAATACATTTACTTCTTTATAAAAAGGTATAGGATTTAGAGGAACAGAGAGCAATCTATGTATGTATGCATGAAAGGCGCTAATTCTAATATTTTAGGATTGATTAGAGTTATAATTTGATTATGGTATCTATATAGGTAAGTTTTCTGAATATATCAAAGTTTAATTTTTATTTTCATTAATTATTGAAATATCTAGAAAGTTAAGACAATTATTGTTCTCAATTTCCATAGTAAATTTTATATTGAAATTTAGTGAATTAATTAATTGTAAAAATGAATCTAATTGTCTATCAGAGTCTTTCCGTATTGAAAAAAGATCATCTACATATCTAACCCAAAATACAACATTTTTAATTAAAGGCTTAGGTATTTCAAAAAGATTATTTTTCAAATATATTAAAGAAACTGTATATATTATTTTTCTAATTTAAATATGTTTGTGATAAGACAATGAATATTACAGACAAAATTCTCCAACTTTTATGGTGAAAACGATAAAAAACTTTGTATATAATAATGAATAAATGATGATATATGAAACAATTTAAATTTTTTACATTCGATATATTTTTTCTTTAAAATTATAATTTTATGAGCAAAATTTTAAATTCCAATGTGCTTGTACCGCGCCTTAAGCTGCGTCATCTGTGTGGCGAGATACATCTCCAACCTATCGATTGTGACTTCGGCTGATTATATAGTACCTCAAAATGTCCAAAATTAATTATGTTTTCCTCGACAATTATTAACTTCAGATAATAAATGGATACAAAATGACAAATTTATTTCAATAGGATTTACAATTTTTATTTGAACAATTTTCTTCTAAACTCAAAATTATTCCATAAAACTTGGTTGTTATAATTTTTTTTAACATTTTCACAAACTTTAAGTACCTAGTGTTGCCACATCCAGATTAGATGCCGCAGTGTACGATCGCTTTGCTCTTCAGTACATTCAAACGAATCATTTAAATTAATTTTTAAAATACGTCGCTGGCTCCTGGACTGTTAATATTGTGTATTTTTATTCCATTTTCAAGGAATATAATCATGTAATGATTATTTGCATTTAATATTTATTTAGGAATAGATATTATAAGAGAAATAAAAATAGTTTTACAGTAAAGCATCTGCAATAAACAGAGATAAAAATTTTCTTAAACAAAATAAAGATTTTATTTTGCTCATCAGTATTTCAATTAGAGTAAATCAAACATTCATCTTGTTTTGGGGTCGGACGCTCCCTTTAGAAAACTGCTGCTTACGAAATACATTTAAATGATAGTTGAAATCCACTCAAAACAATGAAATAGACAATAAACTCGTGATAGTTTAGTATTTACTTTTAGAGTTATACAAAAATATTGACATGGACTAGTAAATATATTCTCTTTAGGGTGTTTTATTAATGTGAATTTCCTTGCCTCTCACGTTGTAGACAATAAGACATGCAAGATTTTTATAATGAATCTTTAAACTATTTTCCACCTAAATATCTTTACGCTCAATATTTTAATTAGTTTAGATTTAATTAGATAGCATCTTTTTATATGGAAACAACGATGGTTAAAATTATCTATAGGAATATAGATTTATATATAGAGTATTTTTCACATAGATATGAGTAAACTATTTAATAAATCGATTAAATTATTATCTCGGGTGAAGCCGAGGCGAATGATGCTAATTATTCATATAAACATTATTAATCCGATAATAATAATTAAATGAATAAAAAAATATATAGTTATTTCATTGATTAAACTTTACTAAAATTTGTCCTTTTCAATTAATGATTTTCAAGAATTTATTTATAATTTATTTCCAAAATCTAGTATTTTTTCTTTAAATTATTATCTTCTCTAATAATTGAATATTATAAGAAAATTTCGTTTATTTAAACAATTATTTTTATTACAACTTTTACATAACCCATTTTACCCGGCGATCCATTCCACCCCAGGTTTCTCTATTTTTTTAAATAATCCGATAATGTGTACACTCCCTTCACACACACACACACACGCATACATACAATATACATATAGCTGGTTAGAAGTGTTATATATAGACTAAGAAAAGAAACAGAGCTCTACCAGGCTCTACCTATGTACTATGAGACCTTTATTTTATTGGACTCTTCATTTATTGTAATCGATCTTTTAGTTTCTTCGGAGTGTCGCAGAAGCGTCACTTCTACGGCAGCTGTTAAGGGTACGTATGCGTGCATTTCCAATTACTTATTTTCATATAATATAGAGTGTAAATATTATTATTCACTATCTACAGTTTGTAATTATTAAAGAAATATATATTGCATTAAATCTAAATTGATTGATTTCTAACACTATCTCATACATTATTATATATTTGAAATGAATGCGTTAAGGCCAAAGCCAATCAGCGTGAACTCGTTCTGCACATGCCTGAAAACTCCCGACGTTACATTTGGGATGTCTCACTCCTGTGAGACAAGGACCGAAACGTAATACATATATATATATATATATACTAGTGCATTCCGAATATCAACCTGTCTATTTTTTTAATAGAAATGGAATTTGAATTTAAAGGTATTTATGGTTGTGTGTTCATCAATAATTACAATGGTAAAATCTTTGAAAAAATATGAAAACGTTCATAAAGGAATGGAAATACAAAATTTTATTTTGTGTAAAAATGATGAACTTGATTTAGGAATAACATTGAAAGGAGGCCAAAGTTTTAGGTATGCAACAAAGTATTTTATATTGCTTATACTTTCTAAAGAAATGTATATTACTAATCTAATTATTTGTGTTATCTTAATGTCAAAAATATTATTTAGTCATAATTACAAAATTTATGAATATAAATAGAAATTTTTTGGAAATACAATAAAATATATGTAATTGTAAGAATTTACTAAATCATATTTTTAGGTGGATATCATCTGAAAATGACACGCAAATTCGAGGAGTATTTTGTAGTACCGTATGGACTTTATTTCAAGAAGATAATAAGTTATTTTATACAGTGCATGGATCTTTATTAAAAAATCTTAACTATGATGAAATATTGACAAATTATTTTCGCTTAGATTTATCATTAAAAGAGAACCTTAAAATATGGACGAGTAAGGATTCTCATTTTAAAACATTTTGTAAAAATACAGGAGCCGTTAGAATATTGAATCAAGATGTTATTGAAAATCTGTTTTCATTCATTTGTAGTTCTAACAATAATATAATAAGGTATATTTTATAATATAGATAAATTAATTGTTTTTAATTTGTAAATTAACAGAAAAATATAAGAATTGTTTTTTAAATACAGAATATCAGGAATGGTTGAAAAGCTTTGCCAAAGACTAGGTAAAAAAATATGTAATGTTGATAATAAGGATTATTACGATTTTCCAACTTTAGAAAGACTTGCCAATCCAGATGTTGAAGCTATTTTACGAAAAGAAGGTTTTGGATATAGAGCTAAATATATAGTTAAAAGTGCTGAGAAACTCTTGAACTTAGGAGGCAGAGAGTGGCTTCTTAGTTTAACATGGAAAAATCAAACAGTATATGAAGAAGCTAGAGAAAAGCTTATGTCTCTCCCTGGAGTTGGTCCAAAAGTTGCAGATTGCATTTGTCTTATGTCATTAGGTCATTTAGAAGCTATTCCTGTTGATACTCATATTTTCCAAGTTGCATGTGCTTATTACATACCTAATTTAAGTAAACAAAATAACGTGACCCCAAAAATAAATCAAGAAGTAAGTTCACATTTACGTGAATTATGGGGCCCATTGGCTGGCTGGGCTCAAGCTGTTGTGTTTTGTGCAAAACTTAACTCTAATGATAATCAAAGTAAGAAACGTTCTATATTATCAAGTAACAAATCTGACAAGACTAAAAAGAGAAAAAAAGTTAATAATTAAAAAACTTTGTTCAGAACTATAAAAATGACTTTAAAGATTCAGTAATAACTAAATAATAAATAAATAGAATATTAAAATATAGATTAAAATACAATATATAAAATAGTTTTTATACAATAGTTTTTGAACAAAAATTTATTTGTTATTACTACAAATATAACAATGTAAAATCATTTGTAAATGTAAATGCTGACTTATAATATTAAAGTTATCATAGACATAGTAATTCATTCATTACTTTTACATAAAATAACAAGTTTTATTCTGTACAATCTATTATATACGCTAATATTAAAATGATTCAATTTTCACAAGCTCGAATTGGCACACCTAGTTAATGATAATATATAATGATGTGGTTTTTAAAACCTGAAATTATGGGAAGTATAAAACATCGATGAAAATTTTCGAAATTCTTCTTAAGTCTTAAGGCTTTCAGAGATGTAATATTAATTTTTCAATATTCTATTTCAATACGTCTTTTTTTTCTCACTTTTTTACATCCAACTAATGCAAAATCAAAATCGTCTAGTATTAAATATTCACTTGGAAATTCATATTCTTCATTATCATCTTCCTCATCGTCTATAAATATTTTATTAGATTAAGAACAAATATTTAAAAATATGATTATGTTCTTTGTAAATATAGTATTTGTGTGTGTGTGTGTGTGTGTATAAAAGATATAAATGACAGTTACCTAAATTTTTTTTAAGTATATCAGCAAAAATGCTTTTTGAGAGATATTTTAATCCAGGAAATGCTGCACTTAAATAAGCTCTTTGTATAGGTTTTAAGATAGAAAGACATTCCATTTGTAAAGATACCGGTGTTGAACAGCTATATGTAATTTTCATTTTACTTGTCGCTGCTGTAGAACACACCATGGGATATAATTCTAATCCTCTAAGGCCAGTGAATGCAATACCTTAAAAATACAATAGTTATTAACAAATAAATTTACAATTATCTAATTTTGTATTGAATTATTAAATATAGATATGCAAATTTGCAGTTACTGTGATTATGCCCACAATATTTTTTATTTTTTTATAATGATAAATTATCAGCAGATACCTAAAGGTTTTCTATCTAGAAAAAATTGCAGAGTCCCCTTCCATGTATCCAAATGGACCCCGACTAAGTTTCCTTGTTTAAAACAAGATGTGTATTCTTTTGTTTGACCACGATGTTGTAAATAACCTCTATAAGAATAACCCCAAGATTCACTATCTCTTCCTAGTAGAGAACAGAAAGTATGCATTTCGCACCTTAAATTTGCATTTTTTGTTCCAACTCCAACCATCTAAAAATAAAAATAATACTTAATATCAAATCTATTTATATTTAACAATTATTTAGAAAAGAATGTCTATAAGTTTTAATAACTTGCCACATCCGTTCCATAAGCTCGTGTAATCATTTTAACTTCCCAATAATAATGTCTACCTTTTGTCATCATTTTATTCCCTCTGATCGCTGCAGTGCCAACACTAAATCCAGGATGAAACGTTACTTGTAGATTCATTTCATCTAACTGTAACCCAGGGGCTTCGAATGATGTATCCCATACCCACTCGTATACTAAAAATATTTCAAAGTGATCATTAGTTCCAAATTTTTGTTATATTGAACATAGAATATCTTATTTACTTATAAGTAGATGATTCGTTAGAATGAAGAGTACAGGACTGGGGATGGAGAAGAAAGGTTTCCTAATTATTAAATAATTAAGTATATATGCTGACAAGGTTAATCATGTTTTATAAATGTTAAACTTTTCTGTTACTCACTTCCACTTTCTACAGTGCACCCACATTTGGCTTCACATTCGCATAGTTTATCCATTTTACTTATTAATTCAGTATTGTCAAATTCAAATTTATATTTAGCAAAATGAAAATATAAAAATTTAATGCATTTTTACACAGCTAAATGGTAGATTTTTTTTATCAGATTTATTGTAGGACAAAAATCTAGTTATACACATTATATGACAAATGCAAATTTGCTCTTTTGCTAATTGCGAACAAAATAGTATGTGTTTTTATACTCTGTGTTAAATACTGTTATTCACTATTCTAGAAAACAAGAGAAAACTCTCGAAAAACACTGTCTACAGCGACTGAGATCAGCTGAGGCAGCTGTTTACTATATACCTGGCTGTGTAGCGCTGGCATCGCGTCATATATATATATATATATATATAGTATGGCGTAAATATAAAATCGTTCTATCAGGTTCTATATAAGGTGTCGCAAATATCAATCTACAAAATAGCGGATTTGTAACCGTCATTAGCAGAGAGGAAAGTCATGTACAATAGTATGTATATCAGATAGAATAAACTTCTGAAAATTTATATTCAGGCCCATATTCCGAACGATTTTCTTAAAATTATCTCCAAAATTGTTTAAAGTATAGAAATACATATATATGTTTTATAGGTGCTCCTATTAACAATAACATAGTAAATTTAACGTAACTTCGATTTTCATTGTAAAAACTTGTGCAAAAATGATTCACCCTGTAGTTGTTTTACATTGAATTTCTAATATTATATTTATATATCCTGGTGCAAAAATCATATGACTTATTATATCACGTATCAAGCTAATTCGTTAATTAATAAATCATATCGTCGATTCCATATAAAAAGGTACTATCTCGAAGACCAATTTACGGTATTTAATTTAAAATACGAAAATTAATGATTTATATATATATATATATATATATATATATATATATATATATATATATATATATATATATATACTAGTATCCCCCGTCTCGACTTCGCCCGAGATAATAATTTAACCGATTTCTTCCCTGGCAGAAATGCATTCTATTTTTTAAGGTATAAATAAGGTATTTTCAAATGAAGGTACCTAGTAACAAGGTATATTTGTTCGGTAGTAAATAGGAAAACATGTAACGTTTTTTACGGTCATTCCGGCCGATTTATAGTTACATTTTTTCAAGCTATTTTTTCGGTACTTAATAGCTATAATAGTTTGTTTGGAATAAATATATTTTACATTTCTAATAAAGTTACCTTGAAACTAGGTATGTTTTATCTATTGAAACTGAAATTATTTTTAAAAATAGAAAATAGGTTGGTTTTATTCCTTTTCATCTAGTTATTCCCTAGTTAATGGGCAATTAATATTTTGGTTATGGAATATCGCGCGCGTGTGGTTATGACTAAACTTTATCTTAAAATAAGGTTAAGCGAGATATAACACATAACCTAGCTAAAAAATTGATATCGTTATTATGCTTTTTTATATAAATTCATTGACTTTAATCACTATTTTACGAATTAATTATAAATGTTTATCAAGTTCAAGAAAATTTTGAAGTAACTTATAAGTACGTTGATTCTATATACCTTATACATCTAAATACATATACAACGCATTCACAATAGCTTACACATTCGTATACAATATATGTTATACTTATGGGAAGTTATAATCGGGCTTATATACTAACCAAGATAATGTTTTACCACTTGTGGGTATGGCAAATCATCAGATATGCCGTATGAACACTCTCAATAAAATCAAGTTACGGATTATAGTTATGAACTCAGCATGATTTTTAATTTTAAAAATTAATTTTATTTAAAAAATATCAAAAATTTCAAATGATATTATTTATTTTATAAATAAATAGGATAGAATTACTAAATAACTACCAATAATTGAACGGTATAAGACATTAAAGAATAGAATTTTTTAATTAATTGCTTCATACGAAATTTTAGATATTAAATAATAAAAGAAAAATATTTCCAAAACTAATTTATTACGTATCATTTTGATACTTATAAGATGATACGTATAAGATGATAAAATCGAACGACAAGCAGACTTTATTATTACTTTGTAATTTTTTAAAATTATTAATTTCCATATCTTATGATTTTTCTTTTATTAAATCAACGACATAATGTTATAATATTATAGAAATATTAATTGTTAAATAAATTGCTCATTTACTAACCGGAAACAAGGTTAAAAACAAACTAGTTTCTACCTAGTTTCTACCTAGTTTTTAACTAGTTTTTAAACCTAGTTTCTGCCTTTTTCTTAATTTTATTGACAACGTGCACATTTTGCATTCTAAGATTTACCTTGTTTATAGCCACAATGATTGATTCTATTTTTACTACCTAGTAACTACTTTCCAGCCTAATAAAAATTGTTAGATTTCTACCAGGGATTAAACAGTTCAATAATACTAAGTAAAAAGTATACTATATATATAAATTTATATTACTATAAATAATTTACCGTAATTTATCTATCGTCGCTTCTGTATAAAAAGCTGCTTCAAAATAGCGTCCATTTCAAAAAGCTGATATTTTGCCGACCATTTTATACAATATATATATACATACATATTTGTGCATATTACATACGGTTTCTATGGGGAAAATTGTTCTTTCGAGTTCGAGTGGTTGAGAAAGATGTCCAAGTGTCTCGAGACGATGTTTACGGAGAGTATCATGTTCGGGCGATAGGATATGTCTTGGGATGGCTGCTACAGAGTTTTGTGTTAGGAAGGTAGAATATGATTTCCAGGTATCCAGGGACGACTTCTACTGGATGTTTAGGTATTCGAATGATAGAATACGAATCTCTTCATAGAAATCGTCTCGCCATACCTTGGCATCGCCTTCTACCGTTCGAACACGTAACTTTCCGTAGAAATTATCTCGAGGTACCTAGGCATCGTATTCTACCGTTTAAACACGAAAATCTGCATAACAATATTGACAAAACACCTGAACATTGTGTTCAACCTTTCGAAAGCAAAACTTCCATTAGAAGTCGTCTCTTAACACCTGGACATTGTATTCCAGCGTCCGACCACGTAACTGAATGAACCGTACAAGCCGTCTATATACGAGGTCAGACAATTAAATAATG
Source organism: Sycobia sp. Sy_11 (assembly GCA_018907035.1). Classification (NCBI taxonomy): domain Eukaryota; kingdom Metazoa; phylum Arthropoda; class Insecta; order Hymenoptera; family Epichrysomallidae; genus Sycobia; species Sycobia sp. Sy_11. Next base: position 1,052,950 of record JACCIC010000101.1, read on the forward strand.
CGACAAAATAAAAAAATCGAGTATATTTAAAAATTAAGGTATATCGCTGCGATCTCTTTTAAAGTAGTCCCCTCCCATATCTATACACTTATTTCAGCGAGTTTTCCAGTTTTCGTAACAATTCTGGAACATTTATTATGGGACCTTTCTCAGTACGCTCGTCACAGATTCTTGGATGTCTTCAACTGAGTTAAAATGCCGATCTTTGACGAATTTTTTCAAATGAGGGAATAGGAAAAAGTCGCAAGGTGACATGTTCTGTGAATAGAGCAATTGTAGTAACTTTGTGATGCCTGTATACGCTAAAAACTGAAAGACTTGAATGCACTGTGACAGGGAGCATTGTCGTGATGCAGAACCTAAGCCTTCACGATCTCTGGACGCACTCTGAGCAAGCTTTTTCGTAATTTTTCGAGCACATTGCGGTAAAATACTTGATTTACGGTTTGTCCAGGTGGTACAAACTCTTTGTAAACCACCCCTTTGCTGTCGAAGAGGGAAATGAATATGTTTTTCACTTAGGTCTTGCTAATTCTCGCCTTCTTTGGCCTTGGCGTTCCAGGGGACAACCACTGTTGCCTTTGTCGTTTAGTTTCGGGGTCATATTGAAAGAACCAACTTTCATCATCAGTAATAACTCGATCGAGGAAAGTAGGATTACTTTCAATCTGCTTGAAACAATCTTGAGCGATGTTCATTCGGTGGGCTTTTTGCTCATCTGAACGGTTCTTTGGTACCATCTTCCGGCATAGCTTTTTCATGGTGAAATCTTCGGTTAAACTATTTCTAAATATTACCCGGTTAATATTTAACTCATAACTTGATTTGATAAAGGTTTATTTCTACAGTTGAAAATACAGGAAACCATTGTCCATTGAATATTTTAAATTATCTTTCATTATTAATGTAAAAAGTGTAATTATATTAAGTATTATAATGATAAAAAAATATTAAACTTATTATATTTGTAAGATATTAGCTTAAAATAGTTTTGACAATTAATATTCTAAAATTTAGCGTGTACAATTCAGAATTCATTTAAGTTTCAAAAATTTACTCTGATATTTGCATTCGCACGTAAACCCGCACACTTACACATTTACACTACAGAACTTGGACTCAGCAGTACCATCATCAATAGCATCATCAAGTTAGTATATCAACAGGCTACCTATATTAGCGTCTTCAGCATTAGAAGCATCGAGGAAATATGACCGCTGACCTTTTTTTCGCTCGCTTTCTCTCTCCCTCCCTGATAGTAGTAAATTTCCATCACGTCTGCTAGTTTTTTTCTATCTGAAATAAATCTTTCTTATGTTAATATTGCCACAAGTTCTTAAGGGTTCATTGACCCAAACCTTCAATCTATAATACTATTATCTAGCAGCTCATGCCTTGATTTTGCATCAGTAATTTCAGCTGAATTTATGTTTGTTTTAAAGAAAATGGTAGCAAGGCAATTAACGGTATATCTGTGAAAATGTTAGTGTTGGTCTTATTATTTCTTTTACCTTACTTTATTATTCTTTTCAATCGGTCTCTCTTTCAACCGGCAGTTTTCCTGAAATACGGAAAAACTTTATTTTTACCTATTTCTAAAATTTTGGATACTATACCAATAGCTAAACTACTTAAAATCTCTAAGACCTTAAAGAGGATACTATATAATCATCTTACAAAATATTTTCAAGTCAACAACTTTTGAATGAGCTGTAGCTTGGATTTAAACAAGATCACAGTACTGAAACTGCATTACTCGGGTTTGCTGATGATATTAGAAAAGCAATTGATGATCAGTTTATTACTATTCTTATCCGTTTTTATTTTTCCAAAGCTTTCGAAAGCACATCCCGTTAGCTTCTTTTACAGAAACATAAATTATGAAGTTGTTCAAAAAGTGTAATAACTTGGTTTTGCTCATATTTGCATAAAAGGTAGTAAAAAGACTCAAATAATGATACGCAACATGTGATGCGCTTCCTATAGCAGCGCGTGTGTTTCAAGGTAGTATCTAGTACCATTGCTTTTTTCACTTTTCATAAAAGGCTTGACCTATATCTTTTATTCTACCAAATATTTCATGTTTGTGGATAATATAAAAACTTAATTAAATTTTGAAAGCAAATTTTAAGAACGTGATGATTAGTGCCAAAACACTTATACGATAAAGAAAGTGACAGTGTACACGCGTTCATCCATCCAAGTTCTGGCCGCCGCGAATGCTGCTTTACTTTTTTGAGTATCCGAGGTGCGCACTGATAACTCTATCAATGCTTCAATTAATCATTACATTATCTAACATCTTTTCATCTTGTCTATTTTTATTATTTTTAGTTTCTGCAATTTTGCATTCGGCGAGATTCTGTCTTTAGTTTCTGTTAGCGTGCTGCGGGATTCCTAAAGACTCAGGCAATATGTATTATTAGCTATCATCTACTGATGACATGTATACAGTTTGATGGTCAAGTGGATATGGTAGATCACGATAGATATATGCTAGAGGATAGAAAAATCTTCACGTTTGATTATGCAGACGACTTCGATATACTTGTCAGGAGCTAGTATGAGGAGATAGATATTACCTATACTATTCAGGAAGCTATAAAGAAGCTGGACAACTAGTATCAAGAGAGATCTCTAAAAATGAATCCAAATAAAACAGAAGGTATCGCCTTCACCAAAATATATAAATATCAATTGAAGGACAATATCAACTTCTATGGGCTAAGAATACCGTTAAATATCAAGATGTATGTCTCAGATGTATGTCATCAGACACTATTCTGGAACAATACCTACATAATCAGCCGAGAAAAGCTAACAATATACATATGCATGGAAGGTTGACAATTATCAAAGGTTTAGGGCATGAACTGCACAAAGTTTTATGGATGTATGAAACTATACCGAAATCAAAACTGACATATGCTACATTAGTTTAGTGAAGAGTAAGTGAAGACAAAGCTTTGGTTAAACTCCTGAATCATATAGAGGCTGTTTCGCTAAGCAGAGCCTTCGGATTAAGAAGTATTACTCCTATCAAAGCGATCAGAATGATATTGAATTTGAACAGCCTAGATCTAAGATCTTGAAAGTAGCTGCGAGATCAGCATTCAGAATGATTTGCGGAGGTACTTGTATAAAAGTAAAAGTGGGCATGGTGCCGTTTGTAAAAAATTGATGAGATGCTCAGTTTTTCAGCTTTCTCAGTATCGTATTATCAAGATTTACTGCTTTGGGGAAAGTTTCAAGCTAATGATATCAAGCAGTGAGGTGTGAAAGAATAACATTAAATTAGGACGTCGCACCTGGTACATAGGCGGATCTAGGATAAATAATGGTACTTGATTTGGTATACGTGGGTCCAAAAGTAATACTAATTCAGTCATTAAATCAAGTAGTTACAACATAGTTTTTCAGGTAGACAGCTATCATCGATGCATATGTTTTATATTTATGCAGGTGCATAAATATATGCACGGACAACATAACTTCTTTAACAGGCCTAGATCAACTCTTCACTACATCTATCTGTCAAGGAAACAAAACAAATTTTTAATAATTGGTGTAACAAAATAAAGTATGTATTATCTGGATTCCGGCCCACTTGAGATGTAAGAGTAATGAAAAAACACAATTTGGTTAGAAAAGGAGCTATATCTGGACATAATTCTACAGTACCATACTGATAAGGATGTAAAGTCATTGATAAAATTCTTGAGGGGTTAAAATTAAAAATCTTGGGGTAATATCCAATGTTTCAGATGGTTCAAAGACCTACTTGGTATCTATATCAATGATTGGGCTCAAAGGATCATCAATTTAAATAAATGCAATTCTAAAATAATTTTGGAACTCTCAACAGGACACAATATTTACGGTGTTATGCACATAAAATCAAAGGGCATAGTAACCTTCGTAGATGGTCTCGATAAGTGGATGAAACTCCAAGTTACTTTTGTTCTATATGTCAACTAACGGAGTACTATTTCAGATGTCTAGGAGAATATTTTCTCGATATCAAAATTTTTTTTAATGTAGATGTATATAACTTATATCCTATTGCAGAGGCATAAATATAACGGATACCTTGCAGGATTAATCAGGGGGGTAAAAATACAATGGTTTTAGCTAAGTATTTTTGAGTAATAGATTGTATTCTGAATGTTTTATTTATTATCAGTAAATTAATGTTTATGTAACTAATACTTTACTGTAAAAAAGCACAATATAAGTGCTAAGTGTAGAAAGTTTAAAAACACCTATATCAATGCCGCAGAAATCTCTGAAATTTAAATTATTTGAAAAAAAATTGTTAATAAACATATATAGTACCAATAGGAAAAAATGTTATTGATTATTTACTTTTTAATTAGTGCCGTAAGAATAGAAGCACCTGTTGCGAGTCTCTGTCTCCTTAACTGAGATTAAATTTGCCAATAATCAGTTCTGCTTTCCCAATTATAATGTCCGACTATATAACTGTATTGTTCTTGCTTATAAAAAACATCATTTCAATTTTTGAAAAAAGGATTTTGAAAAATATTTTCGAAAGCAACAAATAAATTAAACAGATGGAATTTGATTTTTAAATAATGTAAAAAAGTTTATTAAAAATAAAATATAAACAATGAATATATATAATTATCGTAAAAGTGAATTCTTTTATATTAACAGTGAAAGAAAAGTAGTTTAATATTTAACATTTAATGAAGATTAATCATATATTAATCAATTATAGCGTTATTCACGCGCTGACGGTAGTGCACACTTTCAAATGAATAAAATTGCGTGTCGACCTATGTTTACGAGTATACAGAGCATTTACCACCGTAGAGAGACAAAAAGAAAGGGGGGGGGGTTGATTAATAGATAACTAATCTAATAATGTAAACGAATGGAAAAATGAGTTTATTAGATAATTTAATACTAATAACTCGCGATGTCTTAAAATAAAGTCAAGATGTTTATATACGCATTATTATAATACAATCATAATAATAATATGACAATTATTCTGACGAACACAATATATATAACTTATTTATTCTATATAATGTAATGATACACTTAATTCATGCTTAAACACAGGAAAACATCTTTGCAAGCATAATTTTACAGGAAAAGTGTCTGAAAGTAGTAGTTTTACTTGTACAGAAAAACTGTTGAACAAAATGTTATAAATTTGATTGCAGCTGAATGTTGAACAGTATCATCGATGATAGGAAACATAGTATAATATGTAAATAAAGAGGTTTTTTTAATGTAAGAATGTTATATATAAAAACACCTATGAAATACTTCCGGCGCCTGGAGGGAAAGAGACAAACAGAGAGAAAGAGAGAGAGAGAGAGAGAGAGCAAGAAAAAGAGAAAGAGAGGTCAAAATAATATTTTATGTTATACTTCATGAGTATTTCGGCGCCTCAATATAGTATCTCATACTATTGTTGTGATTAAAAAGATAGAAGAAAAAGATTTAGAACCTCAGTTGGAAGTGAATGCTATCGTTCCAAAACTTTTAGTTAAGAAAAACTTGACCAGTATTTCTGTTTTTAACACTAATGTAGAAAGTTTTGTTAAATTAAATAGTTTGATATTCAAAAATATTTTAAATAGAAGCTGGCAACCCCTTTCATTAAATTTCTAATTTTAATTTACAACTATTGAAATTTTATCTTTTTTTAGTTCCATATTTGATTAAGAATTAAAACTTTAATTATTTTGAAAATGCTATATTAACTACAACTTGAGAGAAATAAACGTCAATATGAAGAATCGAAGACCTTATTGTATATATATATATATATATATATATATATATATATATATATATAAATTTTTTTTAAATTTGCCTTAGCTTTATAAACCAAGAAGGTTTATTACAGTTATACATTAGGTTCTTATAAAATAGTGATAATATACATTTTTACATTGCCTTATTTTTCATTAGCGTTTGATAGATATCTTTAATATTATATATTGTCAAATACATACAATACTATATTATACGTTGTTATAGTAAATTCAATCACAAAATTCATTAAATTTGTAGTTCGCATTTTTTTATAAAGTCTTGAATATAACGACACGTTTCGATGTTTGGGATGGCTAAAATTGATTCTACATTTAAAGGTAGCTGAAAATTTCTGTCACGCAATTTTTGAATCAGTTTATTTCTTTCCGTACTGTACAGATCACATTTACACAGAACATAATTTATATCTTCATTATTCTTTTTACATTTGGTCAATGCGTCGTTGATCATTCTTACACGTTCCAGAGAACCTGCTAAGTTATAATGATTTACCCGTAGTCTGTTAACGAATACAATAAATTTTGTTTTTAAGATTCGTTTTTCATACCACGGTTTGGGGTGACTATTATAATATATTTGAAAATATAATTTTTCCATGCAGAGGCCCCGATTTTTAATATGTCACGTTTCACTTATAGCTTTGTTCTTGAAATTACTGTAGAAGTCTGTGTAAAAAATTTCTTTTGTGTCTATCGCGTCCTTTGCTAGTCGATCTGCTTCTTCATTCTTTGCTATTCCTACGTAAGGGGGGATCGAATACAAGCTTACTTACGCTTCTTGATTATTTAAGAACTCTGTATATATATTTTTAGCTTGAAAAATAGAAGGATTTGTTTTCATCGATATGCTGGTTGAATTTAAGGCTAACAGGACGCTTAAAGAGCCTGAAAAGATGTTTACACTCCTGTCTAGGAAATGCTTGGCAACATTTAAGGCGTCGATTAATGCGATACACACCGCTGTAAATATCAATGCGCATTTACGTAAACTATGCTTATCTTTAATATTCACTTCAGGTGTGATACAGGCTGTTTCTACTCCTTAGTTAGTTTTGCTACCGTCAGTAAATAGAGCCAGAAACAATTCATTGAAGTCCTTTCCAGATTCACTTGAATGCCTTAGTCTCTCTCCTGTAGACGTATCTATTGGCACGGTGGTCATGAATGTTTTATAATTGTAGGTATACATATTTCTTATAGGACTCCGGTTTATTTCTTTAAAATAATTATAGTTTTAACAATACTTTGCTGAATCTTGTTATCACTTTGGTTTGGATGTTTTTTACTAATGTAATAATAGCGAATTTAATTAATATTTTTACTAGTATTTGAATCCTCGTTTGCAAAAATCTTGATAAGAAACTTACCGCACAATTCGTATACTCTCTTTTCTAGTAGAAGTACTTTTGATTCCGCCAGGAATATGTTCTTTGGTGTGCTTATGCGATAGCCGAGGGCTGCTCTGATTGCAACATACTGCACTTTCTCTAATTTTTCCAATAGGGCTTTGGTTTTTGGGAAATATATAAACATTCCATAGTCGATAGTGGATCTAACTTAACTTTTATACAGAGTCATTAGTGTTTTTGAATCAGATCCCCAGCTTGTTCCACCAAGAAATTTAATTATATTTAATGCTCTAGATCTACTTTTAATTACTTTATTTAAGTGTTTTATGAATGTCATTTTATAATCCAATATTTATCCTAAAAACCGTACTGTATTTCTAGAGTTGTTAGTGCAATTTGAAATTTTTATTTGTGTGCTATCTGATAAAATTTTTTTTATTGAAATGGAGAAATTTAGTTTTACTTGGGGCGCAATTAAGGCCTAATTTATTTAGATTTTTTTCTACAGTTTTTTATAGATTTTTCAAGTATCCTTGTCCCCCTTTGTATAGATGAAAATTTAATATATAGTGAGATGTCGTCAGCGAATTGTAAAATTACAATGCTTTGTTGCAGATTTTCTGTTATTTTAGAGGGATAGATTGTATATAAAAGTGGGCTCAATATATCTTTCCTTATCCTTGTGGAACGCCCTTGTCTACCTGTTTATTTCGTCTTGAGACGCACATTTTGTATATATATATATACCTTTTATGTATAAGAAATTTAATGCAGTATATTATACCTATCTCAGCTAATTTTTCAAGTTGTTATAGATTAAGTTATAATAATCACCACTTATATTAAAACCCTTGAAAGTAATTTAACGTCTATTTAATGTAAAAACTGAAAGCACGTTAATTAAAATTTTTTAATCGTCATTTAACATTAAAAGCAACACTTTGGTCAAACTGTGCACGGTCACTTTTATTGCCGCGATGTGTACTATAGCCTGGATGCCTTAGCGTGTTTGGCGATGTTAAAGCATCGACTAAGACCGAGTTCTACTTAGTCCTGGGTGGTCCCCGGCCCTTGATCTAAGAAGCAACGCAGAGAAAAATGATACGTTTAAATATTTATTATTTGGCCGAAACTGCGTTGTGGGCATAAATGATGAAATATTTGACCAAAGAGGTTTGTTCGAAAAGTAATACATTTTAAATTTTTGTGCAATAAATATGTGCTCTGAATATTGGCGAGGCGCTTTCTCGAGTCGGAGGCAGAGAAGCGATTGAAAATGTTGACGTTCTTAGAGAGAGTTCAGCGGCAACTTCGCGGCACAACAAATAAAAAAAAAGAATAATAGATGCTTAGAAACGTGAGTTCGGTTTATCTCCAGACATCCAGCAAACAAGGTGATTAAAATAAAATAATTTTAAATTGTTTAGTTGTTTTCATTTCAATAAATAACACAAGTAAAATGTCGATATTATCATTATCATAGATAGACTGAACATCTAGGAAAGCTGATAATATTTGTTTCTTTTTTCTATAAATGCTTCCTTGACTTTTACACTAAGGTTTATTAAATTATCTGTACAAGATTTACCTTTACGGAAGCCGTGTTGGCTTGTAGGTATATAATTATTATGTTTAACCCACGAATGCCTTCGATTTTTTCTTAGACTTTCAAATAGTTTGCAGATACACGAAGTAAGTACAATTGGTCGTACATTGATACCGTCTGTTTTGCTTATGAAGTGGATGTATGCATGTTTCAAACTCGTTGAATAGCATTTATTACTATATGTTTCATTAAATATATCTAAAAGTAAGAGTTTATATCTTATTGAAAGATTGTTTAATGTTTCGAAATCGATCCCATCCATACCTACCGCTGAGTTAGAATTTTTCGCTTGTAATGCCGTATTAAATTCTGTAAAGTCGAAGGGTGCATCGAAGAATTCATTTACTTAGGAACTGGAAAAATTCTCAGCATTTGTCTGCACCCATGAAGAACTTAGCTTTTCTAGCGCATGCATGATTTCAGTCAGCGACTGCAAATTTTTATTTGTGTGCGTAATAGGTATCTTAATCCAGTTTTTAATCAAGAACCTTACACTTGTTCCATAGAAACTTTTGATCTGTATGTATATTTATTGAATCTGCGAATTTTTTAAAACAATCTCTTTTTTTCTTCTGAAAGGTTTTCTTTGTCAATGCTACACATTTGTTGTACCCTATTAAGTCAATTAAATTGTTATTAGTTTGTCCTTTAATAGGCAGCCTGTTGTCGCCTTTTGGCAGTATTGCGTTCATTATCCCACCAAGGAGTAAGGTTGTTATAATAATTTGTGTGTCTGCAGTAATTTTTTCTAGGCCTACTGACTTTTAGAGCTTCTGTAATCGCATCCATAAACATATTGTATTAAAGACACTATTAAAAACTTTTTTAATAGTGTCTTCTCGTATTGATTTTTATAAAGACTGGAAAATGATCCGATCGTAAAGTTTCATTTAACACATCTACACTAATTTTATCTATTATATTTATTGTTGATAATACTAAATCAAAGTTAGATTTACTGTTTCTATGTATATCTATATAAGTAGATGATTTGTCATTATGTAAAATTAGATCATGAGACTCGAAAGCATTTTCAAAGTTCTTGCCATTTAAATCAGAGTACTTACAGTTCCACATTATGTTATGTGCATTAAAATTACGTACAAATATGCTGTTATTATTATTGTTTAAATTTTTTACTAAAGTGTGCCACTTATGTTGTGTTAGTGTCGCGCCTGGAGATCTGTAAATAGTTATTATATCTAGTGGTGAGGCAATATTATTTATAGTTATACCAGATATTTCGATGGATTCGTCCGGAATATTTAAGTTGCTCATTTCAATAAATGCTAGGTTTTTTTTCGAATAAGTATTATGATACCGCCGCCTCTTGCATTTTTCCTACCCTTTCGAACGACGATAAATCCTACAAATTCGATGTCTTTCATAGTTGACCATGATTCTACACATAATAACCAATCAATATTTTTTAATAGCGTTTCAATTTCTTCTTTTCTTTGTAAAAAATCTACGGGTATTCCAAAATATTATCTTTAAATATTTATTGTCTTTTTTATCTTGCAAGTCCATTTTGTTATTTTTCAAATTCATTTAGGAAGCTCAAATCTTCGCTTGATGGTTGATCTATTTTTTCATCTAGTGAATTTGGCATTTTTAAGCATTTTACTTTTTTGTAATTCTTGCCTTTAAGAGAACGTTTTGTAAAAACAAGATAAATATTTTTTAAAATTTCTGCTAAATTTGTACGATTGTTTGTGAATCTGACTGCAGTTTCTGAAATATTTTTATTTCCGTAGCTCTCCCTTAAAAATTCGCCAAGATTTTCAAATGTAATTGAAGACTCAATATTGCTTAATTTTCTTCAGCAGGTTGGAATTCCTCAGAAATATCGTTTATAGTAACATTAGTTTTAATTTTTCTTGCTTTCGTATTTAGAGTTTTCTTTATACTTGACGTTTGACTAGATTGTGAGCTTACATCCGAAAGCGGTCTCTTTGATTTGACTGGTGGAGGCATTAACTCTTTTTCTTCTTCTTCCTTCATATTTTCTATACTTTGTTTCTGTTCTATTTGCTGCTTTTCATTTTCTTCGAAGTTTATTTGTTGCAACGCTGTATTCTGCGGTATTTGACTCGAGGTATTACAATGACGTACATAAATATACCCAGTATAGTGTGTTTTCAAAATTTATCTGTAGTGATTCCGGGACTTTTAATAATTCGTCAGGGTCAACATACATTTGTCTCCGGAAGCTTAAAATATGCGAAAAGCCTGGGTCGTTATAGCCGGCTGATATTTGAAATCGGTTGAATATTTATTTTCTTCAGTTCGTTTTCCAGGAATGTATGCGTGGTTATAGGGCACACATTTGATATTATAATTCTCTTTGATTTTCATATAAGTGGGCGAATTTCAAAGATGTGCGAACGAATGTTTATTTTCTTCTTGTTGTCCGTGAGTTCGTTGGCGATTTCCTTATTGCTCATATACATACAAATGCGGCTATGAGAAATGCGCGATACATCGCGAATATTCTGCGGATTTATTATCTTTGCAATTGTAACGGTATATTCTTGTACTAATAGACTTTCGATGGCATCTAAAACAATTGCTTGTTCTTTAGCGGAGAACTGATCCTGTTGAACCACTTTGGCGTAAGAAAAATTAGAAGTTGGTTGCATTGTTGGTGATAACATTTGTTTGCCAGTTCCCTGTTGTCAAGGATACTAAGCACTTATTCGTAGAGAACTTTAAATGGGCTTTTTACGTCCTCGCAGAACTTTTATCACATATTCTATACGCTTATTATACCATGCACTGTATTTAATATTACTCGTTGGCTCGTGTTTACAAATATACATCTTCGACGACGGATCGCACGAGACTCACTTTATTATATGTTTTCAATGCCTATTAAGTCGTAAGAATAGAAGATTGCTCTAGTTTAATTAAATTTGAATTGTTTCCAAGATCTATACGTACTAATGCAGGGTATGCGTATATATATAATCTAATTTCTTGAGGCCAGCTTTGAGCCGTTTAAAGCGTTCACATTTGTCTTTTTATCTATACTGAGGTTTTTATTAATAAAAAAAAGTTGGTCAGTTGGGCTATTAAATTGCAAGATGTTAAATTCTGTGAATTTTTGCTTATAGTTTTAACAATTTTATTGAGTTAATGACCTTTGTCACAAGCTCGGTTAGTAATAAAAATACATGTCTGAGTCTTCAGTAATAGATGTAGTAATGCAAAATCAATGAGAAGTTGGGGAGCTTAATCGCGTAGTTGTACCAAATGATTCAGCTTTACTATTACCTCTTTTTTTTAATTTGACTTTCTTACTATTGGTAAATTTGATCACCCTAACTTTTGAATTAGGTATAATTGTTGACTGACAACTGAGTATCTTCTGATTCAGGTTGTAATTTAGTCGTCTTCAAGAGTGTTACCACTCTTGCAGTAAATCTAATGAAATAAAAGCACATGAAACTCGTTCTGAATTGGAATATTTTGCATTTTTACTTATCAGAAACATCCAGAATTTTCCAAATAAAATACACTGAATTATTTTCACTAATCATGTACTTATTTATGCGAATCCATTATTAATAGTCCATTACGTATTAAGCGACCAATGTATGTGTGCCGTTACTGTTTGAGTCGAAGTTAAACGCACAAGGTAGAATACTATTTTATATCAACATTAGAGTTATTTTGGACTTTTTCCATTCGTACTTCCGTTGGCCGCTTATGTGGCAGAAAATCGACGAGAATAAGTCTAGTATACTGGTTATTATATTGTTTTCGGTACTTTTTATTTCGAATGATCAAATAAAAATAATCTTGGATACTAATAAAAAGCGTCTTAGATTTTATATAGTCTATTAATTTCAAATATTGTGATTTTGCATTATTAATATCTTTAAAAATAAAAGGAAAAAAGTTTATATGTACACAAAGAATCGTAAAGGTTTAAAATTAAAAGTACAATTGTCGCTACAGATATTCTATTATTTATATATTCTACATTCTATTATTTACATAAGCCATATTCTATTATCATTATTCTATATAAAGATTTGAATTTTTTATTGAAAACCTTCTGATGTAGTTTGTAGTTATGTAAGTTTTAAACCGATGAAAATCATTTATGTTACGACAATGCAAAAATGTTATAGCATTATTTAATATAAGTATTCAGATAAACAGCTTTTCATATAACAAAAGATATTCATTGACAATAAAGTAGATACTGATTATAATACCGCATATAAGTAGTTTTCGATTTGGTTTGCAATATATTATAAGTGAATCGTTTACCGTGGTTTTGAAATTTCTCGATTCTTTAAAATATCCACTTTCTCTAGATATCTTACATTTCAAGGGATAGGGCAATACGCCTAAATACTACCAAGGGATGGTGTATTCAAAAAGTAAGTTTCCCTAAAATAATAAAACACTAGTTTTATGCTGTTAACATTATTTGACTTTTTTTTATTCTTAAACTATTTTTCTATGTAGCCTTGGATTTCAATATATTTTTTGGATCTTTTTGCAAGCTTAAATAAACTTTTCTTAAAAAATAGCTTGCCTTGTTTTTGGATCTCTGATTTAACGATTTTTTCGATTTCGTAATTTGAAGCGAATTCCTGGCCACCTAAACTTTATTTTAACTTTGGGACAAGGAAATAGTCACTTGACACGAGGTGTAGAGAGTAAGGTGAATAGACGAAAAGTTTTCATTTGAATTTCTGAAGTAAGGTTGGTGTTTTTTTGTCAGAATGAGACCGAGCGTTGTTATGAAAATGTACTTTACTGTAACAGAGTTTCTTTGAAAATATTGTTTGGATTAAAAATCGGTGAATTTGATATTCAGGAGGCATCATTTCCAGAATATCATCAATAGTCCATCGCCTCTCCTTCTGAATAATTTTTTTAACCGCTGCAATACATCGTCTGTAATAATGCATTTTGGGCGTTCTGCACGCAGATAATCGTACACTTCTGCGCATCCCTTGAGAAAATCTGTATTCCATCTTCGCACCATCTGCACACTCGTCTAATCTTTAGTATAGAGAAACGAGAAATTAGAGGAACTTAGTTATTGAATACCCCTCGTAGTAGCATAGCTGACTTTTTATTTCAGTTTAGTCCCTGCAGTGTCCCTGTATATACATATATATATATATATATATATATATATATATATATATATATATATATATATCACTTTATGTCAGAAAACTTTTTTATATAAATAATCATAAACGAATACTGTATCAATCACACCTATTTGATATGATATTCAATGCTTGAATCTTGTTATCAAACCAGTTTTCATTTAATGTTTTTTGTTAACCCTTATGTAACTCATTGATTGTGTCTTTAACCTGTTGTATTAACAAATGTTTTCGCTCAATGATTCTTTTATGTCTATAGCAGAAATCTGTTATGAGGTTGATTATTTTTAACTGTTCTAACGGCCTCGAGTCGAAGATTTTAATAAACTCACGACTGCTTTTAGGTTTCGAAAAGAAAATAAAACTTAAAGTTCTAAGTGTTTGTTTTAGCAATGCTTTTCAAACTTTACTTTTTACGAGTTTGATAAGATTTATATGCCTACAAAGGAAAAGTTTGAATAAGTAAATAAATATATTTGTACAGTTACTTTCTTGAATTTATAGGCTATACCTCTCGTTTGGTATTAATCGTATTACTTTCAACCATGGGTAGCTTTGGATTTTTTAAGCATATTTCTTTATTCTATACTATCAATATTGTATTATTAATTTTTTATTCAGAAATTAATCGAATTTTTAAGAGGTCTAAAATCAATACACTTATTAAAGACAAAAAAATTTTAAAATAAAAGGAACTTTTTGTAAAATGAATTTTAATCTAATTTTAGCATAAGTCTTTAATACGCATATGTATATGATTCGAATATATGACAATGTTCAATGTTTGATAAATTTTTTCTCGATAAAAAAGAGGAAGGCAAACTCCTAGCTCAGTGAAAAATAAATGATTTCGTAGATCCAACTAATTTATTAGAGTAAAACATATATCGACGTTGGCTCATAATTTATACATGTTTATCCAGCGTAAGAAAGTGTGTTCAGAAAGTATCTAAAATATATCGAGCTGACCGCGACTGCATGAATTTAATTACAATGAGACCTAAGCATAGAAAGGAAAGTCAAATTGCACACTACTCGTAAAGTTTAAAATTAGCACGATTTGTTCAGAATATACGACTACTTATCTATATATAGGCGGAGCGATTCAGTTATTAACTTTCTCCCTCATAATAGCATTGTGTGCACCTGTTTCATTTGGCAGTTGTAGAGACAGTGGATAAAATATTTTGTCATATCTGTAAAAATAAGATGTAAATATTGTTTTATATGCTGCTAAATCGAAAGTTTTTCAATTGTAATAAGAAAGAATACCATTTTATTCTTTCAAAATGGGATCTCCGAAAAATAAAGAAAGTTATCGAATGTTGAATTTTAGCTGTTCATTGAAACTTTGGTAAGTTAAGTTTCGTTAATTTATTATCTTAAGTCGTCAATGTTCAAAAGAAATCTTTGAAATTAGAATAAAAAAGAGTTTATCAATCCGCCATTGAAGTTATTGAATATGAATGCAATGATAAAAGTTGTTAAAGATAAAAAATATTCTTCCAAATATAATTAGAAATATACTATTAATTATAATTGAAATATATTATTGATTTTTAATAATTTAAATCGAAATTTATATTAATATCTATAAGGACCTTAAATGCATAGGGACAATATCAGCTCTATGCTGAAAAATTATATTAAGCATATGAGATGTGATTAAAAAGTAATAAGAATTTTTTATTTTTTTGGAGAGTCTAATTATTAACTTTTTTTATTGTATTTTTACAGATTCTCTTAAAGTAAAATAAATTTTTTATCTGTTTTTATTGTTTTTTTTCAAGTAGCAACCGGTAAAGTTAGACTTGTTTTGACAAGCTCCAAATTTTTGTTTTTTAAGAGAAAATAATAAACAAATAAATAAATTCTACTATGATTTCAAACCAAAGCATTATGAGGGTATAATTGTTTCTCAGAGGGTTTTCTAAGCATCCAAGATGATAATTGTTTTGATATAATTTTCATTAACGTTATATGTAAGATCCTCTTGGTAACTCTCCATTTATCCCATCGAGATAATACTCCATCTCAGACCTCGTTTGTTGTGCATGAATTTTTAGAAAAGCAATACTGCTGCGTTTACTCGTGCGCTATATACGTACATTGGGCATGGTTCATTGGGCATGGTTCATTTTTTATTTTGAAGGTTCATAAAAGCATTAAGAGGACAGGGTTTTGAAACCATGAATCAGAATCAAAGTAATTGCAAAAGAAGATGTTTTTGATCGTAACCTGTAATTCGTGCGCTTATTATTTATACTGCAACGTTATAATATGATTCTCTAAAGTAAAGGTTTAACATTAATAATTTGGAACTATTGTAAGAAAGTCTATTTGACTCGTTATTTATATATTCTTATATGCATTGAATGAATTACTGTGGATGAAAAGTATTTTTCATATGACACCAAATTAAATATTAATAGTTTAAATATATATGTTTGAACAATTTGTTAAAATAATTTAAAATATTTAATTTAGATGAACTTAACGTAAATTCTCAACTGTCGTGAAAACGTATAGGAGTGTCTATGATTAAAATAACTTTGAATTCTAGTAATATAGAACTGTTAGTTATATTGTTAATAACTTTAAAAATCAGCCGACGATTCATATCTGAGGTTAATAATATTTTAGAACTTACGACATTCATAAATAAGTAAAATTCATTTTAACAATTTATTTATTTTTGCTAAGCATCAGTTCTATTACAGTAGTATTACTGTCCGTGACGGGTCGTCGGTCGTTCGACTGTATGAGAAGAAATGAAATAATATGCTAAGTGCATACCTTAGGGTCAAGTAAACGCCTATTCGGAAAATCTGATCGACAGGTTCAGATAGTGCCCCTAGCCCGCCCCTTTCCTCGGTAGCTCGGGATGTCGGCACCGGAGGAGAGGCTCTTGAGTTCATTCTACTGTCGGCATTCTCGCGATTCGATTATTGTCACGGCGTTCTACGTTATTATTATATTTTGTATTTTTGTTATTGTTTATTGTTATTGTTATTGTTATTCTTGTTGTTATTATTATTATTAGTACTGGTATTGCTATTATTATTAGTATAATGATTAATATTATTAACATTATTGTTTATTAGTCTAGTTAATGCAGTGAGCATAATTTTACAACGTAAAGTGTATTTAAATAGCGCGTAGTATTTGTATATAGTGTGTGGCGTCTGTCAGTAGCGCGAAAGTGTCGTCGCAGCAGCAGGACAAGACTCTGGGTCTTGTGGAGATCTAAACTCAGAGGGCGTTCCTGGCAGCTTTTGAAGCCAGTGGCTGCCGTCCGTGGTTAGGGCTTCTCCCGTCCCGAAGACGTCGAGACCACGGAGCAGAGCTGAAGGTATTGCGCGGTACGTCCCTTCCTCTTGGACCTCACCTGGTGTGAATACGCAGGAATACTTCGTTTCAAAACTACATAGGTACACACACATACACACGTGCGCGCGCGCACACACACAACCCAGTGTGGAGTTTTGTTGCTTTCTCCCATCTGGCGCCTTCCCAGGTTGCGGATAGGGGATGGCTCGCTACAATTTGTAGAGGGCACTGAGGAAATAAAATACTCAGGGCGGACAGAAAAAGCTAATAGAGAGGGCCTCCCATGCTTAAGGCCAATTATGATTAATGTTTGGTATAAGCAAGGATATACCCCTGGGAGTAACTCTGGCAAGACCGGTCAATCGCCTCACGGATTCCGATAGAGTGCAAGCCTCTATGGTCGGTGGTGGGCCCTCGAATTCTGAGGAGGGCAAATCAAACATCATCATCGACAGTACATTGAGTACTAAAGGAGAGGTCATGACGGA
Organism: Sycobia sp. Sy_11; assembly: GCA_018907035.1. Lineage (NCBI taxonomy): Eukaryota > Metazoa > Arthropoda > Insecta > Hymenoptera > Epichrysomallidae > Sycobia > Sycobia sp. Sy_11. Next base: position 1,070,680 of record JACCIC010000101.1, read on the forward strand.
TCAAGAAAGGACGCATCGAGAAATATCCATCACGCGCAGAAACAATCATGTGGAGCGACTTGGTGAGAAGATCAGCCAACTGTTGGATTTTGTGAAAGATAGATATAACGTGCACAAGACCACTAAGGATCTTGCTCGTTCTATTAATACCTCATACAAATGCATTAGTATGACAGAGGATGATCTGTTGCAGTATCACCTTCCCGGTACCGTCACTGGGACTACAGAACCATCACTGGGCTTAAGGAGACCATCAGAATCAGTTGGAGTACCTACAAGGAAGTCTAAAGCCAAGGAAAATCAATGGCAGACCATCAAGCGCAAGAAGCCCAAAGGTAAAGATAAAGAATTACCTAGTGCACGCAGGCTTAGTGGACGAAATAGACCTCATTCCATTTTGATTAAGGCCAATGAAGGAGTTACATATGCGGAGGTACTGCGTCAAATAAAGAATGACCCGGAGTTATCTCACGTGAAGAATGAGGTTAACAGGATACGCAGAAATGCAAGCGGTGCCCTGATACTTCAGTTAGAACGGACAGCCAAAGATGCACATGAGTTGGCTTGCATTGTTGAAACTAAGGTTGGCCATAGCGCATCCACTTCGATCCTGACTAATCTTATTACTTTGGAGATTAAAGATATAGATGAGGTCACTCCAAAGGATGAAGTCTTAGAGGCTCTGAAATCACCCCTCGAACTAAAGGAGACTAACATGCTAATCTCTCGTTCCTTGCGGCAAGCTTATGGGGGTACTCAGACGGCGGTGGTGTCTGTACCATATAGCTACACAGCTGAGTGATTACGTGCAGGGTATGTTCGAATCGGATGAGTCAGCTGCAGAGTTCGAAAAAAACAGAAATAAGGCGTTGCTTCAGGTGTTGGCTGACTGGCCATTTAGCGGCCGTGTCTCGGGCCCTGACAGAACTAATCTTTGCAGGCATTGTAGTAGAAAAGACCATCTATCCAAGCTGTGTAAAGGAGCCCTGCTGTTTACTCTGTAAATGTGAAGGGAAAAAGGAGATAAAACATGAGAATACTCCAACTCAATACTAACCATTGCGTAGCGGCCCATGACCTGTTGAACCAGACAATAAAGGAGTTAAGAATAGACATTGCTGTAATCTCCGAACCATATTGCGACATGGACAGACCACAGCGCTGGATAAGTGACACAAGCAATAGAGCTGCCCTCTGGATTGGTCAAAATAGGCAGGTACTGAAACAATCTAGTCATCGGAGCGAGTTGATATCCTGGGCGAAAATACAAGAAACATACGTCTTTAGTGTGTATGTTCCTCCAAGTTTGACGGACAAGCAGTTTGAAATCCTTGTAGCTAAATTAGTTGATGAAGCCATGGACAAGAAACCATTATTAATCGCTGGCGATTTTAACGCGTGGTCCGCAGCCTCGGGAAGCGCTTCAACAAATAACAGAGGTAGTATGCTGCTTGATGGCCTTAATTCTCTTCAACTCCACGTGGTTAATAGGGGATTTGAATCCACTCTCATTAGGGGGGATAAACAATCAGTCGTTGATGTAACATTCGCCAGTGATGACCTAATTCAGCGGATCCTTAATTGGAGAGTAAGCGACCTTTACACCCACAGTGATCACAGGGCGATCTTGTACGAGATTGCAGAGAAGAAAGTGAAGAACAAGTGCAATGAGTGGATGCCCACACGGAAATGTACAGAGGCCAACAATGACTTATGGGGACGACCATACAAAACAGTTATGGCACGATTAAGTAGGGCACCAATGCAACTCACTAGCACGGTATTGATTGACAAGATTGTTTCCGCTCTCTTTCCCAATGACGCCCAAGGGACTGTACTGCGCACGCAACACTCGGACGATATACCTCCTATAACAGAAATGGAGCTACATAATGCTTACGCTAAGATTAGAGCTTATCCTCACGCCAATTTGAATTTCGGAAATCAAAATCAACAGTCGATGCTATTAAACAGGTATTGTGTACCGCAAGAAATGCAATCAGTGGTAAGAGATGGAAAGGTGGCACTAAACACTATTGTGCCATTGCGCTGGTCGTCTATTATGAATTCTTTTAAAGAGTTTAGAGTACCTGGTTATCTACAGAATGTCATGGCCAGCTACTTTGAGAATCGGATAATATTATACCGAACGGATGAAGGCATTGTATCGCATAAGGTTACTGCGAGAGTCCCCCAGGGTTCGGTTATGGGACCTATATTGTGGAATATTATGTATGATGGCGTGTTGAGGATTCCACAACCGCCTGGTTGAATAACAGTAGGGTACACCGACGATACCGTTCTAGTAGTGACGGCTAAGACCCTTGATAAACTCACTGAAAATGCCAATGAGACAATCAACAACATCAATAGATGGATTAAGTCGGCTGGTCTACAATTAGCGGAGCACAAGACAGAAGTAGTTCTTGTCAGCAGTCGTAAAAAGGTATATAGTATTACTCTTAAAGTTGGTAGCTGCCGCATTAGTTCTGCGCCATCTTTACGATACTTGGGTGTACAGTTTGATGCCAGGTTAAACTTCAAAGAGCATCTAAAGATATCTGGCGAAAAAGCGCAACGAGTTTCAGCTGCCTTGTGTCGGCTCATGCCTAACATTGGTGGCCCACGTCCACCCCAGAGGAAACTATTAGCTTATGTTGTTAATTCTGTCAGCATGTATGCAGCACCAATCTGGCATCATGCATGTGAAATGAAATCGTATTGTGAGCTGGCCATTGCGACCCGTCGCCGCTCCTGTATACGTATTATTAGTGGTTACAGGACAGTATCCACCGAGGCTGCTGAGGTACTTGCCGGAATTCTTCCTTTCCATTTAGCTGCAGATGAACTGGCTAGGCTACGCAACATATGTAAGGCCGCAGTGGATTCTCTACAAGGTGCTAAACACGTGGAACGTCATCGTTCTATAGAAATATGGCAAAAACGATAGAACGATTCTAACAAAGGCTGATGGACTTATCGTATCCTTCCAGACATACAAAGGTGGATCAATAGGAAACACGGGGAACTAGATTTCCACCTAACCCAGTTGCTGACTGGTAATGATTGTTTTAGGTTATATTTCCACCGTTTTCACCTGGATAATAATGATTTCTGCCCCATTTGTCCGACATTGGTTGAGGATGCCGAGCACATATTAGTGAGCTGCCCTCGTTTTAGAACACAAAGTGAGCACTTGATGAACACCATCAATAAGCCAATAAGACCAGAGAGTATCCTATTAATAATGCTAGAATCTTCTGAAAACTGGAAGGTAGTAGCCAGTTTCGCAAAAGAGGTGATAACCAAACTTAGAAATGCCGATAGAATTAGGCAAATGACCCAGGATGAATTAGGGTAGCTGATCCTATTTTAAGTTGCACAGGACGAACATCGAACCCCTGATCACTTGTATGGATGGGCGACGTAGGATAGTGTCATAAGAAGAGGAGCCGTATAGGCTAACTAACAGTGCCCCGCCGAAGTAATATTCCCGGATAGTTTCGGCGGGATGCTGGTTTGGTAAGGCCACTAGTACAGAGCTTGCTCTGCCTATGCCTAATAAAACACACACACACACACATATAGTGCTCTTATAGGATTTGAGATCACGTGCGTGTGTGTGATATGTCTATCTGTATTGTGTAATATTTATGGTTTAGCAATTATAACGCGACGACTCTATTTATAGGCTTTTTTCTCCGATCAACGAGTGGATATTTTTATGCCTCGCAATAGTTCAGTAAAGCGTATTATCAATTAAAATCAATTGTTGTAATGTGCGTTTATTTATTCACTCTCAAACATCCATTTTAATATTTATAGAGCCCATCACTATTCAAAGTTAACAATTACCAAATAAAAATTTAATGCATTAATTTATTGCGAGTTGGCAACAATATTCCTTTCTCTATTAAAAAAAAAAAAAAACAAAAATCTATAAAGAAGAATAGGCGCATCAGAAACTACCCTGTAGGTTCGTTTGACGCACCAGATTGCTCTTGTGGTGTTTCACCCTGGCACAGCCGCACCTGATCCCTTGACAATAATTTCGCAAAGTACCGTACAGGGCATCTGGATAATGAAACACGTGACAGCCTTTGTTTTTTAGGTACGTATATACGTATAGAGAAGCGAAGCTCCGCTATTCGTTTGCTTCACGCAATCCTGCGGAAATTATAAAGCACAGAAAAAACAGCACTACACCGCACCGCAGCGAAAATATACACGGCCTAATATATATATAGAAACTCTATATAACGGGAAGCGCGAGTATACCATATGTATATATATATATATATATCAATGCGTGTATGCACCTCTTCCAGACGCTTTTGAACATCATCATATACATATGTCACATTTCTAATTCAGGGCGGAGAGTTCGCTTCGCTTTCTACGCTCGCATATAGTCACACATATACACAGATATGTAAGAAAAACCACGCGCGATTCTTTGCACTGCGCGCGCGGGCACGGCTGCGAGTTGTTTTTTCTTTCTCGACTTTATATTAAATGCAAACGTATATATATATATATATATATATATATATATATATATATATATATATATATATATATATATATATAGTACATTGAACTTCATTGGCGCGAGTCTTGTTAAGTGCATTTTCGAGCTTATAAATATATCCACGTGTGGCTTGCTTATCAATTATGGTGTATAAGCGAGGAGTCAAGTATATATGTATATACATGAAATTACTAGTGAATTATTACACGTTTTGTTGAAGCTCAGGGCATGGGGAGCATGGAGGTGGTCAACGTTCATGGATCCAATACGTTTTAATTATAAAATATAAGCCCGGCTCTCGTACCTCACCTTACTCGGATGAACGCGCCGATCGTAATAACAGAGCGCTGCCGGCCGTGTCCTCAAGTTCTGATGTTTTATGACGTCGATCTTATATATATATATATATATATATATATATATATATATATATATATATGCTTTGAAGAAAACTAACTTTCTTCAAATAGATTTACACTATTTACAGGTTAATAAATATTTTCATTGGTCTTACAGTTCAATTAAATCAATCAAAATAATCCGTAATAATATCAATATATATTTATATTAATTTTAATACATAAATATACAAAAATAATAAAAATAAAAAATGAAAATTAAAAATTATAATAACAGTCAAACTCTCCTTGTATACAGTCACCCCCGTAGACTAATCTGAAAATAAAAATATTAGCTGAAAAAATTTTTGTTAGTAAAGTGTAATCTGACTGCACCCGCCTTTACCTAATTGAAGACGTAGTCCAACATTTCGAGCTCGCTACGACTCCTCATCAGGGACTAAACTAAACCTTATATTCTAATCTATATATACCCTATCCCCACTACACAAAATTTTCAAAACCAATCAATTTAATAAGGAATGATAAATACTGTCCAATTTACTATACTCTAACATTAAATTCACATTATTTTGATTCTTGGAAATGTGAATACTTTCAAGACTCTCCCTTTTATACTTATTATTAATACCATGCTCTAAAATATCCACATTCACAAAATCAAAAAAATGTAAAAACTTTAAACAATGCTCCTTTAAACCGGAAATAATATGTGAACTACGTAAACTATATTTATGTTCATAAATTCTCTTTTTTAAATATCTACCTGTTTGTCCAATGTAGCATTTATTACAATCCATACAATTAATTTTGTAAACAACTCTAGATTTTAAACATAAATCAGCCTTATCATTGCAATTATTAAATAACTTACTTAAATTGTGAATATTTTTAAAGAAAATTTGAATGTTATATTCGAAAATTTCTTTTAATTCTCTCCGATAATCCTCTGACATAGAGTAAGACAATAATTTTGCGTCTGTGAACGTCAACTCGTGCATTAAGTCTATTTTCGGTATTATAAATGTCAAACAATTTCTCAGTAATTAATTTATTAATAAATTAAATTGCATATCCATTATGAATGAAAGTTTCTCTTACTATCTGTAAATTATTTTGTCTAAAATCTTTATGTGACAATTTCATTGCTCTGTCAATGACACCTTTCAGTGCTCCAATTTTGTTTCCGAATTGGTGGTGTGAATTAAAATCTAAAAACCTAACTAACCAAGTAGGTTTTCTGTACCAATTAAGCTTCACTTTATTATTACTACATCTAATGACAGTAATGTCCAGAAAACTCAATTGATTATTAACTTCAGTCTCTCTTGTAAATTTCATTGTGTCATGTACAGAATTAAATACATCCACCATTTCATCCACAAAAACTTCTGGAACAATTGTAAAGATATCATCAACATATCTCTTAAATATCATTGGTTCAAAAAGCAATTTTGAAAAAGATTTACTTCCTAATTTTTCGATAACTAAATTGGCTATAGCCGGTGACAAAGGTGACCCCATTGGACATCCGTATTTTTGTTCATAAAATTTATTATCAAACGAAAAAATTGTGTTATGAAAAACTAAATTAATTGCTTTAATAAATTCATTCATTGTTAATTTTGTATGTAAATTAATTTCATGCCATTTTTCTTGTATAATATTATTTAACAATTCTAAAGGTACATTTGTAAACAAAGATACCACATCCATTGAAATCATCCTGTAGTTTTTCGGAATAATAATATCTTTCATTTCATTGTAAAAACACAAACTATTCTTAATATTACAACTAGTTTTTCCAACTATCTTAACCAATATATTACGTAAAAATCTGGCAATATCATAAGTTGGGAAATTTAGAGAAGATATTATTATTCTAAATGTCAGTTTTTCTTTATGAATCTTGGGAAGCCCATAAAAGTTTGCTACACTACCATTTTCACATTTTAAATATTTATATGTAGTACCATTTATATATTCATTTCTTTTCCAATTATTTAATAATTCGTTCAAATAATTTTGCAGCTAGTAGATTAGAGCAGAAATCAAGTTCTATTTTATAGCGGGTAAAATAAACGTCTTTACGAGATGTGACAGTTTATTCGCACAAATATCGTGGTTACTTACCTTGTTAGTCTTCTTTTTAAGTTTGAAGGAAAAAAGCAGTGATAATTGTCATATGCATTTATAAGATAATTGAAATAAGAACATAATGAATATAAAGATAAAGAACATAATGAAAATAAGAACATCAGAAGTCGAAAAAAAATTGCAAAAACATTATAATAGTGTCCAGTAATGTGATTACAGATTCTAAAAATTTAGAAAATAAACAAATGTTTAGAAAATTTTATAAACGACTATTAGAAAATATACTATAAAGCACGTAACATCTATCAGAAATGTTGTAACTTTTTTAGATTCTTACAGTTTGTAATCAAATTTCTGGACAGTTATTATAATTTTTACTAGGAAAAAAATTTCTTCGCGTATACATGTCAATAGGTCTACATGTCAAAAAAAAATTAATTAGTATCAAAATTTGACTATAAAAAATTTCATTTCGAATGATAAAAACGAGAGAATGAATGAATATACTTGCTTGTATATTGAGCCACGTTCATATACTTTTGGCCAGATTTAACAAAAGTTTGCTAATTCGTGTTGGGAAGGTGAAGTTATGGTTACAGCCGACTGCGCTTCCACGAAATTTTGTCGTGTTCTTCCTTTTAAATCATAAACTAGCTTAATAATACATAATACAGATACTACAATCATTAAATGAATAATAAATACTTTTTCGTGTAACATTTTTTTTATAAAATTTTTTTATTTTATGAGCTTTATAATATAAAAATGATGATAAAATTACCGACAATGATAATTAATATTTTAATCTGCTTTAAAACTAATACATCCGTTAATTTTGAATTTGAGATAACTCTAGCTGCGTTTGATTAAAATCAGACACAATCTTCTTGCCAACGCTTATCGGCATATAAATAGTTTGAAAAGTATAAAAAAAATCAACGTATATCAGACGCAAGAAGTACAGAAAGGACGCACGTGAACAAACGGTTTAAATACATATTATATTTTATGTAAAAGTGCATTCGCATGTAACTCGAATTACGCTTTGCGCTTTCTCTATATATAGGTTAAAGGGCCATGCGATTCATATCTCGGTGAATCTGAGGTGATCGAGAAAGTACTTTTCCGTTGTGGCGCTCTCTCCTCCCGGGGCTCTAAGGACGTGCGCCACCGTGCACGCGCTCTTTCTCGTTCAGATTCGGCCGAGAGCATCACACTCGCGTGGTCGTAATAATAGGAAAACGTACCTTTTTGAGAAAAAACCTACTTTTATTAAAATTATAAATATCATAATTGTGTTGTAAATTTTTTCGCGTTGTTTTATAGTAATATGCGTAGAATGCTTCAATGATTGTAATATATAGTTGCTTGAGTATTTAGTGATATCATTCTCTCTCCCTCTCTCTCTCTCTCTCTCTCTCTCTCTCTCTCTCTCTCTCATAGGCTCTAATAAATACAAATCTAATTCAATTCTAATTCTCTTTCTCTATGCCTGTCTCTCTCTACACACACACACACACACACACACACACACACACACACACACACACACACACACACACTGAGTCTTAACCGTGTTCAATCATTATTTTTATTGAATTTTGACACCATAAACATATCAATTTTATTTACTCTTATGATCTCTACTTTTAGATGTCCTTTTTCTATCTTTTGAACCGAACTAAATCATAGACATCTTGCACGAATAAAAGTTTAAAGGATATAATGCAAATTTGTAATTAGTTGTCGATAGCAGATTAAGGAGATTGTGACAGATAGAGCATAACTAGCTAGTTGACATCGAATGAACCAAGAATGAACCAATGATAGGGTGTCTTCTTAACATAAAAATATTTTATATATTTTATACTTCGATTTTACTTGTTAATCGGTAAGAAAAATAAAGATTTTTTAAAAATGTTATTCTTGTAAGAAAAGTTTCATTTAAAAACAGTTTAAGCAATACTTTAATTTTGTTTTTGTACCTTTCCTTATCGGTCTTTCTATCACCTTCACCTCGATCCGTGGCTTACCTCTCGAGAATCGAATAGATCGTAATAAGAGTGATAGCGAACACGCAACGATTCTCACGTACATTTACACTGGTTGCACGCGAAGTTGTATTTCGTCTGCTCGACTCATTCGTTTAAGCGATCGTTGAATACTGGCCGAGAAGTTTTGAAGGCTAAGTGACCAAAACAAATTTTATTTTTTGCAAGAAAGAAAATTATAAGTAACTTGAAATTAATTATATGCAAAACATTCGCACAGACTTATTTACCCGAATATCTTAGCCGCTTACTTTTGCATCACATTGTTTCTCTGCTTCTTGCTTGTTACTTCTTTCCATCTTAAAAAGGTTGTATAGACAATTGTTATACGCAATTATAACAAAATAATTTACCCTTGTAAGATACAAAAATTACGCATTGTGGTCTAATTTTTAATACAAACATATACTTGATAATTTCTTTAGTTTCGCTATTGTACTTTTATCGACTTTTATAGCATTGACAATTTTTCAACTATATCATTTAAATATCGGACAAGTTTATAATTTATCATTTAGATACACCAAAACTTTAATAAATTGTAACAATAATTTCTGCGGGTTTATTCACACCGGCGTTTTTATAATATAGTCAAATTCGAGCTAAAGTCAACCGTAGCATCGTTACGTATATATATATATATATATATATATATATATATATATATATATATATATACTTTTGAAAAACATGAAAGACATTACAAAATCAATTAAAACTACGTTTCAGTAACGGCTTATTATTATATATACATTCTTTATGTTACACATAATCTTCGCTACTTTCCATTCTGTGCAAAACATGAACATTTATATAGATATTCTTTTATATAATTTACACAAGGAATAATAATTATATATATATATATATATATATATATATATACAAATATATATATATATATATATACACATTACAATAATTATAGTATAATCAACCATAATAAAAATTTATCTCTATCGCTTAACTGTTCAACGAATCAAGGCTATATATTCGGCTCTTAAAATTTTTAAATTAATATATATATATATATATATATATATATATATATATATATATATATATATTTGTATATAAAACTGTACGAGAAAGCATCTTATCCATGTATTATTCTTGGTTAGTACGTTACTTTTCAATGGCAAACTCACGGTTTCAAAAAAATATATGCAGTAATCATCTATAATTATTATAATGTTTGCTTCACGGCAGAATGTTATGTACCGATGAAGAGCAAGAAAAATCTTTTTTCTTGTATTTCGGTTTTCGCCACCTATATTTAAACTTATACATAAGTTCGTTGAAGGAAACGAGCAGTATAGCATCTAGCTTTGAATTTGTCTAATTGGTGCTTCCCAAGAAAGCTTGCATTTTTTCATAAATACAACTCGATGCCACATGCACATACACGAGGTTTATTTTTACATAAAGTTCGATATCGCATTACACGCGTGCGTCGGCTTAGATTTATACTATTTACACAATTATATATATGTTCTGGCTCGCGCATCATGATGCTTCGTTGCTCTCATATACGTAACCTCTATACTCTCTCATCAGCCTTTTAACAAATACAAATACATAAATAAATAAATAAATAAATAAATAAATAAATAAATAAATAAACACATAAAAGCTAATAAATTTTCTGAATACGAGCTTTTTGCTTTATGTATCTTTTTATTTTTATTACGTTATTATATGTATGTATATGTATACCTATGTATATGTATCTGTATGTATCTGTATGTATATGTATGTATATATGTATGTATATGTATATGTATATATGCATATATATGTATGTGTATGTATTGTATATATATATATATATATATATATATATATATAATATATATATATATATATATATACACGTTATAATGAATATTTTAATATACCCCATCACAATTTTTTTAACATATAGCTTTTTGCGAATATCGACTACTCAGCCTTCGGATGGCATTTGTTCATTACATATATAGTATATAAATATGACCGGTTATATTTCGTCCTATATCTTAATTGTAACCGCTTTATTTCACAGCCAAATAAAATTAATAAAAGCGAAAATATAAATATATGTTTGTTTGGATTCTATTTATACATTGTTAATTTTCGTAGAGAAGTATCAACTGAGTGTCTTCCTTCATTGCAAAAAATTTTTTGTGAACCAATATGGGCTATGTAAGTACCACCGACGCGACACGTCAGCGCCCATGCCGTCTAAAGGATTTATTTTTTAACAGTCAGGTGATCAAAGCTATCTCATATGATGATAATACGTATCAATTACATTTTATAAATGTTTTTCTTAAGATTAGTTCAATTACACTAATCAAATAAAATAAATTTAACTGTAAGAACAAGGTTTAATGGAGTTGATTTATCTAATGTTTTTAACAAAAATTTTATTAAAAGGTAAAAGTTTAATAAACAGTGTTTACCCCAGCAACGTACAAAGGAAAATAATAAAAAATAACTGAATTTATTATTGATGGGAGATGTAATAAGAAAAACACTAGTATCAATAAACATCACAAATAGAGACAATAGAGACAAAATTAAAATATGGTCAATAGAGCATTTTTGGTTATCAATTTTTTTTCGGCGTTATTGGACTTATAAAAATAAAACAATGTTGAGCTATCCCTTTCTTTAACAATAAGTTTTATTATGGCTAAATGCCAATTGAACAATTTGGGATATTATTTGCAATTATATAAAAGGATTAATGTTTGTATACGTGTGAACTTTGAAAATTGTTATTCGAAAAGAGATTGGTCTGTGATATGGAATAAGCTCTTTAAAAACATCATTTCTTATCGGAAAGATTTCTCACAATTTCTGCTATTTCTCCTGAAACAATTAATGTCCTTTTACGGATAAGCCATGAAGTGTCCGAATTAACCATCCCGCATAAACTATTCAATTGTCCATTAGTAAATATGGTTGAAATTGATTATGAAATTTTTAAAACAGAGGGAAGAAAAAGAGAAATTTCGAAGAGAAAAGGAAAATAGGTTGAAATTGCAATTAAAAGCGAACTGTTTTCAAATTTACCGCACTTTTTAATACGTTCTATATGAATTGATAATGATCATAATAATATAAAAATTATTTTAAGACGAGTAAAGTATCCTACGGACTGTATATAACAGTATAAAGTTATTGAAGTTGACTTGGAAAAATTCAGATTAGACCGTTTGCGCTCAATATTAAAACTCAACCAGAACATCCAGTAATACCACTTCCCTGGTAGAAATATAAAAATTTTTAATAGGCTGGAGAGTAGTTACTAGGCAGTAAAAATAGAATCAATCACTGTGGCTAGAAACAAGCTAAATCTTAGAATGCAAAATGTGAACGTTGTCAATAAAATTAAGAAAAAGGTAGAAACTAGGTTTAAAAACTAGTTAAAAACTAGGTAGAAACTAGGTAGTAAACGCACACACACACGCGCGCGCGCGCGCACACACGCACACGATATTCAATAACCAAAATATTAATTGCCCATTATCTAGGGAAGAACTAGATGAAAAGGAATGAAAACAACCTATTTTCTATTTTTAAAAATAATTTCAATTTCAATAGGTAAAACATACCTAGTTTCAAGGTAACTTTATTGGAAACGTAACATATATTTACTCCAAACTAACTATTATAGCTATTAAATACCTAAAAATAGCTTCAAAAATGTAACTATAAATCGAACGGAATGACGTAAAAAACGTTAGATGTTTTCCTATTTACTACTGAACAAATATATCTTGTTACTAGGTATCTTCATTTGAAAATACCTTATTTATACCTTAAAAATAGAATGCATTTCTACCAGGGTTAAATTTTATTTTATTTGCTTTTGTATATTTGCCTACTAAATATATGAGTTGTTTAAACGTCAACAATTGTCTGCTTATTGGGGCAATAGAAACTAGTGCCTCAGGCGAATAAAAACTATATTAGCTATCTACAGAAGAAAGATCTGTAAAGATATTTAATTGTCAACATTTAGTTGATAAACAGCGCTAAAATTTAGATAAATAAAGTAAAAACTCTGCATTTTTAAAAAAAATTGAATGTTCCTAATACTTTACCGCAACATTAAATTAATCGTACCTTTCTAGTTTCAAGTAAATTCGTCAAGCGGTTTGAAAATGAGAACAGCGTTTAATTAATTTTCATGACATCTTTTAGCAATGTGTAAGATTCGTGTAAATAAAGCATACGGTAGCTCGTCGAACCAACGTCATATGCATAAAATCAGGTTGATAATTAACAATAAGGATTCAAATAAATATTTTATTTATGCAAATAAAATAGAATTGGAAATATAAAACTATAAAACTATTTCAATGCGCAATAGCTTAGCAATGCAGACTTGAATAATTGCAATTGAGTATGTTTTTTTGTTAATTTGAGCAAAGAAGAGATACAGATATTAAGTGACGATACTTGTTTAGTAATTAACCTTTTTAAACGCTTTCCGTAGACTTCTTTTCTAAGAAAGTTGGGCGCCTTCTTCAATCAATATAAAGGACCTGCTATGAAAATCGAGTAATTCTTCAATAAAACAATTTTTTACAGAATATGTTATTTTAAGGAAATGGCTAACTTATTAATTAATTAATTTAATTTTTCTTTATGCGTCAGTAGATTTCGAAAGTTTTTATTACTAGGAGAAACTCTTTTAGTCGGCAGTGATATACATCAGCCAAATGGACATTGGGTGTGGATTTTTCTCTAGCCCGCGACGCTGTCTATCTGTTTTCGTATTAAATATTTTTTTTATTTGAATAGAAGAATCGTAGATAAAAAACTAGTGAAAAACGAATGAAATGGTATCTATAGTTTCTATCGCTCGAATGCTTTTCTATATTTTTTATTTCTTTTTAAACTATATAGTTTTTTACGTGTATCATATTTCTTTTCATATGACATATGTTCATGACATGAGATATATTCATATGACTTTTGAATCATATTTCTCAATTATTTTTATAAACGAATTTTCTTTTTATGAAACGGTTCTTTTGGTAAAATAGGCTGAATAAATTAATTCATGTTTCTTTTATTTATAATTTTTATGTTTATTACTTTTTAATTGTTGTATATGAAATGGATAGTCATTTAAATTATATACTCACATAAACATATTCTTTAAATCCAAACGTCATCTGTATTTTTACAATTACTTATATTCGTATAAAAAACTATTTTACATGAAAACAAAATCCATTATTGTTTAAATAATGAAAATTTATCTCTGTTATTGTAAATAATGCAAACGATTTGTCTCTTTACGCGATTTTTTCATCCCTGATTCTTATAGCGAGACCCATGGCGTATAGACCCAAATGTAGACATTTTCCGGCCAGATTATTAAAATCGCCCAAATCCCGGGGGACAAATAGTCGTGCGAGGAACTGTCATACTGTGCCGCGGCTTTCGTACAAAGTAAACGGGACAAAGAGAAATGAACGGGCGGGAGGCCTAACCGCGTACATACGACGCAAAGAGTCGCTGGCACACGTATATACCATAATGCAATATTTCCTGAAATAAAAGATGAAATCAATGTTAATGCGCGTGCGTTAGCCGCGAACTTTCCTCCCTTCCCCCTCCGCTACTACCAAGCGTGTATGAAAGCGTGAATAATATACTCACCGGCACCTGTACACACACACACACACACATATCCGGGACTTTTTCAACGCGATAATAAAATTACGAGGGTGGAGGCGCACGCGTGCGCGACTAGAATTATTCGCACGTGAACAGCTGAGGGCGTATAACTTCGGTTATTAAATTCGCTGCGGTGCGAGGAGGAAAGAATATATAAGCGTAAATGTTGGGAGATTTTTTACTCCTGCGTAGCTTCCGTGACTGGGTCAGCTGAATTTTTAACCGAAATTTATACCTTGGCCCGGTCTTTTTGTATATATACGGATATGCGCGCGTACGGGAAGTTTAGATAATCCAAACTAGAAAAATCATTTTTTCAGTCGTATAGGCAGGCATACGTATATTTGACGACTGACGTCTTTCTTTTCTATAAATAAATGAAACGAAGACGCAATTTCGGAAATATGATTAAGCAATAATTTTGTCCATTACATAATAATAGGAAAACAAATTTGAAACATCTTGAAAAAATAAATGTACATGAAAAATCGGTTCTTATTATTAAGGATTTAAAAATTAAAATTTTATTTAAATCCTTAATTAGTAAAAAAACCCCTTTATTAATTCTAGTTTAAATTAATTTTACTGGTTTCATATAAATGTAATTTTTAGAACGAGGAAGCACATTAATCGTTACATTTATATTACATACTGGCTTCGTATTCATAGAGGTAAATCCATTTGAATACGTATAGAGATAAATAATTAACTTTGTAATTTGCGAATAAGTCGAGAAAATAAAGACAGAATATAATGGTTAAAATATAATATGTCATAATAATGAAAATTTTTCTCCAATAAGGTTTTGCAGGGCTGTAGTTACATACTTTTAATTAATTCTCTCTAGTATTTTACATGTAGAAATTCGTGCAAAATAAGTTTTTCGTGCTGACGGTTCTTTATTCTCATACGGTTTCATACAGCTGTCAACTCCTTCAACTCTCTCAGTCTCCCTCTCAGCATGCCAAATTCACCATGATAATTAGTTCGCTCGTATATAATTTAAGCCCGGCTTGCCGAGGGCATTTTCATTTTATATACCCGAATCAGCTTCGCGCGCTTTATTCAAAATTCTCAGCGTAAACGATTCATTTAATTAATTTTCCCGTTGAGAAACAAAAAGACGCATAAAGCGACACGCGTAGAAGAACCGAACACCATCGGACCGCTTGCTCGCATTGTTATGCGCGCGCATACACACATGCACCCCCATACAAAAAACGTTCGCGCGCGCATACATGTTATATAGCACGGGCCACGTACACTTGCTTGCGCAACTATAAATCACGGAGCGAGGCTCTCGATAGCTGCTGGGCGAAAAAAATTAAGACGCATGAACGTATTATATAGGTAAGTTGACGACCGTTCTCGATGTCGAAAAATCTGGCCGCTATTATTATTCTCAAACTTGCGCGCCATCTGAAATCTTTTTAACGATGAGATAAGCTCGAGTGCGGCGCTACATAGCGGGCGCGCGGGTGTGATATTTTCTCGGGAGACGCGCAATATTCTGAATGTCGAATGGAGCGCGGGCAGCGAGTCCACGCAGAATAATAATAATAATCAAATAAGTTTGATGTATTACTGCTCGAAACATTTTCACACGGTATGTATGGGAATACGCACGCTTGCGGACGTATATATATATATATATATATATATATATATATATATATATGGATGAGAATGGACTTTTTTACAACACTGTATTCTATTCTGATTTATGTGTTCGAGTTCCAATGATTGTTTTTTTTCACTGGTAATATTTTGTTTTTCAAATAAAATACCGACAAAAGTGTAGTCACTTATATTCTGATAAATTATCGATTATTATTTGTCTATCGTTATACTTATTTCTCAGCACATATTGAAATATTTTTCAAGATTAGAAAACACAAAGATTTTATTGTACTTTATTTTTTGATGATCTGATAATGAGCTGAATTGTAATTTGACAACTTAATGAATTTGATGCTCGCATTTTACAATTACAATGTCATATATAATAAAGAAATTTTAACATCTTTTTTTTAACATACATTCTTTGATATAATTGCAAATTTTCTTTTTGAAATGTGCATGATATTCCATACCAATGAATTATTGCCAATGAATATCGTACCAATGAAAACAATGAATTGTTTATTTTTTTGAAAATTAAACAATGAATTATTGTAAAAAAGTTGAAACAATAATGCAGCTATTCCAATTACAGTTTATGTCTAGAATAAATGTCAAAGCTAATTGATTAAATGATATTGTAATTATCTGATTATAGCTTTTCTCTGTAAAGTTCAAGAATGCTCGTGTTTGCGAATAGGTAAAAAAAGAGCCTCGGCAGCCGAGTGAGATAGAGAGAGAGAGAGAGAGAGAGAGCACGAGAAAAGATGCTTTAAAATTCAAATGATATGGATGTTGGCAGTACCTGGTGAAGCGCGAACTCCTCTATTCCGATTGGACGCGTAAGGGAAAGAATCGCATTTGTCCGAGTATCTTGAGCGGCACAAGAACCTCGACGAATCCCAATAGTAATTAAGGTTTAAAGGGCTTCGAAAGCCAAGCGGCAATTCTCGAGAGCAGGAGAAGTTTTTTTTTACTTAGTATCGCTGTGGCACGCGCTCATTGTTCGATATACTTTGCATGTACTGTTGCCTTGCAAACTGAAATCGTCGGCGGAAGCACATTTCCCAATATAAATAAAGTGTGGTGTGAATGAGAACCAGTCTATAAAATAGACCCTAAGATTGTAGGATCAACTTTATGCCTAATTATTTCCATTCTCTTGAATCTATTCTTAAAATTAGAAATAGTAAAATTGATCTTTCTAGAGTTTATTTTTATTATTATTTACCGAATTAAAACTAATCTGACCGTTAATAAATATTGTTACAATTAATTAATAAAAATAACAGAGCTTTAACAGTTATGTAGATGTAGATTAATCCTTCGGACCATTTCAACACAGGACCACAAATCCAAAAAAAAATTTGAGTAATATAGTTAAATTATATATTTTTTTGGTATACTAATTTTAAATTTGAGCAGAATTTCACTTATCATGTTAAAAGTTTTCTTTCTGTATTTGCAAAAAAAAAAAAAAACTGAAAAAAGTCGATAATTACGAATCTTGAGATGCGTGGAAATTTATATGTTTCAAATCTGTGGTGGTTTGACTGTTGACAAAATATTCAACAAATTTGAATTTAACATCTCAAAAAACATATAGAAGATTTTGAGATATATTCTGCAAGTCGTTATGTTTTGTGATGATTAGTAATTAATTACATAGTTGTCATTCTTTCAAAATATTGATTATACGAATAAAGAGTCTTTCAATTAACGCTCTTTTAAAGTGCATGAATAACACGAAAGCCCTCCTTTCTCTGTCGTCTGAACAACCTTCCAAATTTTTAACACTCTTTACCTTTACAAATTGATGTTACCCATCAGAAAAAGTAACGCAATGCGGTACTTGCTATACTAACATCATGATGGTAATTCGTAGTCTAGTATCGAGTGTAACTATATAGCTTTCCGAAATTCCTACCCGTCCACGGACAGTAAGCAATGATTGCAGAAATATTTCGCAGAATTCAGGAAATATATGATTTTTCACCAATTATCTGAACTAAACCCTTAGATTATACATAAAACTTCTCGAGTTAAAATTTCTCATTAATTGTCTAAAGCTCTAATATAATTTTATAATGGATCTAAGGTTTTTAAGTGGCTTCTATTAGAGTTAGCGGTCAGTCACTGGATAGGGAACCATTTAATAAGAATTAATATATTTTGTCGTTCTTTTGTTATCGTTAACGAAAGATATTTGATATATTCATGAAATTCGTTGCTTAGGCTATACAACAGTGAAATTATATATCGGTATATCGATTGGAATTGGGGATTGAACGTAACTAGTAAAATGGAAACATTGCGTTTGAAAAAATATTTAAAGTATCTATACCCTTGAATTAAATATAACTTTATATAGCCATGTACCTATCATAAAACGTACATATATTATTTACGATCACTTGAAATTTTTTTGTAAAATAAAATTTGTAAGTTTGAGATTTCCAAATATTTATTTATTTGAAAAACATTTATTTTTTAATATTATTTTAAAAATCTTAGTTTACCCTCATTACGGCCTTAAATATCTTTATTTATTTAATAAAACTCTGTTTTTGAAAAAATTTTATTCTTGTTTAATTACAATACGTATTTTTAATAATGTTAATGTGTTATATTATACATATATTTATTGATAATATCAGCTAAATAGAAGATATAATAGAAAATAATTAAAATAATAAAAAATGTGGTTACTGATTTTTAATACAAAATTAAAATAGATAACGATAACCACTGTGACTATTAAATGAAAGTATAGGACCTTAAATAGCTGCCAGACTCAGAAAACTATGTTATATAGAGGCTGGCTAAAATCAAATTGTTCCCATTTTCTAATATTGAAATATACTTAGCGTAACTTAATATGATTGTAATGCGGACAGTATACAAGTTTCAAAAAAATTTTAAATCACTTTATGATGCTTAAGTTGCAACTGTAATTTATCTTCTCAATAGTTTTGAGTGATTCTACATAGTATTAAGCTAAATAATTTTTCTATAAATAAAGAATAAATGAAGCTTTATTTGAAAAATCTATGTTTTCGAAGTCATTTTATTTACTTACATTTTATTTTCTTAAAATTTTAAGTTCTATTTTTTTCGTTATGTAAGTTGTAAATGTCGTATTTGAAATTCAATCTGAATTTTAGAGTTCTTTTTTGAATGGAATCTAATTTATGACAAACGCCTGAAATATTTCCCGTTTAACCGAAATTCGCGAAGATTATTCATTTCGGATGGAATGCATTACTGGATAGCTCAGAAAGTTGAACCTCAAGTAGACATAACGAAAGTACGTTAATTCTCTGTGATCGACAGTGTTGGAGGAAGGAGATGGGGCATTTTAACATCTGGAACTGCGAACTCTCAAGAGCTTGCGGACGAATTGTTTGCGTTTGGATGGTTATTCATTGGACATCGACGTGGTGTATGATCGAATCGACAGATTAATCGGATAACGAATGAAGACTCCCATCGCTTGAGTTTTTTAACTAGCATAAATCTTCTGGCAACTGGTTAGGGGAGCGTCAGAGCAACTGTTTTTCATCTTTACAAAAAATGTTTCTCATTTTTTTCTCTACAAAAATTTAGTTTCATCCGGATCAATGCTCTACTGGCGAAGAGTAATATGTTTTTTTTTATTCACGATTTCTGGAATCTTTTTGAGTATAGCGAATTCTATGTTTTATTATTTATTTTATAGTACAATGAAATGAGTTTTATAATCTATAATGTTTTATAACAATTTTTATCAAATCCTTTCCAATGCACGAAGAGCAAAAATGAATAATATGTAAATATTTTTTCAATTCGAGTGGAAATAAAAATGATATGCAAATGGAAATTAAATAATTCGAAATTTTGGCCTGTTTCTATTTGCACGAGTAGGTGATTATTTAATACAAATAGACTTATATAAAAAAGCAAAGATACAGTTAAAAAAACAAGTAGACATGACAAAGTCTTACATTTTCTTGATACAGTAGAAGAATAATTTTGGGTCATACTCTTTGATTTTCCCAATTTTCTTCTACAGAAAATACATCAGTGACGTAAAGTAAAAAAACGATTTCCAAAAAAATGTTTTATACATAAAAATATTCAAGTAATATACATAATACTCTCAAAATTGTAGAAGCAAGTTTGCAAATAATGTTAATTTTTTTATACGCATTTTTTGATACAATTTTTTTTATAATTACACAATTTTATATTTGTTAATTTAATCTCATTTCAGGGGGAACTAGATTTCCACCTAAGCCAGTTGCTGACTGGTAATGATTGTTTTAGGTTATATTTCCACCGTTTTCACCTGGATAATAATGATTTCTGCCCCATTTGTCCGACATTGGTTGAGGATGCCGAGCACATATTAGTGAGCTGCCCTCGTTTTAGAACACAAAGTGAGAACTTGATGAACACCATCAATAAGCCAATAAGACCAGAGAGTATCCTATTAATAATGCTGGAATCTTCTGAAAACTGGAAGGTAGTAGCCAGTTTCGCAAAAGAGGTGATAACCAAACTTAGAAATGCCGATAGAATTAGGTAAATGACCCAGGATGAATTAGGGTAGCTGATCCTATTTTAAGATACATAGGACGAACACCGAACCCCTGATCACCTGTGTGGATGGGGACGTAGGATAGTGTCATAAGAAGAGGAGTCGTATAGGCTAACTAACAGTGCCCCGCCGAAGTAATATTCCCGGATAGTTCCGGCGGGATGCTGGTTTGGTAAGGCCACTAGTACAGAGCTTGCTCTGCCTATGCCTAATAAAACACACACACACACACACACACACACACACACACACACACACGCGCGCAGAGTATGTTTATGTATGTGTATGTATGTGTTTATGTAAATATAATTTAATTATCTTTGGATCCTTCTCATTAAAAAATATATACGTATGTATAACGTGGAAAAGAGCATAGCATCGCTCCTGTATTATACACTTATAAAATGTGTAATGCGTAATGCACAATATATGATGCAAAATACAAGTATACAAATACAATGCATGTTATTCTAGTGTTTATGATAGACTACTAGACACGTGATTATGCAGTTGATTATTCAATTCCATCCATGTTCGAATCAGCAGAGTTCGCGCTTCGCGTCATACATTAATGCTGTTGCTGTTTTGATGGCATTAGTATATATGCAAATAGCACTAACAGTATTGCATTAATGATTTTGCAACAGCGTCCTTTCATACTAACTAAACAGGATTAAATTTGAATTCTAAAGATAGATTCCATTGATTGATAATGATGCGTCTTATACTTAATTTCTAATCAATTTAATTCACTGTTTCTATTCTAAACACATTTTACTTCTATCGTTTCAATTCTATTGGCCATACATGAATTTGTCCATAGTCTCACTATTACGTGGAATTATAAAAGAATAATCTGCGAAATGAAATAAATTTTGTATACAATTTTCATATAACAGTGGATTACTATATATATATATATTCTTCTTGTTCTATAAGATTGATTCATGAACAGAAAAATTATTTTGAATCATAAATGAATATATTATTTTCCACTGCAAAGTGGGAGAAGTAAGAATTAGTCATATCCTCATTAAGAAATGTATTACCTTTCAAGTAAAATTAAGGATGTTTTAAGACAACATTAGCGAACGAGCGTTATAACGACTTCGAAAATCAAAGAGAAAGAGCGAGGGGAGGGAAAGATGATTTCTTTAGCCGTTTGGCAAAAGAAAGAAAAGAAAAAAAAGAAAAAGAAACAAAGGAAAAAACTTTGTTAGCGCCACCACTAGCTCTCATTATTGTATTTGCACCCTTCGTCGCGATCTCGAGAGAGTAGAGGTGAGAGTGCTCGAGCGCTCCGCGGAATCAACCGACGTGCTCGCTTCGTATATAATATCCGACATCTCTCCTTATTCGCTTTAGAGCATCGCTATGCTTGAGCCTCCGATGGGCTTCATCGAGAGGATGGGGGGGGGGGTGAGCATCGAACGAAACATACGCACCTCCTACTCGTCTGTATATCATCAGATATAATATCGGAATGTTTGACAGCCCCTCCCCCCTCCCTGCTTACATCCCAGAATCATTAGTTAATGCAAGTTGCATTAGCGAACCGTTCTATTTGACCCAGTTATCCACACAAAGCTCGATCGATTATTGTTATCTCTCTCGAATCCCTTACGCTCTTTGTTATAAAATTTTGTAGTGGATTGCGCGACTTTTATATACAGGCCTGTACGTATGTCTCTATATATGTACGTAAGTATGTATGTACATATATATAAATTCTCTCGATTCATCAGTCTATATCGACGTTTTGCTGCAGCTGCTACGTAACTGAAAAATTTCGTTATCTTAAAAGAACCGTTGCATTTTCCATCCCCCCTATAAAAACGAATTCATAACCCAGATGTATAGAGTTTGTACTGGCGGGCGTATTACGCAAGCGCAGAAACAATGATAATAATTGGCGATTATTTTTCGTTTTCAATTGAAGTTGCGTAGTGGAGGCGCCGCCGCACTGGCGAGGGCATCCCGTACGTACTCTACTTATATTGACATTCTGGCTGGCTGTATATGATAGCTAATGACCGTTGCGGCTAAGTTTTTTCCGACTAAGGACTATAATGAGGCCGTGAAATGTATTCGAATAATAGCTCGTAACAGAGGATAATTATACTAGATAGCGTACATGACCGTTCTATTTGAATAGCGGGGGTTGATATTTCTGTTATTGTACCTCAAACTTTTTTATTTCGGATTGAATTTCGAGGATCGCTTACGTGCGGATGAGTCCTAAATTCAGTTATGTACGTTTGAAATCTTTATTATTCTTTAGAAATAAAATAATTGATATAAAATAAGTATTTTATTAATTAAAGGATCGTGACGAGTACGTATAAATTTCACAGACTCGAAAACATTATTATTAAAATAACGCCGCTGTTAGTATCAACGCAACTTCTGTAAGTGTTCAATTTTATTGAAAGAGTTAGTTTTTAAACCCTCAAGAATTTATGTGCAGTCCCTGTTTTATGTATATTATGTAACAATGCATGAAGTCATTGCTTTTAGTGTCTTAGAACAGTTAAATTTTATAACTAAATCTGTATAATTTTTAATAATGGATGTCGTTAAATGAATGGGAGTAGTATAAGTATTAATTCATGTATATTATTTTTTTTACTTAAAAAGTTGTCTCAGTAACATTTATCTTTTATTAAATTTAAATTTGGAAATATCATATACCAAAATAAAGAATTTGGTTAGCTTAGAAATAAACTAACTGTAACTACTTTCCAAACTAATAGTGTTTAAAATAAAATTGAATGCCTATACGGTCGTATTTATAAGTCTCCTGTATAACTGGGGTGTAATATTTTTTACATAGATAGTGTGGCACAAAGATTTCAGTATCGTACTCGATATAGAATTGTTCGTCTCGCACTGGTGCAGTGCGGACGATTATAAACGGCTTTTATAAACGGCCAAATAAATCAAACGTGTCAAGTGTTTCTTTTTGGGGCACTTACGCATTATACTAAACACAATGAATGAATGCCTTCGACAATAGTTCTTGTTCCGAGGCGACGCGACGTAACAGATGGCTTTCCCCGCAAGAGTACAGTCAAATGTTCTAGATTCGTTGGATGCTGCGATATAAGGGGATAATAAATTTGCCTATCGATATAGCAAAGCCAAATTAAACATCGACTCGAATCAGTTCATAATTAGGCATTATATTTCAAAACTTAAAAAGATTATTTTATCTGACGTGTTGTCTACATCATGCTTCATGGTATTATATTAGTTGAATTAGAAAAACTGAACATAATTCCAAAATTTCAATACCCTTTGTAAGATGCGAGATAAACAAAGTAAGATTTGCAAAAATTTTAAACTTTTTCTTCCCACATCAAATAATGATTTTAACAAGAATTCATGAACTTTATACAATAAATCATTAAACAACAGACTACTGAATGTACGTATCAAATAATAAAGTATCTTGTTCTCTCTGTAAGAATTAAGGTGATGTCGATAACTAGTGTAAATCTCGGAAGCTTTCTATCAGCAATATTTCAAAAACTGAAAACAAAACACTAATGTTAAAACTAACTAAGCAGACCATAAAAATTAACGTAATTTTGACATTCTGTTACGTATACTAAATAATCAAGTAAAAATAAACGATACTCTATCAACAGAAATTTAAACGACAAGGATATACTTCTCAAAAGAACCCCGATAATATGCGATTAAGAGCTATCATGATCAATTTCGAGGTTTCGAAAACAAAAAAGAAGCACATCTACTGCATTTTGACGGCAACGTAGATTTACTCTTTCACACGCAAAACCATTGCTCTAATCGAACTATTGTGTGATATGAAAGTACATAACAAAGAACATATCAAAGAAAATAATTCAAAAATTGAATAAAATATTTACGTAACTTCTTCAATCTCCAGATAATATTGATTGGTCAAAAATAAAATAGAAACAAACTCGATTGATATTATAAATATTACCTTCAGAACTTTGCATGAATGTTGAGATAAATGTCTGTAAATCAAATAGGAATCGTTAGAAAAGGAATTCCGATAAAATGAATATATTGTAACAATTATTATAAAAGAAAATATTATTATAATAAATTAATATAATAAATTCCTTGATACTGAGAAGTAGCATTAAAGAATCATTATGCTTAATCGTATTTTACTAAATCATTATAATGTAGTAGCTTTTCTCGCTCGTTTCAACATTAGAAATGGAGAAATTCCAAATGTAACCAATAATATAAAAATATCAATCATACACTTTCGTAGTATACGTTTTATTACACACAGAGAGCTTCACTCATAAACATGGCGAATAAAGATAAAATGTAATTTCCTCTAACCATTGAAACATTAGTAGCTGAAATAAACATGCGAAGTTAAATTTATAATGCCATTTACAAAAAATCTATCAATTAAAATGCAAGTTGGATGAATATGTGTATCGAATTTTAGGCGAATATTCTAAATTTGTTAAATAATATATGCTCGTAATACAAATAAAAAATATCATTACATATGAAATCATTAAATAACTTTTGCAATGGTATAACAATATTTTGAATATTCAATAAGTTGTTATATTTTATTCGATTTTGAAGTTATGATCTATCGCCAAATGTGCTATGCATGTAAGATTATTCTTTATGATGTTTTGTTATGTCAAATTATTTACATAATTACAATGCAGATGTACATCGAAATTTAATATAATCGGTCATAAATTTATGCAAATCCGTTTGAAATAACTGATTGATATACTTTTTTTCCATTGTGTAATAATTAACTTTAATTTAACATTAATATGTTTTTTAAGTAATTTTTATTAAGCATATAGGGAGATGTATCTTTCAGGTGAAAAACGGCGTCCAAAAATGATTCATAATTGTGAATATTTGATTGGATAAAAATATAACCCCTATATAGTATTTGGAGTCTATAAGCATTTGCACACGAAATGTTGTGAACTCTTATAAGCATTGTTCATTCTTATTATACTTCGACATAAAAAAATAAATTCGTTTCTCCTTCGCACAAACAGCGTACATTCAGATTGTATTAAGGCATCAACTTTTTGGTGTTTATCTATATATCGATCGGCTAAGCTAAGCAGGACTAAATTTTAAGGAGACATGGAGAGACTGATGAGAGAATGGGGCATTTAGAAAATTCTCAATAGTGGAAATCGTATTCTCACTCGAATTTACGGTCGCAGTTGATCTAACCGGACTTTTCAAACATGAAATCAATCGAATATTAGAAATATATTCGAGTGATTAATTATACTTGTCTTCCGGTAGATGTTATAAGTTCTTTTGTTTTTTATTTTAGTGGCTTAGAGGTCCACTAATAAGATTTAGGCCCAACCGCAAGCTGGGACTAGTTGAAAGACTCTTCGCAACCAACTACGGCCCAAAAGATCCCAACGGCTCTCGATCTTTGTCACGCGCGGGTCCATAGATCGATTCGAGCTTACGAATATATACTTTTACTATTCGAAGGAATTATTTTTCATTTCTACCGTCGTACTTCTTTATACAAAAAAAAGAGCGCCCGGCGAACTTTTTTCTCAGGTGCATTGCGAACGAGGCATCGCAATCGCTTTGCGTCACTGCTCTTGAATTTAACGTTTTGTCCCAAGTAAAAACTAAAATTTTTCGAGCTCTTTAAATTATGAGATTTTGCTTATTCTAAGGCATTTATGTGTTGACGACGAAAAAAATATTTAGCTCGCTAAATATAGCATCGTTATAATTATTATTTTAAATTGAGCTTAAGATTTCACGAAGCTTGTCGAATTAATCATTGTGTATTGCATTTAAATTAGAATAATTTAAAGTATAAAAGGTTTTTAAAATTTCAGCGATTCAGAAAGTATTTCTCAGTTGATTTTTGCTTTATACAATCCAATATTAGTTTTAAACAAGTGAATTTGGAACATAATATACAAAATATGCTTTAAGATTGTTATATAATTTGAATGGTAGCTAACTTACTTATTATAAGCAAGCCAATGACTCTTTCTTAAGATAGAGTGATAGAGTTCATTTAGTTGGTCTTGACCTCGCTGATAGAGTTCATTTGCTTGGTTTAGTCACTATCTCGTTTCTGGATTGCAAGTAGTATAGGTGCGGATATTGTCGGACTTCTTCGAGACTTGACCCACGACTTTCGTACTTTAAATTAATGTACAATGTGTGTATTAGTGATTCTTTTTTACATACTGATTAAATATAAAAAACTATTAAGAAAGTCATCAAATGTGTTATTTTACAATTATTTTATAAATATTTTATGCATATTTTATGCATTATTTGATCATAATTACGATGTTAGTTACATTATATATATTTTTTTACTATATCTATGTACGATTTAGATATAATTCGATACAAAGACGAGAATCTAGATATTTTCAATAAAATGTATTTGAATAATCATAAACAAGAAAGCGACACTAAGCATAATGTAAAAAAATAAATAAATTATAATAATTCCACACAATATGAATTGTTCAATAACTGCATATTTCGAGCATTAAGGATTGAATGAATTGAAACAAGACCGTGTGTGGTTCGAAATATGTAATAAGTAGAATAATAATTAAAACTGCTACATAAAAACAATATGTCAACAAATATGTATCATATACTCATCCAAATGCGAGGAACACAAATGAGAAATTTTAATGTAAATTTTTTAAAATAAATTTTCATTTTCGTTGATACTTGACTGAACGCTTGAACTATAAATCAGAATCAACTGACATTTTATCATAGTTATTTATGTGTATTATGAACTGTAATATCTAATTAGTATAAACTTACAGCCGCAGATAAATAATAAAAAAATTTGTATAGTTATTAAGTCGTTCAAACTTTAACGCAGCTGACGGTGACTACTCTTAATGAAAAAGCTAAAGTAAGTATTCATCAAGTATGGATGGATAAGAATTCTTCGTGCTAATTTTTCGGTGGTTATTAGATTAAATTTTAGAAGATATCAAAAATCAAATAGGAAAGAGCATTAAATAGAATTAATAATTTCACTCTGTATTAATTACTTCGGGAAATATTATTTTTAATTAACAAATAAATTGTGACTGAATTTAAATTCAATGAATTTTAATCATGTACAGTTGAATACTGCTAATAAAAATCAGAGTATTACTTGAAAATATAATCTTTTATATGATTATATAGAAATAAAATTTCAGAAACATGCAAATTTCAGAAAAAGAAAAATAAATTTGTTTAATAAACAATCTACTGTTTAAGCAATTAATAATTTACAAATGACTGCAAATTCTCTATAAATGCTCCCATCTGTCCCATAAACAACGCATATAATATCTGAAAAAAATTAAATTTTTTTAAATAATTGTAGATAAAACTTAATTTTGACTTCGTCGTTGTCTATTTTATAAGATTCTGGATACTATGAATTTGTGTATCGTAAGTTTCTGGTACAAATTTGTTTATTGTATTTCCATACACGAGATTTCATAACATTTTAAATGTCCTATACTTAGGCTTTGTGATAAAGTCAAAGAGATGATGCTGAAAGCAAAAAATAAAAAAAAATTGTAAGGCTACAGCTTACTTTGTTGATATAACTATAGCGATTACAAGCGATAGGTGGCTTTTTGTATTTTCTCCCTCCCTTTCTTTCGCTTTTTTACCGCTTCGACACGTTATGTAGTAAATAATGTCACTCGCGGCAGACCTTTCTTCCCGCTTTCTGTCATTGTTTCACGCGGGGTGAAGCATGTAATAAAGTCACGCTTATATCGATACTTTTCTCCACTTCTTATTTTCCGCGCGACAGAAGGTCTAAAGTCGTCTAAGTGGCAAACGTATAAAGATCGAAGATTTCTAAATTGGATAAATCATTAAAGGCAATTAATCTAACATAGAGTTCAACGGAAGTATATAAAAAATCTTGTTTGGGAGTATCTTGTTATGGGATTGAACCGTTTAATTCGCGAAATGAAAACTTTGAAAAATTCTTGAAAACTAGAATTATTAGAAAACTAGAAAAACTGTCAATACTTTGACATCAACTTAATCTCAAAATAATACTTAAATAAATAATATTGCTTTTTTAGATCGCTCTCTTCTAATATGACATATTTTACGTATTTTCTTTCACATTTCATTTTAGATTTTAGTTTTTTATTAAATGGCTTGTTTATGTCAATTTTGTATTATTTTTCGTATATTTAAAGCAAGTCACTCGTGGGATAAGTTTTACCGTTATCTCGACCTACTCGACTGTATATTATTGACTGATTAATAAAAAAATTAATATTGTTTATATGCTGAATAAATATAATCAATGCCAGTATTTAGCAAGCGTTGCAACATAAATAATTTTTATCTATTATTATCTGAATTTAAACTTCACACTGGCGGAAAATAGGCTGAAGTGATCGGAATAAGTACACCTACGTTGTCTTAAAAATGGAAGTAAACGATGTATACATGAGACGTTGAAGTTTGTTGTGTACTTTCTTCTCTCTCTGTCTCTCTCTCTCTCTCTCTCTGTCTGTCTCTCTCTCTCTCTCTCTCTCTCTATATCTCTCTCTCTCTCTCTCTCTCTCTTTCTCTCTGTTTCTAACTCATGTCTAATCTTTATTTCTTTCTTTGTTAACTTCGTGTTTTATTCTGTCCGCTTATTCCAATCACTCTCTAGAGGCTCACTATCTCTGCCTACAAAGTGTGTAACTCTGATTAGATTCGAGGAAAGAGGCTGGGAGGATGCTGCTGGGAGAAACGGCATCTGAAAAATTTACACTTTGTGCACTCTGGCGTTGCAGCGATCATCGTCGTTTACGCCTCTGTTTCCTGGTCGGCTTGTGAACGGCACCAGCAGAACGCTCGCCGGGCGGGCCGACGCTAGACTTGAGTGATCTGGGTCACCGTGTGATTCATCGCCGTGTGTCCGTTATTGTTCTCGGTGTGCATTGGCACAGGAAGCCAATGACCGAATAGTTTCCAACGGCAGAACAACTGATTAAAAGTAGTGCGAAACTGACGGCTCATAGCGCAGTACAGGATGAAGTTTATGGCGGAATTTATCAAAGCGAGTATGTCCATCGCTTCGCCTGAAATATAAAAATAGAATATGGATTATAGTTATTGTCTCCATATAGATGAAAAATTAGTTTATCATCATGAAAATAAATGTAATATTGTAGTTGACCAATTCATTCTTGTAATATAGAATAGCAAAGAAATGATAAAAGAATCCTCCATAATATTTGTACATAATAAGGTTAGTATTAATTTATTAACTGTATTCTTCCGAAAATCATGTTTATGTAAATTATACGACATTCTTGATTATTCATTAAATTATTTATAGTTAGGGAATGAATTTTTTAATAAAAAATTTTATAATACTCCGTACCATAAATTCGCACTTCACTGCCGCTTTTGCGCCTGAGAAGTAATTTATTTTGACCCGCCAATGCACCGTTAATTTCAGATCACAGATGTTACATCCAATAAACAATATAACTGTACATCTAAGAAAAACTTACTGATAAAGAAAGAATTACTGAATGAATGAACTAATCATTACATATCTTATCTTATTTATTACACTTAGAGACCTATAACTAGAAAAATTGTACACCCTTCAATTATAAGTTCTTTGTGAATATTATTTAATATTTTAACTTTATTAAATAATAGAATATTTTGTTCTATAAGATTTCTATCATATTAGGTTGTCAAATATCTCCCGTTCGCTTTTTTGCTCTTCATTCAATGCTTTATAAAAAGTGTTACACTGGTCGGATTTACGAGGGTGGATTAATAAGTTTCCGACCTGACCAAGAGATCGCGCCAGTAGGCCTAACTTGAGGTGGCATTCTATAGTACCATCCTTAGATAGCTTGTAGCTATAGTTTCAGTCT
The DNA here is from genome assembly GCA_018907035.1 of Sycobia sp. Sy_11. Classification (NCBI taxonomy): domain Eukaryota; kingdom Metazoa; phylum Arthropoda; class Insecta; order Hymenoptera; family Epichrysomallidae; genus Sycobia; species Sycobia sp. Sy_11. The sequence continues at coordinate 1,101,525 of JACCIC010000101.1, forward strand.
GATCGCCATGTTAGTTCAGGTTTGAGAACACGCTGGAAAATCGTGTTGTCGTCAAATACTTTTATTTGAAGGCGTTAACGCCGAAGAAAATTAAAGAAGAGATGGATTCAACACTGGGGACATCCTCCCCATCATATTCAATCGTTAAGCCATGGGTTTCCGAGTTTAAAAAGGGTCATGTGAGCACCTCTGACGAGCCTCGCTCAGGACGCCCCATTGAGGTCACTACTCCAGATAGGATCGAAAAAATCCATCAAATTGTGCTGAAAGACCGCAGATTAAAAGTGTGTGAGACAGCTGAGACCTGTAAGTATATGTAATGTTATATGAACGTGTACAAAATATTTTACACCAACATTTGTAAATGGAAAAGCTCTGTGCAAGATAGGTGCCGCGTTTGCTAACAGTCGACCAAAAATTGATTTAAAAGAACATTTCTACCGCCAATTTGGCGTTGTATAAGCGTAATCAAAGCGAATTTTTGCGTCGATTCGTAACCGTTGACAAACTTGGGTCCACCACTACACTCCTGAAACCAAACAACAGTCTAAACAGTGGATTGGACCAGGGAAATCAACTCCAAAGAAGGCAAAAACAATTTTTTCGGTGAAAAAGGTTATGGCTACAGTTTTTTTTTGGGATGCAAGAGGTATTATCTACATTGATTACCTTGAAAAGGGTAAAACTATCACTGGTCAATACTACGCAGACTTATTGCAATGTTTGAGCCACGAAGTGAAAATTAAACGACCTCATCTGGCGGAGAAAAAATCTTGTTCCATCACGATAACGCACCAGCGCACATGTCAATCGTTGCGATGGCTAAAATCAACGATCTGAAGTTCGAATTGATGCCGCACCCTCCCTACTCTCCAGACCTAGCCCCGAGTGACTATTATCTGTTTCCTAACCTCAAAAAATGGCTTGGCGGTAAGAGATTTGTGGACAATGATGAAGTAATCGAAGCTGTAAATGGGTATTTTGAGGAGATTGACGAATCAGTCTATAGATATGGTATTACTAGACTAGAACGCCGCTATGAGAAATGTATCAGCCTTGGAGGAGATTATGTTGAGAATTAAAAAAAATTCTTAAAAACGTTGTTTTTTTTGGTCAGGCCGGAAACTTATCAATCCATCCTCGTATTTAAATATGGGCCGTTTTGTTCGATAATCTCTTTCCATCTAGCCGGCAACTTCACAATACCCCTCTCATAGAAACCCCTCTCCTTATTTGCGAAGAACTCGGACAGCCACTTTTCACAAGCCTCTTTTGAGTCCAACTTTGCACCACCAAGGGCGTTCGACATGGACAGGACCAGATGGTATTCACTTGGTGCTATGTTCGGGCTATATGGTGGATGCGACAAAACCTCTCATCGGAACTCCTGTAGCTTCTGACGGGTCATCAACGAAGTGTGTGGTCTGGCATTGTCCTGGTGGAGCACTACACCCTTCCTCTTGGCCAATTGTGGACGCTTCTGGTCGATAGCCTGCTTCAAGCGGTTCATTTGTTCACAGTAGATGATAGAATTAAGCGTCTGGCCATATGGAAGCAGCTCATAGTGGATGATTCCCTTCAAATCCCACCAAACACACAGCAAAACCTTCCTGGCCGTTAATCCCGGCTTGGCCACTGATTGCGACGGTGTACCGGCCTTGGACCACGACCGTTTTCACTTAATATTGTCGTATGTGATCCATTTTTCGTCGCCAGTCACCATCCGCCCCAAAACTGGATTGAGTTCGTTCCGTTTCAGCAGCATATCGCACCCGTTGATTCGGTCCAGAAAGTTTTTTCGCGGCAAATCATGCGGCACCCAAACATCAAGCTTTTTTTGTATCCAGCCTTCAGCAGATGGTTTAAAAACGTCGTTTTGTACGTAATGTCAAGACCTTTCAAATAATGAATAGTATTGCCAGATATGAGCTCTGTAGCGCTTTGTACATAGTCGCGAAATTCATAAGACAAAAAGGTGGAAAGGAGATATTGGACAACCTAATATATTATATTTTTAATAATAATTGCAAATTTAGTAATTTTATATTTATACTTTACAAAATTTAAAAATAAAATTGTCTTATCAATTGAATTTTTTAATAAATTCTTCATTTAAAATTTTAATAATTATGTTATTTATGTTTATTCTAATATTAAAAATTGAGTTTTCAAGATTTTTAGAATTTTTAATATTGAAAATATACTTAATTATTAATAATTTATTATCATTTGAAGGTTTCTTTCATTTATATATTTATGATAAAACTTTAATAACTTTAATTGCAAAAATTAAATTAATAAAATCTATTATTAATAAATAATCTATAATATTAATAAAAAATATTTTTACGAAAAATTAATTGAATGAAAATATCTTTACTAATATCTAATAAACTCTTCAATATTATTTACTCTTTTTTAGTAAAATTATCTACTCTTTTAAACGTCTTAATGTGATGAAATTTTGGACCCATACTAGAAGTGTGTTTATTAAATCAATTCTATTATTGTACTGATAATTATTAAGCATTTAATAGAGTTACTCATATTATACAAGATATAAATTACGATTGGTTTTTTTTAATATTGGACGGAATATTTACCAATATTCTTTTTTATTCGTTAAAACATAGACCATAGAAGATATAATTTTTTTAAATAACAATAATAACTGTATTAAAGGATATGTTTTATCTTAAGCAATTGTAATATCAACTTAATTTAGTTATTCCTTGCATTGGAAAGTCAACTGTTTTGTTATTTAGGTTTTAATATTATAATAAGTATAAATATTTATAAATTATTTTATAATTATTTACAAACATTGAAATATTTTTTCAGACTTTCTGAATTTTTTACTATAAATAGAAGATATTTACTATAAATTAGCAAATTGATATTGCTCATACTATAAAATAGTATACGATACTCGGCCTATAAGTGGTTGATCGGTTGGCATGAAGTTTGCGGCCGAGCGAAGCTTATCGGCCTTATGTCGTAATATATTATAACTAAACTGATAAGCCCTTCTTTATTAATATGAATCGTTTGTAAAATATAAAAAGAAAATATATTTTCGTTACAAATGACAAATGAATTAATTGTTAAAGCTGATTACAAGCTTTATTAGAACTTTTTCTAATTTTCTTCAATTTCTCGAAAGTTTAACTATTTTTAGTTTAGGAAAATGAAATAAAACTCATCGCAATCTGAATTTAAACCATATGCCAACAAAGTTTTTCTTTTATGCTTATCTTAGCTACAAAAAGCGTTGACTAATTGTTGTGGAATTTGATTAAATAAATTTGATATCATATCTCGTAAAATGAATTACATCCGGTACATTTGCACGATTAGTATTTTAAACTTTCGAGCTATTCAAACTTTAAGCACCGTTAGGGACCTCAACTTTAAGAGGAAGGAAAGAGTAAAAATTTATTCTTAAAAGTCATCCTCTTTTCTTATGCAACACATCTTAAGTATACGGCACCGCGAATTTCGCTTCTAAAAAGAGTTTTTGAAAAACTCTCATGAAATTTTATTAATAAAATATATTAAGTCATTATTTAAAACATGTGAAACACTAAGATTAATTAGAACTGTAATTAATGGGTCATCTACCATGAAAATATTATAATTAATTTTAGTGTTTCACATGTTTTAAATAATGACTTAATATAAGTTGTCGATTTATTTCATTCACGATTTTAAAATAACCTCATTATCATAAACCTGCCTGATTCTGGCGCACATAGTTAGTGTGAATGAGCTGATTAAATGCATAAAATTGGTTTTGTTATAAAAATCTCGAATATATACATCAGTCGCACGAGCTTTCTATCGAAGCTCGAGAACAATCGATGATTCTTTAACATGCGAAATAAAAGGAAGCGTAGAGTTCGCCGTGGGAGTGTTGCGACGCCGGGAAATCTTTGCTGGAATACATGGAAGGCATAAATAGTATATGACAGAATGCATAAATTGCTTTTAGCTTTGCGATGTTTGAAATTTTGGACGTACCTCCGTCTTTCAGCTTTTCAAGTCCTTAAATATTTCTTATTCTTGTATTCGAGCGTTATATTACTTTCATATTTTTTGGTATGGAACAATTCTCCGCAGTTTCAATAATAAATTTGCTAAAGTACTAAAACTCAATAAAAAGCTAAAGTATTGAGAGTAAAAGTTTTCGGAGCTTAACATAATGTACGTATTTTGAATATCAACAACGTACTTTTTTAAATTTCCACAATTTACGTTCAAAATAATATATCCAATTCTATTCAGTGACAAAGAATAAGCTTAATATGACAAACATGTTTAATAATTTGTATTTGGGTTACTAAAGTATAGCATATTTGAAAAATGTCGTTTTGAACCAAGAACAACTGTAACTTTTAAATTAAATATTTCTTCAGATCTCCAAGTAAACAGCTACCATTTAGAAAACATCGATGTTCCAGTTCCTGGAAATTTAATCATAAAATGGTGTAGACAATGTAACAAAAAAATGTAACAAAAAAATATCAGTTTTATTATCGGATGGTATTATCATATAAATGTATATTAAACAATACAAAAACTAAAGTTTAATTGTTGAGATTCGAAAGAATTCTCCCGAAGAAAGTGTTAAACCAATGGTTTTGAAATAATAGTGTTTCAGTCTTCGAACAGAACAATATACCAGCATTATTCGAATTATATTAGACAGATAAGGGGTCTCGTGCAAAGAAAATGGTCGACTAATTTTTTTTATTTTCACTCAAAAGCAGCTTTTATCTAATACCAGTTCGCCCGGATCGTGATCTTGAAACGAAAATCGTATACACTGCTACCATCAATGCAATCATGGTAACAAAAGGAGCCCCAGGAATGCGAGACGTCCTCGCTCTTTTTCATTGATTTAATTTGGTTTTTCTCTTATAGAAAGTTCAGTACGAGATACGTAATTAGATTTAGAGGTTGTGGGTAATAGTATTACAGTACCGTATAAGAAACTTTCACAATAAACCATTTTCGTAGCGAACTAGCTTTCCTCAAATTGCCTAGAAAAAATTATATGTCGATTATAAGTGACATCATTGATTTTAGAATTCAATTTTCAAAGATAAATGTGATATTATTGTTAAAAATGCAAATGATATTCTTTCATAGTTTCAGATTTTTACAAACATGTTATCATGTACTTAACGAATGTGGTTTTTTAATTTAGTTCAGACTGTTTACTTTTAAACTATCCAAATGCTTAGGTAATTGGCTCTAGAGTTAAAGTGAAGTGCATTGACAATGATAATTTTAAAAATATCATATATTTAAAATGCAGTGATTTTTATAATTAATTAATAACTTGAAACTGTGTGCATATTGCCAATTACTTCGATGTCAATAACTTTTACCTTAATTTTGAATTTGTTATATATAAATATGCAACTAAAGTTAGCAAGACATTTGTAATATAATAGATGACATTTCTTGATCAATAAATGTTTGGGTTTTCTTTTCGATACTATAAATATTGTGCATGAAAAGTAGAGCTACTATTTTGAAGACATAATATTATATAATCATATTTTCTTTTTCTTTTATATTTTGCCATTTCCATTTTGTATGTGTTTTGTATAGATAAATACATGTGCAGCACTAGATGAAACGAATATCCGGGTAACTTCAATTATTGGAATAGATGGAAAACTGCGACTTCATGTACATTTAAATGTTCATTTTGATTTAAACATCAAATTTGAATTATATTATTTTATAAGTTTTTAAATATATTAAGAAACAGAATTTATAACACAAGGTTAGTTTTAATAAATGTTGCAATAAATTATTTATTATATCATAAGCTGCGGAAATTTCGTGTTAAAATATTGACGCTTGATAATCCACGTAAAGGCATCATACTTCATAATAAGCTCTTTGAATATATATTTTTATTAATGATTATTCTGCATCGTAGTTATACAGTTGACAATTATTCTATATTATTGCTTAAAAAGTTATAAATTCTCTGTACCTGTCTCGCATCTAAAAATGCGGATATAATATATTTATTGAGTTAAATAAATCGAAATATATTTTTAAAGATCATAATAAAGATCATCGGGCTAATTTATTGGCAGTTCCTATTTCTCGGCGATTATGCGTTCAATCAAGCAGATTATCTCTGGTCACCAAAGAAACTGATATAATGAAATAGAAAGTATAGTAAAATATAGTAGTAATAAAATAATAGTAAATACCTGAAAATAGAATTTTCAAAGTAATTTCAATTCACTATTTCATCGCAAGAAAAGTGAGTATATAAGAATATAATATCATATTAGCCATTTAAAATATTCCCAAATAAACATATCGAATAAAGCATTTGAATCTTTCAAAACAATCAAAGATATACTTCCACGATATCCTACGCTATACATTCTTTTGAGAATCGAAGGAAACACAAGAAAGAAAACAGCTCCTTAGTTGCAGTGTTTTCACCAGAATACAGTCGATTCAGAAACAAGTTTTTTCACCTCACGATAATAACGTTCTTTTTTCATTTCCTTTTTATCGTGCACTTTTCGCGTTCATTTCCTACCTCCTTGCTTTCTATCCTCTTCTTTGTCTTTTTTGCACACTTACTATCTCAATTTTTACTTTGCTTGTTTGATCTTAGCACATACAATTCCATCGTGGATTTAAATCTTCTAGTCCAATGTTTTAACTCTGTATATTGTTCCAATTAAATAAATTAAATATTTGTTATTTACAGATAACTTAATTAATCAGGGTTTAATATATCTCTCTTCCCTTATGTTTATCTTTTCCCCACTTATCTTTCTTCTTACACATTCGGAAAGATAGAATCCTAAATAAAGCTGTATGAAAATTATGTAAAAAGTTTAAATTGAATGCTTTTAAGCATATATATATATATATATATATATATATATATATATATATATATATATATATAATATATATATATGTGTGTGTGTGTTTTATCCACTAATGAGAAACGATAAAGCAGTGAAAGCGAAACTTAACTACAGTAGAGGACTTACTTCTTTCCTATTTTTCCTTTTATTTAAAACTAAATTTAGTTACCTATCTATATTTTGGATTTGATTGAAAGACTTAACCGGATCTGTAGATGATATATTCAGATTTTTTAGTATCAAGTCAAGTCAAAGTGAGAACTAGTCAGTAGCGAATGCAAACTGAACTAGACAGTGGGTCGTCTATTGAATAATAATAATCTATGTCATATCATTAATAAATTACATCAGAGAATTTGTTATACTCTTTTATTCTTTCATTATTCATTTATGAGATAAAATTTGTATTCGGAATTGGACAAGATAATCTGATTTTTATCTTAGCTGAAAGATTATCGAAAATAATTGGAACAATTGAGGGATGCGATATCAAAATATTATCCATAGACATTTGAAGATCAAAGAAAATTTTAAAAGTCAATAATTATATAACAATAATCTAAACACAACTTAAGCTTATACTTTAATTGACGTGAATATCTCTCTCGCTGGATCAGTCTAGACAAGAGCACTCTACTTCTAATTTCCGTACGTATAATATAATATGTATGAAACCCGTGCGGCAGCTATCTGTAGTTTCCAAGTACAACTTTAAATTTGTAAATATTTTACGAGCTTAGATGAACATTATTTCGGGGTGCATGCGCCTCATTGGATAATGGATCTATTTGTTACATAAAGTGCGTAAAGTTTAGATGATGTATACTAAAAATTAAGAATAAAAATCGTGATTGATTTGAAAGATAAATTCATTATTAATTATGCTTTAACGGAAGATTAATTGCAAATACAGTTAACACTTCTATTTAATCTTTAAAACGTAATAGAAATTTAAAACATAAAGTTTATTCTTAAATAGTACAATGAGCTTAGTATCTTATTCTAATCATGGAATGTTTTATCTTAAACATCCATTATGTTTAAACAAGCTTCTGAAGCATGTTTCATTTTCAGAATTATCCTTCTGCATACGCAGCCTTAGGTCGTGGATAAAATCTTGTTAATTAAATATATCTTTGTGCTTCTTTGTTTTAATTCAAGAATAGACCATACGATGAAAATGTAACTTTTATCTAATATCTAGCTTAGCTTACTGCTTTGTTAGTAAAAAGTTTAAGAATTGAATTCTCATTTAACTCTGAAAAATTTATTAAAGTTTTGTTCTATTTTTATATGCGTATATCTTATAGCTATATATGTAAAACAAGAACTGCCGAGTATTTATAGCTTGTAAAAATTGGAATTTTAACAGTAAGTGTAATAAATAATTAAATATTTGTTTTTTTTTGTTATTTCTAATGAATCGAGATTTCAATATTCTATTCATATAGTAACCATTAACATACTATTTTTATATAAATAATTATTATTTACATTATGATTCTGTCAATAGTGTCAATTATTACACACACACATACATGTATATTTATATATATAATTTTTTTATCATTACAATTTAAATCGACACAGACTTGTGTGAGCTTAGTATAATTAAAGTGACTTTTAAAATTCTTTTTTTCGATTAAAAGAAAATCGCTTTCAAGCTTTTTCTAAAGCTCTTTTAAACTAGGTCTCATTTAAGAATTGGTTTCTTTTGTATGAATAGTTTTTATTCTATTATCGTAGAAATTTAGATTCTGATACTAATATTACACAAAGATAAGTTTTAAACTGAGCTACATCGTAAGGAAATATTCATAAAAACTAAAATAAATAAAGATAAAGTATTTTTTTGTCCTAATCCACTTTTTTAAACAAATTATTTTCTGAAAAGTTAACTATATTCGCTTTGATCTCTCAAATTTTAAATGTTTTTTTATTCCTTGAAAAATGAAAAATATTGGAAGATGTCCATTAGTAGACTACAAGACATATAAGACATAATACACAAACTAGTTTTTTCTTGTAAACAGAACATTTATTCTTTAATAAGAAATAATATTTGAAGTACTTAAATCAGCTGAAAACATAAACTAATTTATCCATTAATAAATTAGTTGAACTCGTAACCTGGAATATCGTAATTGAGTTCAGTTCAAACAGTAAAAATGGTGCCCAATAGAAATTATAATTGTAAATCTTCTCGCTCAATTCAAAGTATTATTACTAACAATTATTTGGCATTTATGATCCTTCAGCTTTTCATATTTTTTAGATAGAAATCATTCGACAAAACACAGTCCTGCTTTTGAATTATCAAAATATCATAAAGCTCGTGATATAAATGTTTGTTTAATATTTGCATGATAATTAGATTTGTAGAGAAATTAGTATACTAATAATTGGAATAATATTTCTTGCTGATAACACTGTTTATTAATTAATACTAATTAATTATCAGATTCGTATAATTAATACTAATCATTGTTGATAAATCATTGAAATTATACTATGTAATTTAAATTATACTATATAATAACTATATAATTAGCTTTCGATGTAACTAATGAAAATCTGTTAAGTAGTGTTAATTTTAGTAATTAATATGCCTACATAATTAAATATAATTTAATTTTACTCTTATCAATGTTCGTGAGTTATTTGTTAAACAATTTTGGCAAACCTATATATAGATTTCCTTAAACTACTGCTGCAGAAAGGGGGTGTAGTACAGAAAACGTTAAAATTGCACCATGTGGCGTAATAACTGCGGAGTTTATTGCGTGACGAGCTGCTGCTAATAAGGGATATAGTCCAGGCGAATTAGGTCCAAAATGGCCGATTTACCAACAATTTCTCCAACGCCTATTGTTTTACATTAAATGATAGATGAGGATGTGTAGAATAAGAACCTAAATTATCGGGATCGTACCCCATCGGCGACGTATTTATTTATTGCAAAATAGCAAAAACAGCTCTTTTTTTACTTTTTCTTCAATAGTTGAAATAATATTGCTCTAATCGAAAAATGTTTCGTATAAAAGTTGTGTAGGAGATAATTCTGAACAAAAGTACGTACATTAAAAACTTAAAAAGTCGATTTTTCTATTGTTAAGTAAACAATGATAATGGAAAAAATTTCGATATTCAAAGAGCTATACAATTTGTTTAAACAATTGAAATTCAATAATAATGGCGCAAATAGATGTTTTTTCATCTACTTTTACTACGTTTCAAATTACAAAGTATACTTTCAAAATGGCGACCAGTTGCAAAATTATTTATATTGCAACTTAACCATTGCGAAGTTCGCTAACGGCTGGGAATTTTTTAATGCAGTAAAATGCAATCATTAGAGGATATTAATAGTAATCAAAGCTGAAAAGACCAGATTTTTAAATTAAATTTTTATATAGTTTAAAGTGAAAAACGCCGATGCAAGGGTCGATATCTCGGAAATTTTTAACGCTAGAATATTGAAACAAAGTGCATTTTATTACGCTTAAAAAAAGAAAAATTTTAAGCCGTTGCACATTTTCATACGGCCAATAGAAATTGAGAAAATTTTTGTTTAAACTATTATTTATTACTTGTCATTCAATTAACATTTTAACTTGAAATTTAGCAAGGTACAAGTATAAAGGTTAATCTATTTTCACATTTATTAATACATTCTAAATTATTAGTAATTATGTTTGAATATAACATTAATAAAAAGTTTTTACGCGTTGCATCAGCGACGGCTGGCGGCAGCTTATCTCTCCTGGCGCAGACATCGCGGCGTCGCCTACTGAGCATGCGCACATTCGCGCATTGCGTCACAGACAGCTCCAGCTACGTCACTCTCGATTTTAGTTGTAAAATAGAATATCTTTACTATAAAAGCAGCTATTTTGATGATGTTTTTTTAATTTAACTTTATTTTTTCTAAACTTCATAGTGCTCTTGGTTCTAATACGGTAAGTCTATTATATCCAATGTATAATAACATGAATTAATTATTTTCAATTATATTGGTTTATTTAATAATTTAAAATTACTTTTACTTCATTGTTTGTCTTTATGTTATAATATTAACGTAATTCAATATTAGTTTTCCTCTTTTCTGATAACCAATTTTTCTTATTGATGCATATTTACGCTGTTTCTTGTCTGTGATGCACTTAGCGCTGAAAATTATTATTTTTAATAGATTAAACTAGCTTTGTATTTATAAATCATTTACACGATCGATATAAATATATAGTGCATAATATCTGCATATTTGTTAACCAGTGCGTGATAAATTACAATAAAATTTTCAAAATAACAACAATAAATTATTCGTATTTATAACAGCGTTTTTTTTTTTAACATTTATAACAACAATTTTGTTCGGGCTGCGTAATTTAGATTTTAAAGATATAATGGAAATAAGTGTTATAAACGGAAAGAAAAACGTCGTCGCAACTGAAACTGCGCGCAGCTGTCCCAGGTATGCAGTGCGCGCCTAGTTTATTACATTTATGTTTATATGGCCCGCACCCTGCCCGAATGAAAATCCGAGAGGACGACGGAAAAGGTTCACCATCTGTTCAGCTATGCGTCTCGTCTGGAAGGAGCCCGATCTGTTTCTCCCACCACCGATGTATAAATTTGGGGCTATTTTCTCGAGGTCGACAGCACTTCTGGTTTGGTTTCCCGCGAGCGAACATTGCATTTTGAGTAAAGTTCCGTTTCGTGTTCTGCGATTTGCGCGATTTGTGTGCTTTATTATGTAAGCGTTGATAAGAACTTAATAAAGAAAAAGTAAAAAAAGAGCTTTTAGTTCTGCTATTTTGCAATAAATAAATACGTCGCTGATGGGGTACGATCCCGACAATTTAGGGTCTTATTCTACACATCCTCATCTATCATTTAATGCAAAAAAATAGGCGTTGGAGAAATTGTTGAATCAAAACCCTAATTCGCCTGGACTAATATATTAAGTAACTTTTGCGAAATACGATGTGGAAAGGCATTAAGCTGGTTCATTTGTAATGTCTGATTCGGGACAAATTCTATAATAAAGGTTTCTTCTGTTTGTTTTAAATAATCTTAAATAATATATAATGGTTAATTTAATAATTTTTTAAAATAATTTTATTTGAATGAAACAGTTATTGTACTTTCTTTGTATAGAAGACCTTATATTAATATAATAGTAAAAATTTAGTAATAAAATTATGATATTTCTTATAATCTCCTAATTAATAAATATTTTTTTATTGGTCTTACAGTCCAATCAATTCCATCCAAAAATAAAATAAAATAAAAATAAAAATAAAATAAAAATAAAAATAAAAATAATAATAAAAAATAAAAAATAAGAAATAAAAATAAAATAAAAATAAAAAATAAAAATAATAATAAAAAATAAAAAATAAGAAATAAAAATAAAAAATAATAAAAAAAAATAAAAAATAAAAATTAAAAATAAAAATTAAATTAAAAATTAAATTAAAATTATAATGACAGTCAGACTGTCCTTGTTTACATTCACCCCCGTAGACTAATCTGAAAATAAAATATTAGCTGAAAAAATTCTTTGTTAGTAAAGTGCAGTCTGACTGTCCCCAACACCTTACCTAATTGAAGACTTGTCCAACGTTTTGAGCTCGCTACGGCTCCTCATCAGGGACTAATCTAAACCTTATATTTTAATCTATATATACCCATCCCCACCACCAAATTTCGTAAATTAAATATAAATTCCCCCTCTACACAAATTGTCCAAAACCAATCAATTTAATAAGGAATGATAAACACTGTCCAATCTACCAGACTCTAACATTAAATTCACATTATTTCGATTCTTGGAAATGTGAATACTTTCAAGACTCTCCCGTTTATACTTATTATTAATACCATGTTCCAAAATATCCACATTCACAAAATCAAAAGAATGTAAAAACTTTAAACAATGCTCTTTTAAACCAGAAGTAATATGTGAGCTACGTAAACTATATTTATGCTCATAAATTCTCTTTTTTAAATATCTACCTGTTTGTCCAATATAGTATTTATCACAATCCATGCAATTAATCTTGTAAACAACTCCTGACTTTAAGCATAAATCATCCTTATCTTTGCAATTATTAAACAATCTACTTAAATTATTGCGATTTTTAAAGAAAATTTGAATGTTATATTTCCGAAAATTTCTTTTTATTCTTTCAGATAATCCTTGAACATATGGTAAGACAATAATTTTGCCTCCGTTAAAATCAATTCCTGCACTATGTCCATTTTCGGTATTATAAATGTCAAACAATCTCTCAGCAATCAATCTATTAATAAATTGAATTGGATAGCCATTATTAATAAAAGTCTCTCTTACTATCTGTAAATTATTTTGTCTAAAATCTTTATGTGACAATTTAATTGCTCTGTCAATGACACATTTCAATGCTCCAATTTTGTTTCCGAATTGGTGGTGTGAATTAAAATCTAAAAACCTACCTGACCAAGTAGGCTTTCTGTATCAATTAAGTTTTACCTTATTATTACTACATCTAATTACATTAATGTCCAAAAAACTTAACTGACTATTTACTTCAACCTCCCTTGTAAATTTAATTCTGTCATGTACAGAATTGAAAACATCCACCATTTCGTCCACAAAAACTTCTGGAACAATTGTAAAGATATCATCAACATATCTTTTAAATATCATTGGTTCAAAAAGCAATTTTGACAAGGCTATACTTTCCAACTTTTCCATAACTAAATTAGCTATAACCGGTGACAAAGGCGACCCCATTGGACATCCATATTTGGGATGGATATATATAGATTAGAATATAAGGTTTAGATTAGTCCCCGATGAGGAGCCGTAGCGAGCTCGAAACGTTGGACAAGTCTTCAATTAGGTAAGGGTGTTGGGGACAGTCAGACTGCACTTTACTAACAAAGAATTTTTTCAGCTAATATTTTATTTTCAGATTAGTCTACGGGGGTGAATGTAAACAAGGACAGTCTGACTGTCATTATAATTTTAATTTAATTTTTAATTCAATTTTTATTTTTAATTTTTATTTTTTATTTTATTTTTATTATTTTTTATTTTTATTTCTTATTTTTTATTCTTTATTATTATTTTTATTTTTTATTTTTATTTTATTTTTATTTTTATTTTATTTTATTTTTGGATGGAATTGATTGGACTGTAAGACCAATAAAAAAATATTTATTAATTTGTATATGGGCAGTCGACAGAAGTACAATACAATTGTTTTAAAATAATCTCCTAATAATTATTAAGAGGAAAAATATAAAAATCTATTATATAATTTATCTTAAAATTTATGAAAATGTTTGCTACATTTTAGCCAGAATATTAAAGATCAGTGACATTGTTTTGAGAAATTAATTCTTCGAATTATTTTGAATAATTGTTAAACGTTTCGATATTTGAAAATACTTGCACAAAATTCTAACATGAGATTTCAAATAATTTGCAAATATAAACTTTCTAAAAAATAAAGCTGCTTAGGAAGACTACAACTTGTACTCAGCTCATATAACACTCATGGTTTATATCTTAGTTAACGACAAGTAGCGGAACAATTGGTGGACATCGGCTAACTGTAAATATCTGCAGATATTTATATGTTTAAGATAATGAGAGGGGGGAGGCAACTAGTACAGAAAAAAGGACTGACTACGTTTTTATTGAGAGTACAATAGACTACTGATTCGTTGATTTAGATTTTTAATGGAAAAAACAGGAGGTCGATAATCTCCTTGTTCCTGCTTCCGGCACGAATCTAAGCTACGGATGTGTATTAACGTGGTGACGTGGGAAACGGAGACATCGTTCGCCGAATGCCCTCGAGTATTAATCGAAGAGCTTGTGCGAGGACAAGGACAGAAAGTTCGCGCGCACAAAACGTCGTAATGTTCTCTGCAATGACTAATTGTATCCCCGCGAAGAGACTACAGGAAATAGATGTTTAATTCTTGTTTTTTCCTCAGACAATTGGCGGACACTTTTCCATTATCGTGTGCGCAGCTAAACATATTTTGAGCAGGTTCTCGCCAATTTCAAGACGCAGTTTCAAAAGAGTCTGACCAGATTATTACATAATCCTTATCCTATTGCGTCTTGGGTGTAATAACTATATATACTCGCTCTCTCGCTCTTTTTCCCTTTCATCGACGATATATTACTGTAAAAAGGAAAACTATGTATGAAGATACGCAATTGTCCAAAAAGCATATAATTTATTTAACGATATTTTGTTTGTTTCACATTTTCTAATGGATTTTTAAACATTTTGACCTATTTATCTTCTAAAGTATTGTGCTGCAAAAAAAGCTCTAATCAGCCGTAGAAATATGCCATTAATAATAATAATAGTTATATATATATATATATATATATATATATATATATATATATATATGGGGGGGGATTTAGATTTAATTTACTAAATTTGGTGGTGGGGATGAGGTATATATAGATTAGAATATAAGGTTTAGTTTAATCCCTGATAAGGAGCCGTAGCGAGTTCGAAACGTTGGACTGGATCTTTAATTAGGTAAGGGTGTTGGGGACAGTCAGACTGCACTTTATTAATAAAGAATTTTTTTATCTAATATTTTATTTTCAGTTTAGTCTACGGGGGTGAATGTAAACAAGGACAGTCTGACTGTCATTATAATTTTAATTTAATTTTTAATTTAATTTTTATTTTTTAATTTTTATTTAATTTTTATTTTTATTTTTATTTTTAGATTGAATTGATTGGACTGTAAGACCAATAAAAAATTATTTATTAATTTGTATATGGGCAGTCGACATAAGTACAATTAAATTGTTTGTTTAATTAATTGTTTTAATATCACAAACATCTATTTTTTTGAATTAGATAAACAATATGAGTAATTAGAATTGAAACGTCCTCGTTTTTATGCGAAAATATAAACTTTTCATAAATTTGCACTTAATCCATATTGGTAAATTCTGTAATTGATGATACAAGCCACAGAGAATTTTTTCATTATGAATAAATATATCATGTGAATTTTTTTCTCCAAAAACTTTTTGATATAATCGCCTGAATTTGAAAAATTATATTATTGGGCATCTTAAAAATATTATTTTCACAATGCTTTCATATAAAAAAGTAATATTTTAAGTCATATAGATATAAAATAAGTTTGAAATGAAGCTGAACAGATTATCGTTGTTGATTTCCTTATTCTACGTAACAGGATGAAGATAGATTACCTTTTCAAACTCAACTTTGTTTATTAATCTAATCAATAAAGTTTGTTTGGATTCTCAAAATAACTGAGTAAATGCACAATTACTTATACTTGAGTTAAAAGTTATAAAGTACCAGTCAAATCTATACATATACATAACAATAAAAATATATAATTATTGTCGAGGCTATAGTTTCATTAGATATAGTTTAGATAGATTATCTACATACCACTCTAGATCGTAAAAGATGATTTAAAAAAAATCGTAAATAAAAATCATAAATTTTATGAAACCATAACCTGTAATATATAAAACTTTTCTATATCACGTTTTGCAAAATCTATATCTACCTATTATATAGAATTATTATTTTTACTGAGTAAAAAAGAAATAGCAATATTTATAGTAAACTTTTACTCATCATTTTAATATCAATTATATAGAAATATTTTACTAACATTAAAGTGAATACTCAAGTTCAATTTATGTAGTTTGATAGAGATCTACATGGTAATTAACGATTTAAAAATTATTATAGCAACTCGTTTTCTATCGCGTAATCTATATTAACTCACAATTCCAACGACGACAGAATTTTGTCTATTCTTTTATTTACTCACATTCCGCTTTGCGCGTTCCGCTTTTTAGCGCTGGAATAGAGAGTGCCTTCTAACTAACTCAGACGTATATATATATATATATATATATATATATATATATATATATATATATATATATATAAGAAATTCACGATAATTCTTCCACTCTCGATTCCGCGTGACTTTTTTCATCTTGCCTGCCTCGCGTATATACTGTCCGAATCTACTATACAGACCGCTCACGTGCGAATTTCACGTATATAGCCATAGCTCCTCCTCCATGACAGTTTCTGTCTCGTTCAAACTCTCCGATGCAGGATGCGCGCTCACCGCACTTTTCGATCCACACGCGCGCGCGGTTGCCCTCCTCCCTCTCAGCCTTTTATCCATTTATGTATATATAGATAATTAGTCGGGTAGCGAGTTCGACCAAACGGCGGCGGGTCCATCGAAACTTTTCCCCTGTAACGCGCACGGCTTCAGCGAGACTTCCCTCAAACTGATTTCACCGAGCTTCGCAAATTTTCTTTGGCGTTTTACCTTTTTCGCTCTCCTACACAATCCTAATGCACTCTTGCTTTATATATATCTTTAGATTTGTTTCTTTCATTTACTTCTGCTTCCGGCATTGTTGGTATCATTTCTTCACGATAAAAGCCATTTTTCTTAGTTATTAAGTATAAATTTTTCTCGAATTTGCATTTATAATTTTTACACAACTTATAATTTTGTTTACTTTATTTACTTTTAAATTGTTGAAAAATAGATAATAATATCTTTCTATAATATATGTGTATAAATATAGCATTGAACAATATTTTTAAGTAATTTTATTCCTTATACTTACGTTGACAATATTATATTTTTGAATTGATAAATTAGAATATTTTTTATAATTGTTTTAATTAAAAATATTTATTTATTTTAGTTGTGTGGACAACAAGCATTGCAGATTATAAAATTCATACACAGCTTTCTAATGAACAGAATCAATAAATTACTTTATATATAATTAATTGGTGTAGCCGTTCAAAGTTGGTATCGTTTATTAAAAAATCCGAAAAAAAATTGAAAATTCGTTTCTCCTGAAAAAGTTACTGGCTGGTACGTATCCAGTTCATATAATATGACGAAAAATATCATTTTAAATTTGGTTACATGTCAGCTTTAAAAGTTAACTAACCTAAACTCGTATAAAAACATTATTTATTCAATTTAATTACTATATTTAAAGCTATATTAATGTTACTTTAAAATATTAAAATTACTTGCTTTCAAACGAGGAGCGACAAAGAGGATTCAAAATAAATTCATATGAAATGCATGATTTTTATCTGAATTCATAATGAATGTATACAACGAATTATATTGAATTTAACATATTATATAAGTTCTCCGGGAGAACAGATTGTGTCAATGGTAATTAATTCATTAGAAATTCAAAAATTTGTTATGAAATAAAACATATTTTATATATGTACTTTATAAATATGCATATTAAAAGTATATAATAAAATAAAGTTTTGATTGGTCTCGCATATTAACGGAGATGATTTTTTGCGAGGGAACTAATATATATTGTATTTTACGGACTAGTGCCAGTTACTTGATTAAAAGTTATGAATACATTAATTTTACTTATAAAAAAAAATATATTCAATATGAATTAAAATCCACTGACATTTAATGGATAATTGATGAACTCATTCTGACCATAATGTAAACATGTTCTGACTTTTATTTGAAATCTATAATCTATTCACTGTAGATTTTCCGAGTACATTTTGAATTCTATTTGAATTTAATAATATGAATTCTAAAAGAGTACAACTGACTTCTTTTTGATTAGTTCTCGAATATTTTTACCGTTTGAAGATAATGTACATAATCTACATAAAAATTTAAATTAAAGCAGATGAGTAGTGAGTCAAAATCAAATATGCAAAGAAATCTACAAAATCTTTTTTTATTTTAAATTTGAAAAATTGGTAATAAAATCTAAAAATCTACTATATACATTTTAGATTAAGCTACTTGATTGGCTCATCAATAAGAGGATAACTAACATATTTTTAGAGGTACTAAAAATTAAATTGCTTAGTACTTAAGTACTTATAAAATAAGAGGTGGCTCATTTCCTTTTGCGAAAATTTTTTTTTTAGAAAATTGTAAATGTACAAGGATGTTAATCAACATAAATAAATGACGTATATAGGCTTCCATATAGTTCTCTATTTTTTGAGATTCATTTGTCTGAATGCGTTAACTGGAAAAGAGATAGTATAAAATTTTAAAAGCTTTTTACGACATAGTAAATGAGAGAAATTATCACATGTAAATCTCAAATGCTGTGCTGGTTTACACAGGTTAAACTTAAAACACTTAAATGGTTAATTTATAAAATTCTTTCTGGATTCCTATTTGAATTTCAACTTATTAATCATCGATTTTCATTTCACGTATATTTATATACAGGAATGAGTAAAAATTTTTGATTTCTATATATTAATAAAAAATTTTTCTTAAAAAGTATATTCGGAGATTTTAAAACTCCATCTAGCTTCTAGTAATAAAATTATTCTAGCTTTAATCCATGTATTCGTGCAACTTTGACTGTGCTTGTTTGTATATATTGTGTAATCTCCAAATGAACACATCTTGCACAGCGTCGTTCGTAATTTGGTTTTTAGCCGTTAAGAATAACAGCGTAAAGAATTACATATAAAGTACACCGTAAAGAATAACATATATATATATATATATATATATATATATATATATATATATATATATTGTGTTACTGTTTATATAGTTAATATGAAGGCAAAATTTCTGAGACTCTATTTCGGCACGTAAATAAAAGTCACAAGTTTATAGCATTTATTGTACTGCATATCCGGACGGACGCAGTTTTATTACAGTCTGCGTTGCAGCTGTCCGCGTGTGGCCTGCAACACAGATGTTTCGTTGTGCCCTGTGTCGATGGAGTATTTCTAAATCTTAAGCGACAAATATTTATGAACCATTGATACTCAATCTTTTTTATATAACTTTTCTATATGCGAGCTTCAGAGCGCTTATACTTTGAAATATACAACCAGTCTTTAGTCGCTCCTCTTCGCAGACAGACGTCTCTCAGTAATCGGTCCGTCGTGAATTATATAAAATAGATAAACATTGTACGAAATATCTTGCTGCTTTCGGTGCACACATCTTAGCTTTACTTCGCGTTTAAATATTAATTGATAGTGTATCCACGGTGATTGGTGAACGACACCCGAGTGCGCGGTCGTCGAATAGCGAATCTGCGCCAAAGAAACGGCCGCGACAGCATCAAACCTGTTTTTAAGTACTTGTGGAGCGAGGGCTGTACCTGTGCCTGACACGTCAGGGCTCCGTGACGTACTGGGCATTGCCATCCGCTTAATTTCACCGTCACCGTCAACGGCCTCCCTGAGAAAGGACTTGGTCGGATTAATTTGTCTACAAATTGCGATTGACAAGGTTCGTCAGGGCTGTTCCCTGACGCATTACGATAGGTAAGAGAGCTCTCTATGGTAAACCATTGCGTTAGTTTAAGTAGCGAAAGATTGATTTATTGTGTAAGCTCATTTATATAATAGTAATCAATAAAGTATTAATTTTCAGCTTGCTCGGGCTTTTCCCTCAAATTCGTGAGGGTTTTTATGCCTAAGCAAGTCTTGTTTATATTATTTACTCGCGATATTTTGTGTTTTATTTTAATACATAACCATTTATTCCCCGTATCCTTACAATCTTTTTTCTTCGTCTAAATATACTTTAATATATAAATTGTTATTCATATAAAGATATTGTATGGTAAGTAATAACTGAAAATTATAGTGCTCAAACGTGAATTCGCGCAAAATGAAATAAGAGAGAATAAATGGAAATGGCTGTGCGGAGCTCATCGTACAGTAAAGCCACTCGACTATCATTGAGATCTTTTCGCACGTACAAGATACATTGACCGGAGAAAGGTAGGAAAAAAGAAAGAACGCTGACCGTCCATTATGGCGTGCATGTGTCTTCTCGGAGATGCGCGAGTGGCAACGAACACAGAAAATCGACGACCAAAGTGGACTCGGGTAGAATGTTATTCCGGAATTTCGTTAAAACATTGATGCGGGACTTTTAGCCGGGGATATCGATCTGAATTAATGGAAATGCAAAAATTATGAACGAGGCAAGAACGAGAATGATGTAAAAAAATGTAAAAATGTAAAAAATGAACCGGTTATTTTCTCCTATATCGGCGGACTGAGTGTTCGTCGGTACGGCGCGGCGGGAGTTAAATACGCGCGAGAGCGCGTAATTTCATCCGACTTTATTATTCGGAAAATGAAACGACAGGCAGAAAGAGAGGGAAGGCAAGCCCTTGTATATATAACGTGCCTGAATCACTTTTCTTCTACTTTTACGCTAAACTATAGTGTCTATATAAAAGATAAAATCTCGGGGAAACTCGGCGACCGCCGGCAGAGAGTTTAAATATATTGGCGCGTGCTTGCGCGGAATTCAGTATTTATGATCAATGCACGAGCGCGGTGGGTTGGGAAACATTTTGCATTTTGTAGGAAATTCATTGCGTGCGATTATTATTTTATCGGCTACCTCCCAGAAGTGGCTTGATAATGAACTAAGGTCACCGTGATTTACGACATTGAGGAAAACGTTATAAATTACTCGCGGGGTGCAAATTAATAATATAGTTACCGTAAGGGTGAAAGGGGGTGTAAAATATTTTGCGTGCTCGATGAAAATTAAAATGCGCACTGCATCGAAAATCAGAAGATATTTGCTTTAGAATATACAGATGAAATTTTAAAAATTTCCGACTGTTTCTCAACTATCTTCATATAGCATATATAAACATATATGCATTCGCAAAGTTTTCGTATAAAGAAATAACATTCACTCATAAAACTTATTTATTTCCTAAATGAAATTACGTACCAAAAATTACGTTCTTTTTATTAAAGCTTGCTGACTAGACTAATGTACAATATCATCCTTTGAATAAGCATGAATCCAAATGTCCCTTCATTATTTAGAGATTTAATCGACCAAATTTTATTTTTCAACGCAGTTAGAAATATCAACAGGAAAAATTAATTTAAATTAATTTATTTCATTTTAGTTGTCTATTTTATTATGACTCTGTTTTAATAATCTACATGCACATTGGGAAATGTTGCGAATGTCGGTTTTTTCAGCTGGCATTATGTTTTCTTTATTATTTGCTTTCTCGTCTACTATTTTTCAGCAATGAAAAATTCTAAAATATTGAATGTCTAAGTTTTATTGAATTTTAAAGAAGTTAATAAGTTTTACTCAATATAACATACCAGTGAAAAGTGACTCTTAACCCTAATTAAATTTAGCGATTTTTATAATTCTATTAACTAATCGTATCCACAAACATAGAAGAGATATTACTAAGATTGCTTGATTTTAATTTAAGCTCTTATATTTTAAAGTAAAACTATAATATATTAGAGGCTATCCTTTAGCTTGATAAAAACAGAAATAGTTCATAATGTAATTTGCCAAAAGTAAATTTTACACTTAAGATTAATGTTTTGTGCTGGTTTGAGAAAATAAACGAAAACTTTTTATTTTTAAGAAAAATTAAAAACATTTAAAGTATGTCTTACTCTAGCATGTGGATATCCGAATCTAATACATTTTTGAAAAGCTTAATTATTTTTTTACAAAACTTATCGATTATATGTTTTCTAATATCTACAATTTTAATGCATTATGTATAAACGATAAATTAACCTTTCTGAAGTATCGATAAATTATGTAACTATATTCGATTTTTAATTAGGTAGTTGAAATTTTTCTTTTAGGTCGATATATCTTACATTTTATTAAAAGCCAGTTAAATATAGCAATGGTTCGAGTTAACTTAAGAATTGTGATTATTATTCTCACGTTTCCGTAATAAAAACCAATATAGTTTCAATTAAGCCATACACGCGTCAAGTCTCGGCCAGACCTATTTCGATCGGCAAACAAAGAACACTCTGGCTATATATATATATATATATATATATATATATATATATATATATATATATATAAAAGTTCTTCAACTCCAACACTCTCAGTAAACCACGATCCTCCGCGCGCAGTTTTGGGTCGTCGATGATAACAGTCCGGTATAACGGGCAGAAAATTTCACTCTTCTAGATCCCCCCGCTCTCCTTTCTAAATCGACCCCGCAGCCCGGCAACCCTTAACCTATAAATTCATTCAACGAGTATCCCCTCTTTCCCACCCACACCTCAGCTCCATTCTCAGCGTCGTCCCGTATATATTTCGGTTTCAGTGTAGGTCGGACGTGTTACGGGCGAGTTCTTTTTAAAGCAGCGCGAGTCTCGTGGTTTAATCTATTATATATATATATATGAACACATATGTAAGCATCGCCGTCGCTAGCAATGTACGATGCGAACGTTCTCCTATATATGCAGCTGCCGGATCAAAAGGCTTTCGGACTTTCCTCTCATGTATTTGTGACAACTTCTTCGACTTTTTGAAAGGGTCAAAGTAAAAAATTGTGAGAACTACAAAATGTTCTTTTTTTATATAAGATTTCTCGCATATAAGTAGTTGAAAATCCGTGAAAGGTAGCGGAGACGTGTTGTATGCTTACTTCCATTGATAAGAAATGTATCATTGTTTCTAGAATAAAGGGTCGAGTATATATATATGTATATATATATATATATATATAGTATAGACGGGTCGCGATCTTCTTGACATCAGTTCCAGATCTCTTGACATCAACGAGTTCTCCGCGTCGATGCTTAGATCAGAGATGGATTAAAATCTATTTTCTTTTGGAAAACGTTTTGCTCGAATGAAATCGTTTATAACGTTTTTCAATAATACCCAAACAAAAATTTCGTACAATTTTCTTTTAATTGTTCTTTCTACATTCTTATAATATTTTTAATTATTTTAGTTATAAATCACAATTCC
This sequence comes from Sycobia sp. Sy_11, assembly GCA_018907035.1. Classification (NCBI taxonomy): domain Eukaryota; kingdom Metazoa; phylum Arthropoda; class Insecta; order Hymenoptera; family Epichrysomallidae; genus Sycobia; species Sycobia sp. Sy_11. Next base: position 1,125,290 of record JACCIC010000101.1, read on the forward strand.
AATATTATTTAAATTCTTATAGAATTACCTCGAGATACTTACAAACTTTAAATTAATTTCTTTTTCAAGTCCATTAAGCTGGATTAAAACATTAATCTCCATCGAATAATTTACTGATTAATGAATCAGTGATTAATGAAAAAATAATATTAAAAATAAAATTTGTTATTGTTCTAACGGGCTAGATAGTTTTTTTACCATGTAAAGATACACATAACGTGGCTAAATTTCCGCGACAAAAAGTGCACGTCAATCAGTGTTGTTAAAGTTTTTTCGAAAAATGCGATATGATGAAAATTGAATTCGGTCCATCAAGCAGCTTTGACTCTATCTAGTAAATAAACCGATGCTTTGATCGCATTGAACTAACTTTTAATACAAAGCTCTTAATATATTAATTTAATATTTTATATTCTTTTTTCTTCAATTTTCTACCAATTTCATTAAGAAATTATTATTTCTAAATATCTTCTCCTGTTTGGAGGGACAATATTGCATTTAGTGATCATTTAGTACATCATACGATCGTGAATTGAATTTGAGCATTTTGCAGCATTGAAATTGAATAGCAATATTATTAGCCATTAAATATGTATAACGAGATATATAAAATTATGTATCCTGTATCCATTATTTATACCGAGAATGCATTAGGATAGTCCGTTCGAGCTTATCGAAACACACTATACGTTTTCCTTTAGAGAAAAATTTATCGATCCGTTGTAAAATGAATAATTACATTATTTATAATGGGAATTGGTTTCGTTCAATCGTTTTTAAATTTAGCCGAGAGATCGTGGCATTCAGATCACGCGCACCCCTTCCCAGCCCCGATTTCTCCTCGCGCTTGATTCAGAAATAATACATCAACGCGATACCGAAATTGATTTTCCGCTCGTGCGTTTCATTTCGCGGACTGTTGAGCATAATTCATTTTCATAAGTTCTATTATAATTCACAGCCGCCGCGCTCTGCACGGCTCAACCAACTGCTCTCTTCGTATTGCGCTCGTTGCAAAGTGTAATTTAAGTTAGAAGCCGTGAGATTGCCATTTTTCTCTTTTGCCCTTTTTTAACCAGACACTTACTCCTGCGCTGTTTTGCCGAGGCACGTCTAATCCAGAATTATGTCCGCGAAGACGAGAGAGTGTAAGGGGTGTTCTTTTTTTCTTTACTTCTGCATCAAGCTGCGCATCCTTGGAAATAAGATATGCCCTCTCGAGTTTAAAGTTTTTTTTTCAACGGACGAAATGCGAATGATAGCTTTATAGCGGCCGTGGACATAAATCAGCTTCTTCCCGGGGTGAGCGGACCGAACAGTGCAAACATATTGGGCCGCGAGCGTGGCAATTTAATTCAGGGGGGCCTACAGTTTTATTTTACAATTTTATTTCAGAAATTTTTCTTTTTTCGAAAAGGGAGCAAAGTTTTGCATAGAGGCTTTACTGCACACGACGCGTCTAATTGGCTTATGGCGTGATAATGCGGAATCGTCTGTATTTATTTACTGTCGACGAATTCGGGGAAGGTTATAAATCTTAAGGATATAGTCATTGAAATTATGAAAATCTTTTAAGATTGTTATTTTTGAAAATAAGATTTTGACATTTATTAAAAGTGTATTAAAGTATGCTTATAAAACAAATAAATATCAGCAACAAAAGCACAGATTTCTCTGTGGTATTTACCAAAGAAGCCAAGCAAACGTTCAAATTAATGCCGCGCGAAAACAAACAGCCGGGCAAAGTCAATTATAAATTCCGTCCGAAGTTGGCAGAGCTCGCCGCATCAACCGCATCCCGATATTATTATAACGAATACATGGTTGCGCCGTGCAATCTATATGCGCATCTTATTTTCTATTTTCTGCGTTATGCGTTCTTTTAATCTTTAAAATAAAAAAAAAAAAAGAAGAACGATCGCCTCACGTCTCGATGCGTAAAGTCGTTTCTGTCTTTCAGATGCAGCGTGCCTCACTCCTCATGCTCATATTCCCTGGGCGAGCATTTTTAGAATTTTCGCCCCGGGGTAATCCGGGCGCGTTACACGCGACGCTGGGGAAATGCCAAATATGGAACGTATAATTCCGAAAGTTTGGCCTGTCGACTGTTTAGTCTTTGATCGAATTCCTTTTGGTCGCCCGGCTTATGATATTATTTACGAATATATTACGTCTACACGCGCGTTCCGTTTGCTGCAAAAGCGGTATAAGTTGCGAGCGTAATTTCGAAATCCCATCTGGTCTCCTCTTTGTCTTTTAGTTAGAGTAAATACAATTAAAATAAATTGTATTCCAGGGGTGCCTTTTTTTCTCACTCGTGAGATAAAGTTCATTTGCATTGCTGATTCAATGGTAGAGCGCTTACACCTTTGCACGCGCATTTACTTTTTAATTAAATAATAAACATTTATTAGCCATTTTGTTTCGTGATTAGACTTTACTCAGTTTGTTGATTATAATATACGAAGAAAATAGTTGATAATACAATTAAAATAATCGATGTGAAATTTTAATAGTCTCTACCATCTAAAAAGTAAAAAAAGGTATTATAAATTAAAAAAAAGAGTATGTGTACGTACCATCCTAATTAATAGATACAGACGAAACATTTTATGAATATGTATAATTTTCAACTTCAGTTATATTTACTCGGCACCTCACGTCCGTAAGCTTAAGTAATTTGTAAAAGCTTTATTTTTATTTTACACTAGAAGCATAATATCTTGTTTGCCGTATAAATACAACCATATATTTTTATTTAGGATTAGTTTATGTTTTAGAATATTAGTAGTCATTTTCATATTGTATTATACTTACATATGTTGAAAAATATCTTTATACTTACATAAACATATTTTTGAAATGCATTAGCTTGTAGAATATGTTAACAGCGCCAAATTTGCAAAAAAGATATTTTTATTATGCGTTTTAAAATTGTTAAAAAACTAGATTTTCAAATACATTCTCAGTGATAATTCTATTTTACAAAACCACTTAACTTTGAAATGATATCTTGAAGATAAAAATTATAAGTTTAAATCCAATTTACGTGGTAAATTGCAAGTAAAGTTATTATTCTGTCCAACAATCACTTTCTATGTTCTTTTCGGGTTTCGAGAACATTTGAATACAATATATGAATAATAATTAGATTTTCTCAACGAGCTTTGGGACATTTCTCACTATCCCCAGTTCATCGATTAAAAATATCTAAAGACTTACATTATAAATGTTACATATATAAATGTCGCCAAAAATTAGAAACACACCTGTATATAGATATGCTTTATGACACCCGGCCGACTTCGTGGCTACAGGGACGCGTAGGCGGCTTAATTAAGCTGTCCCGAGAAAATTTGTCACTCCCTCGTTTTATGCGGGGCTATTAATTTCCTCACGCTTGCTGACCGATATTTCGCCCTGCCTGCACTGACCGCCCTGTTAAGAGTTAAAATGAGTCTATATTGAAAAGATAGCAGGGAACTCGTCCGCGTCAGATAAGTATTTAGCGAGGCGCGCCCTCCCCTCCGGGTTAGTATATAGAAACCCGGCCATCCATCGTGAGACACGTTTATTCCTTTTCCCGATGAATCGCGGTTCTAAGCGTGTACCCTGAATAGAGCAATCCCCTTTTACTTATTTTACATCGCAATTCCATCACCTATGAACGCATTTACTTTAGTTCCTAATTAAACGAAGGCAGTTTAAATAAAAAATTTTACTTTGGACCATTCTTTATTTATATTATATTACTAGAACGTTCAAATGAAAAGTCTTTGGATGATTCGATAAATATCTATTAAAGTTATTTTGATTATCAATATTGAACTTTCCAAATAAAACTACTCTTCGACCAACTATATAACTGTGTTTACTATCTATGATGCAAATAATGCATTTAATTTTTTTAAATTATATTTGAAATACCTTGGTTATATATTATAAAAACAACTTATTTTATGTTAACAAAAATTGGAATTGCTGAATAAAACAAAATTTATGACGTTCATTTAATGTATATGTCATTAAAAAATTATCTTCTCAATTCGAAATTTTTAAAAGTGAATTCTTGTGAAAAAAATTTATTTCATTCGGACATTAACTGTTTCTTAAATTTAGGAGAAAAAGTTTTCAACGAAATATTTAGTTTATATGTTTATATTACAGTGTAGTTTATATAAATAATTTTTAGTACATATATATATATATATATTTATATATATATATATACATATATATATAGGGCTTGATAAATTTAAAATTAATAGTCGTTTCCCTTTTTCAATTTATAATTAACTTAATGAGAATTTGTTTTTAACTATGACTAATTAATTAATTACCCTTCTCGTCAAATTAAGATATTTTGTCGTGCAAGATTAATTTTGATTGAGAATGTTTTAATAATGTGGCAAGAATTTAAGAATAGATAGCTCATTTATTTCAACTCTTGAGATAGATATTGTTTAACTTTGCATAAGTATTGATCTCAATAGTAAAAAAAAAACAAGGAGAAAAAATTCAAAAAATATCAGTTCTACATTTAATATTTTTCTATAGATTTAATAGTAATTCATTAATCTCCCTTTCATATTTTGAAATAAAAAGAACTCTATATCCGAATTCTGTATAAATTGCTCTGTCTCAGAGGTCGCTCGGAGATTATATCGAATTATAAAACGAGTTAATATAATAAATTATTTAATCGGGAATATTATAAAAAGCACGCAGTTACACATTGGACTTTTATATTAAATGATCTGGAAACTGACGAAGGAGAAAGAAGGTTTGAGATTTTCAAATGCGTTTGTGTCAGGCCGTGTTTTCTTCTTGAAAGACCCGCCTGGGTGTTGAGAGTACAAAAGCTTTCATCCGCTTTTATACTCCGCTGATGTTTATGGGTAGAGATGGAAGTCTCGGGAGTCTATTAACTCATATTAATATAATAGAGATTCTATAGAACTACCCAGTAGAGAAATTTTAGGTTCGCTAAGCATTTTCAGCTGTGAGAGAGTGAGAGAGAAAGAGATATTGATTGAGAATCTTATTAACTGTACATTATATTGTGCAAATACAGAGTAATACAAAGTATAGCTTAAGAGTATTACAATATTTAATTTAGGATTAGATGTTGACATTATTATGTACTTAGTATAAAAAATTATGAGGGGATTAAATTTACATAAATTAAGTTTTAAATACTTAGTAGATATACTTAAATAAAATTCAGAATAAAATTAAAATAAACTAATACTATAATTAAATTGATTGAATTCAACCTAGCAGCATTATATAAAATTAAATGTGATCAATTAGCCAAAAAAATAAAGTAAAATAAGAATCTGGTAACGAATATTAGTAATTCAGCAAATGGATAGATAAATAAATAATGTTTATTTGAAAGCATAAAAAGCTTCTTCGTTACGGATATAACCCAATATTAAGGAAATACAAATTTTGTTTTTAATTTCCACGGATAAATAGAGGAATAGTATGGCTAATTTTTTATCAATGCAGATCCAATTGTGTATATATTTAACATTCTAAGAATCTAAAAAAGAATTTATATATATAAATCATTGGACGTTACAATGTTGAAAGTTTTGTAAACATTCGTTAATTTTTTATATTTCTATATATCATCTTTAATGTAACGAATGTTCTAACTTCCGATTGGGTATTTCATAAATAAAATAGAGTAAGGGGAGTACGCGATTCTCGTATATAATGCATGTCGACCAGAACATAGTCTCGTGAACGTAAGCCTGAAGATGAAAATAAAAATGGGCAACCTTCTTTAGGTCGGTAGATTCAGTTTGGGAATATTAACATTCCTGAATGATCGAGTCAACAAGCATGGGGAATTTTACCCTGGAGGAAAGCTTTGGAGTCGTTAAGCTGTATATATACTTGATTTTATAAACAACGCTTGGACGGTTAGAGTTTGTGCCAAAAAAAAACATTTTTTAACTGCCAAAAACGTAGAAAATAAAAGTTTATTTCTTCGAAATTAAAGAAAATTACGGAAAGCAAATACGAGCAAAAAATAACTGGAATGAAAAAACTGGCATTACTTCCATTGTATGCGCGTGAACTATTAGAATTCACTTGGATAATCGAAGACACACCCCTGACTGAAAATTTCTATAAGCTAAGAAATAAAATGATAAATGTCCATTTACGGAACTAAATTTTTTTCAGTTTGATGCACATCTACAAAAAGAGCCCTATACATAGAGGAGCCAAATCTGTTTTCATAAATTTTAAATACATTTTTCTACCTTTATTTCGGATCAAATTTTTTCTTAATTATTTTTTAAACCAATGTGATAAAATATACTTATCAATATTTATTATACTCTTTTGAAATAAACAATTGTTTGCTTACCGCCTCCATAGCTTTTAGAAAAATAGAATTTTAAGCGACATTTAGACGGTGAGTATTTCTATAGAATATATGAACAATTTCTATAGTTCACTGTTGAAAAATTATTGTTAAGCGAGTTTATTGCTACTAAAACTAGTTACAGAGTACTTGATAGTAGAAATAATGAAAATTATGACTGTAAGTTATGAAATTTGGCTCTAGTTCTGCTGAGTAGATATCGAGGTGTAGGATAGACAAGGATAATAAATTTGACCATATCTCGACAGTAATCTCGCTAAACAACCGCTTTTCACAATTGAGCTGAGAAATTTATTTTATTATAAAAAATGGACGTTAAAACTTCTATCATATTTTGCGGCGTGATGCAGGTCAGATTTTACTTCGACATCCCCTCAAAAGCAGGCTTCGCCATTTTTATATTCTACTGATAATATTTAAAGAACATGTAAAGATGCATCGACTATACCATCGTTTACTATTCTTTTAATGTACAAATCAACCAGCGCTAATTTCGAGTTGTGCTTTAACCATAAAAGGGAATAATGATTAACGATAACAATTTTTATTATATATATATATATATATATATATATATATATATATATATATATATATATATGGATATATGGATATAAATCGTCTTGAGGCAACGGGATATCGTAATCAACCGCCCGTACACGCCAATACAATATTTCTCAGTCGAAACCGTATTGAAAATGTGTATATATAAAATGTACAATTTAATATACATACAATATATATTACAAATTACGTATATTTTCGTTTTTTCAATTAAATACCGTGAATATTTTCGTAGTGATGTCAACTGAAATTCAAGAAAAATATATAGATCTATATATACAAAGTTTCAAGGTTGATAAAAAACCCTGTTTTGCCATCATTTTTTTTATTCAAACTAAAAAAAACGTAGTCTCTGTCATAATTCTGAAGTTAATATAATATATAAAAACAAAAATATAATTTGTCGTCACAAACTGTATTCAGTATGATTTAGCATACAGAACCAATTTATAAGAGAAGGAGAAAGAAAGACCCACACGTAGAGAGAGAGAGAGAGAGAGAGAGAGAGAGAGAGAGAGAGAGAGAGAGAGATTTTCTAACGTAACAGAAAATAAAATTTACAAAAATCAAAAGGTATCCATAAGGTGTGAGTATAGTGCCAGATTAACCTGAAGAATAATAAAGGTAATACTGACTAACGTCACACCTTCTTTGGGATACGAATCCCAAAGTTGGATATGAACATTTGTTTTTTTTTTTTTTTTTTTTGTGACGCGGGGAGGGGAAATCTTCTAAAGTCACCTCTCTAAGAGAGGTAGTGTCGGATTCATGTAGCCTTTGCTCACATGCCTACCGACTAAAACCCCTCCCCGCAGGGATTCCTACCCGGAGGTATCATTCCCTTTACCTGTTGGGATAAAATATTATTAAACGGAACGGTGTAGGGGGTGGGGGAGTAGGAGTGGATGTAGATAGGGGAGGAATTGGTAAGTTTAAGGGCTCTGCCTTCTTGGGGGCAGAGGCTTACGTACAAAAACGAAACACGGAGTGGCCGATAGTGGCTGATGGGGTTACGGATCGTTGATCAGGTGGCAAGGCCTCCTGTAGCGATCCGTCGATTTAGGACGGATTCTACTCAGGGATTGGATTCCTGAGTTCGGGTGCTGTTTAGTTGATTCTCTCAGATTTTTGGCGAATTTGTTCGCGTAATCGTTGAGAGGAAGAAGGTTAGTTTCTTTAAGTACTTGAGTGTTCCTTAAGTACCAAGGGGTTTTCAGGGAAGAGCGTAGCAGCCTCATGTAGGTGCCTTGGAGTCGCTGAAGTCTTTCTAGGGGGATGGACCTCCAGATGGGGATGGCGCATGTGGAAATGCTCCTGATGATGGCGGAGAAGGCTCTGGCCTTTGTTCTGGGTGACAGGGTTTTTCTATGGAAGAAAGGTTTGAGCTTTAAGAAGGCTTCTAGCATTTTGCTCCTGGTGAGGCGGAGGTGTTTGTTCCAAGATAGGTTCCTGTCGAACGTCACTCTGAGGTATTTGACCGATTGGCTCCACGGGATGGAGGAGATTTTGATCGTTATTTTTGGAGGGGTGCGGTTTTTACGGGAGATGAAGATGGGAAGATCATGGCAGAAAAAAGTAAAAAGTAGGGGAGAGAGCTTAGACCCTTGTGGGACGCCGGCTGAGATGGCCTTTGGAGCGGAAAAGGATTTGCCTAGCATAACTCGAATAAATCGGTCTGATAGGAACGACTTTATTATCCCGAGCAAATAATGGGGGATATCATTGGCAATGAGCTTGAAGACGAGCTCGTCATGCCATACCCTGTCGAAGGCTTGCTGGACATCTAGCAGCAGCATCGTTGTGTGCAGTCGTCTGTTCATGTTGTCAGCAATGAGTTCCGTAACTCTGAGAAGTTGGACAGGTGCTGTGCCCTGTGCGGAACCCATGCTGACAGTCAGGTATGAGGTTTTTTCTGGTGACCGAGGTGGAGAGGCGTTTTAGGATAACGCTTTCGGTCACTTTGCTTAGGGAGTTTAGAAGACTGATGGGACGATAGCTTGCGAGGTCGTTGAGGGGCTTCCCAGCTTTTGGAAGACAGACCACTATGGCCGTTTTCCAGGCCTTGGGAAAGTATTGATGTCTCATCATTTCGTTTACGATATTGCAGATGGACATGATGTGTTTGTGGGGGAGGATTTTTAGTATGTTGTTATTAATTTTGTCAGCGCCAGGGGCTTTCTTGTCTTGAAGACTGCGAATGATGTCGCGTATCTCTTTGGGGGAGGTAGGGGTGATGTCCCTGTTTGAAGGGAGGAAGTGTTGAGCTGTCTGGGTGACATGCTCATGAAAGCGTGAGAGTTCTGGTGCGCTGGGTAGAGGTGAGCACTGATTGCTGAGAGATGATGCGAAGATCTCGGCCTTTTCTTCAGCGAGTGAGAAGGTTTGGCCATTTTGCTTGAGTGGTGGAAGGCAAGGGCGACTGCCTCGTATAGATTTTATCACCTTCCAGACGTTTTTGGGGCGAGTTTCGGCTTCAGTGATGAAATCGTTGAAGCGGCTGTCTCTTACCTCGTTTATCCGAGAGTGGATGTCCCTTTGTAAGGAATTGAGTTGGGTTTTGAGAAATGGAGTTCTAAGATGTTGCTATTTCTTCTGGATTCTATTCTTTTGCTTAATTAGCTTCAAAATACCGTCGGGGAGGTTATTATTAGTGCCCTGAGGAAGGCGGGAGAATGTAGCGATTCTAACAGCGTCGGTAATGTCATTAAACAGGGAGGTGATCTCTTCCTCGATTTGAGAGATCGATAATATGGGTCTACATCGAAAGGCTGATGTCTCTAGGTTGAATTTGAGATGTAGCCAGTCGATGTGTTCTGTGTGACGGGAGAGAGATGTGTGATGCATGGATGGTGAGGATCACCGGGTTGTGGTCTGAGCTCAGTGCACAGATAACCCGGGGGTCGCTTAGGGGTGTGATATTTTTGGTGAGAAAAATATCGAGAATGTCTGGTGCGTGTTGTGGGGAGCCCGGAAAGTGAGTAGGGGAGGGAGGAGCTTCGACTGTAAAATCATGCCGAATTGTTTTTCGGAGGAGGGCGCGGCCGTTGCTATTTCTGGAGCCGTAGCTCCAAGAGGGGTGCTTAGCATTTAGATCCCCGGCGATGATTGTGGGGGTGTTGCTGATGAGAAGCAAGGCAAGATCTTTAAAGTTGTTTTGGAGTTGTGGAGGGTTATAGCATGCAATTACCCTAAAGGGACCTTTTTGGAGGGAAATTTCAACCCCTATTGTCTCGTAGTTGGAGGTAGTTGTAGGAGTTCTAGAGATCTATTTCTGCAGAGGATGCCGTTGGCGTTCCAGTTGAGGATCTTTATCTCGGAATTAGCCATTATTAGGTCTGCAGAGAGCGGCGGTAATGTTCGTGACGAACTGCATTATGATGTTTTGCAGTTCGGACGCAATGGGAGGCGAGTTGATTAGCAACGGTGCTGCTGATGCTGCACTGTTGCTCACTATGCTCGCATATGTGGTGAGGTGGGGTTTGCTCGATTTTTATGAGGATTGGGGGTGATGCTCTTTTTCTGTATGAGCTGCGGTGGGGGGTGTTACCGGTTGTGGGGGCATTTACCGGCTTCACTAGTTTTTGGGGGTGCTTGTCCTTCTTTGGCGCTTTGGGGCAGCCCCTGTAAGTTGCCCTGTGCTCTCCTTTGCAGTTAGCGCAGGTGGGGCGCGCGTCTTTATTGTCTTTTAGAGGACATGACGGGGTGGCGTGATTTTTGCTGCAAAAAACGCAGGCCCATGCAGTGTGGCAGTAGTTTGCCGTGTGATTATATTTGAGGCAACGCCTGCACTGCGGCGTGCCTTTCGACTTCCTCTTTGCCTCCACTTTTATGTTGAGGCCACCGATGGTGCTTAAGTCGAAGATTGACTTAGCGGCGGGTGAGGAGAGGTCTAGGTGAACGGCCACTAGCGGCCAGATTTTTTCGCCGCTACGCATTCGGTGAATTCGTCGTGGGGTGTAACCTTTCGAATTTAGTTCATTCAGGATGTCTTCGTCTTTGATGGCTTCGTTTATACCCCGAATGACTACAACCAAGTCCCGTTCTTCGGGAAGTTGGTTGGTGGTATATTGTATTTTAGTATTTTCTAGGCGGTCCGTTAGGTGCCTAAAGTCGTCTACCGTTGCCGCGTACACCTTGACCGAGACAGAGGTGTTGACGGCCCGGCGAACGGAGATTCCGGCATTTTCTATGGCGATCTTTCGTTTTGGCCAAATCATTTTTGGCGGATGATGATTGGGGGTGGGGGTCGAACAGCGATGGTGGATTCTTTTTCAGTGTCAGAATCCAGATCAGAGAGCGTTGGTGCGGATTTGGCAACGCGAATGCGTTTACGGCCTTGCTTTATGAACTCGGCTTCTTCGGAGATCGGAGTTGACCGCCTACAAAATATAATAACCACCACCACAACAGACCCAACCTTCTCTCAATCGGTGGCAACATCACGTCACACAACCGGAACTTCTATATCATCCTCGTCCGCCACGGAATTCTTGCAGGAGGCAGCAATTTTCTGCTCCCCCGCTACCAAAATAACCGTCTCCGAATCCACTCCGATCTCCGAAGAAGCCGAGTTCATAAAGCAAGACCGTAAACGCATTGGCGTTGCAAAATCCGCACCAACGCTCTCCGATCTGGATTCTGACACTGAAAAAGAATCCACCATCGCTGTTCGACCCCACCCCCTATCATCATCCGCCAAAAATGATTTGGCCAAAACTAAAGATCGCCATAGAGAAAGCCGGAATCTCCGTCCGCCGGGCCGTCAACACCTCTGACTCGGTCAAGGTGTACGCGGCAACGGTAGACGACTTCAGGCACCTAACGGTCCGCCTAGAAAATACTAAAATACAATATACCACTAACTAACTTCCCGAAGAACGGGACTTGGTTGTAGTTATTCTGGGTATAAACGAAGCCATCCAAGACAAAGACATCCTGAATGAACTAAATTCGAAAGGTTACACCCCACGACGAATTCACCGAATACGTACCGGCGAAAAAATCTGGCCGCTAGTGGCCGTTCACCTAGACCCCTCCTCACCCGCCGCTAAGTCAACCTTCGACTTAAGCACCATCGATGGCCTCAACATAAAAGTGGAGGCAAAGAGGAAGTCGAAAGGCACGCCGCAGTGCAGGCGTTGCCTCAAATATAATCACACGACAAACTACTGCGACACTGCATGGGCCTGCGCTTTTTGCAGCAAAAATCACGCCACCCCGTCATGTCCTCTAAAAGACAATAAAGACGCGCGCCCCAACTCCGCTAACTGCAAAGGAGAGCACAGGGCAACTTACAGGGGCTGCCCCAAAGCCCCAAAGAAGGACAAGCTGCCTCAAAAACTAGTGAAGCCGGTAAATGCCCCCACAACCAGTAACACCCCCCACCGCAGCTCATACAGAAAAAGAGCATCACCCCCAATCCTCATAAAAATCGGGCAAACCCCACCTCACCACATATGCGAGCATAGTGAGCAACAGTGCAGCATCAGCAGCACCGTTGCTAATCAACTCGCCTCCCATTGCGTCCGAACTGCAAAACATCATAATGCAGTGCGTCACGAACATTACCGCCGCTCTCTGCAGACCTAATAATGGCTAATTCCGAGATAAAGATCCTCAACTGGAACGCCAACGGCATCCTCTGCAGAAATAGATCTCTAGAACTCCTCCCACTCTTGGAGGAGGAAAACATCGGAATCGCCTGCATCACAGAGACCCACCTCAACCCATCCCACAAACTCTTCCTTCCAAACTACATCATTTATGGGAAGGACAGAGAGCACTCTAACGGTGAGGGCATGGCAATCCTCGTCCACAAATCCTACAGACACCGTGGAATTACAACTACTTCCATCTGCGAGACAATAGGGGTTGAAATTTCCCTCCAAAAAGGTCCCTTGCGGGTAATTGCATGCTATAACCCTCCACAACTCCAAAACAACTTTAAAGATCTTGCCTTGCTTCTCAGCAGCAACACCCCCACAATCATCGCCGGGGATCTAAATGCTAAGCACCCCTCTTGGGGCTGCGATTCCAGAAACACCAACGGCCGCACCCTCCTCAGAAAAACAATTCGGCATGATTTTGTAGTGGAAGCTCCCCCCTCCCCTACCCAATTTCCGGGCTCCCCACAACACGCACCAGACATTCTCGATATTTTTCTCACCAAAAATATCACACCCCTAAGCGACCCCCGGGTTATCTGTGCACTGAGCTCAGACCACAGCCCGGTGATCCACGCCATCGATGCATCACACATCTCTCTCCCGTCACACACAGAACACATCGACTGGCTACATCTCAAATTCAACCTAGAGACATCAGCCTTTCGATGCAGACCCATATTATCGATCTCTCAAATCGAGGAAGAGATCACCTCCCTGTCTAATGACATTACCCACGCTGTTAGAATCGCTACATTCTCCCGCCTTCCTCACGGCACTAATAATAACCTCTCCGACGGTATTTTGAAGCTAATTAAGCAAAAGAATAGAATCCGGAAGAAATGGCAACATCTTAGAACTCCTTTTCTCAAAACCCAACTCAACTCCTTACAAAGGGACATCCACTCTCGGATAAACGAGGTAAGAGACAGCCGCTTCAACGATTTCATCACTGAAGCCGAAACTCACCCCAAAAACGTCTGGAAGGTGATAAAATCTATACGAGGCAGTCGCCCTTGCCTTCCACCACTCAAGCCAAATGGTCAAACCTTCTCACTCGCTGAAGAAAAGGCCGAGATCTTCGCATCATCTCTCAGCAATCATTGCTCACCTCTACCCAGCGCACTAGAACACTCACGCTTTCATGAGCATCTCACACAGACAGCTCAACACTTCCTCCCTTCAAACAGGGACATCACCCCTACCTCCCTCAAAGAGATACGCGAAATCATTCGCAGTCTTCAAAACAAGAAAACCCCTGGTGCTGACAAAATCAATAACAACACACTAAAAATCCTCCCCCACAAACACATCAAGTCCATCTGCAATATCGTAAACGCAATGATGAGACATCAATACTTTTCCAAGGCCTGGAAAACGGCCATAGTGGTCTGTCTTCCAAAAGCCGGGAAGCCCCTCAACGACCCCGCAAGCTATCGTCCCATCAGTCTTCTAAACTCCCTAAGCAAAGTGGCCGAAAGCATTATCCTAAAACGCCTCTCCACCTCGGTCACCAGAAAAAACCTCATACATGACTGTCAGCATGGGTTCCGCACAGGGCACAGCACTTGTCACCAACTTCTCAGAGTTACGGAACTCATTGCTGACAACATGAACAGACGGCTGCACACAACGATGCTGCTGTTAGATGTCCAGCAAGCCTTCGACAGGGTATGGCATGACGGACTCGTCTTTAAGCTCATTGCCAATGACATCCTCCATTATTTGATCGGGATAATAAAGTCGTTCCTATCAGACCGATTTATTCGAGTTAGGGTAGGCAACTCCCTTTCCGCTCCAAAGGCCATCTCAGCCGGCGTCTCTCAAGGGTCTAAGCTCTCCCCCCTACTTTTTACTTTTTTCTGCAATGATCTTCTCATGCACGATACAATTACCACGGCACTCTACGCGGACGTTATTGCCCTCATAGACGCCACTAAAACAATCTGCCACAGCACCTCAAGGCTAAACAGATTTCTCCCACACCTCATCAACTGGTACTCACGATGGAGACTCTCCATCAACGAGAGCAAGTTCAGTGCAATCTTCATCTCCCATAAAAACCGCATCCCTCCAAAAATAACGATCAAAATCTCCTCCATCCCGCGGAGCCAATCGGTCAAATACCTCAGAGTGACGTTCGACAGGAACCTATCTTGGAACAAACACCTCCGCCTCACCAGGAGCAAAATGCTAGAAGCCTTCTTAAAGCTCAAACCTTTCTTCCATAGCAAAACCCTGTCACCCAGAACAAAGGCCAGAGCCTTCTCCGTCATCATCAGGAGCACTGCCACATACGCCATCCCCATCTGGGGGTCCATCCCCCTAGAAAGACTTCAGCGACTCCAAGGCACCTACATGAGGCTGCTACGCTCTTCCCTGAAAACCCCTTGGTACTTAAGGAACACTCAAGTACTTAAAGAAACTAACCTTCTTGCTCTCAACGATTACGGGAACAAATTCGCCAAAAATCTAAGAGAATCAACTAAACAGCACCCGAACTCAGGAATCCAATCCCTGAGTAGAATCCGTCCTAAATCGACGGATCGCTACAGGAGGCCTTGCCACCTGATCAACGATCCGTAACCCCATCAGCCACTATCGGCCACTCCGTGTTTCGTTTTTGTACGTAAGCCTCTGCCCCCAAGAAGGCAGAGCCCTTAAACTTACCAATTCCTCCCCTATCTACATCCACTCCTACTCCCCCACCCCCTACACCGTTCCGTTTAATAATATTTTATCCCAACAGGTAAAGGGAATGATACCTCCGGGTAGGAATCCCTGCGGGGAGGGGTTTTAGTCGGTAGGCATGTGAGCAAAGACTCCATGAATCCGACACTACCTCTCTTAGAGAGGTGACTTTAGAAGATTTCCCCTCCCCGCGTCACAAAAAAAAAAAAAAAAACAAATGTTCATATCCAACTTTGGGATTCGTATCCTAAAGAAGGTTTGATTTTTTATTTTTTGTGTTCGTTAGGTTAATCTGACACTATCGACACTTTGTGGCTACTTTTCATTTTTGTCAATTTTATTTTCTTATGTGGGAAATTTTTTTCTCTCTCTCTTTCTCCGTCTTCTGTTATCAAATTATTATATGTTTTTTTTAGACTTTTATTATCTTCAGAATTTAGATAGACTATGTTTTTTCAGTTTGAACAAAAGAAATAATGGAAACATAGGTTTATTTACCAACAACCTCGAAACTATTTATATTATATTATGTATTAGAAAACATCGTCAGGACGACTTTTACGGGGAGTTTTTTGTTTGGATGGTAGAATGCGATGTACAGGTGTTTCTAAACAACTTCTACGGGGATTATTGTGTTTAGTTGATAGGCTATCATCCGAACATGCCACTCTTCGTAGTCGTCTCGAGACACTTTGACAACTTTTTCTACCGCCCGAACTCGAAAGTACAGTTTTCCCTGTTGAAGCCATATGTTATATGCATATGCATTGTATTAACCTGTCTGCAAAGTATCAGGTTTTTGAAATAAACGCTGCTATGAAGCAGCTATTACGAGCACATCAGTTGCGCAAGAATCATCGCGACCCGGCTGAAACTAATGATGAGGCGTGTATCTATTTTCCTATTCTCATAGGTTCGAACGTTTCAACAGTATTGTATATAAGTAATTGCCGTATATTTCTATGAGCGTTTACATGACAATTTCGTTTATTGCTCTGCCAATGCGTACACCAACCGTTGTATTATAGTCCTACGGATGATTAATATCCAATATTCAGCTGACACATACCCGCGCGCGCACACACACACACAAACACACACACACACACACACACACACACACACACACACACACACACACACACACACACACACACACACACACACACACACACACACTCAGACGGCGGTGGTGTCTGTACCATATAGCCACGCAGCTGAGTTACTACGTGCAAGGCATGTTCGAATCGGATGGATCAGCTGCAGAGTTCGAAGAAAAACAGAAATAAAGCGCTCCTTCAGGTGTTGGCAGATTGGCCATTTAGCGTCCGTGTGCTCGGGTCTGACAGAACTAAACTTTGCAGGCAATGCGGTGGAAAAGACCATCTATCCAAGCTGTGTGTAAACGAGCCCTGCTGTTTACTCTGTAAATGTGAAGGAAAAAAGGAGATTAACCATCCAGCATACAGCTATAAGTGCCCGAGTACTGTGGAGTTTTTAAACAGACATAAAACATGAGAATACTCTAACTGAATACCAACCATTGCGTAGCAGCTCATGACCTGCGGAAACAGACAATAAAGGAGTTAAGAATAGTCATTGCTGTAATCTCCGAATCATATGGTGACAGAGTCAGACCACAACGCTGGATAAGTGACACAAGCAATAGAGCTACCCTCTGGATTGGTCAAAATAGGCAGGTACTAAAGCAGTCGAGTCATCGGAGCGAATTGATATCCTGGGCTAAAACACAAGAAATATACGTCTTTAGTGTATATGCTCCTCCAAGTCTGACGGACAAGCAGTTTGAAATCCTCGTAGCTAAATTAGTTGATGAAGCCATGGACAAGAAACCATTATTAATCGCTGGCGATTTTAACGCGTGGTCCACAGCCTGGGGAAGCGCTTCAACAAATAACAGAGGTAGTATGCTGCTTGATGACATTAATTCTCTTCAACTCCACGTGGTTAATAAGGGACTTGAATCCACTTTCATTACGGGTGATAAACAATCAGTCATTGATGTAACATTCCCCAGTGATGACTTGATTCAGCGGATCCTTAATTGGACAGTGAGCGACCTTTACACCCACAGTGATCACAGGGCGATCTTGTACGAGATTGCAGAGAAAAAAGTAAAGAACAAGTGCAATGAGTGGATGCCCACACGGAAATGGAACATCAGATCACTAGACCGTGAAGTGTTCGCCACTATCATATCAGAAGAGCGTTTAGAATATGTCGCACCAGGCCATCTGGCAAATGCACTCATGAAACATATCTCTGAAGCATGCGATGCGTCGATGACTAGGACTAAGAGCGGATTTAAACATCGTCAATCTGTCTACTGGTGGACAAATGAAATTGGAGAATTGCGCAAACAATGTCATCGCGCACGTAAACTTGCCCAAAGAGCCCGCACCCATGGTGATACGTTTAATAGTTTATTTAAAGAAGCACAAAGAGCGCTTGTCAAGGCCATTAAGGCAAGCAAGCGTCGATGCTGGCTTGAACTGTGTGCAGAGGCCAACAATGACTTATGGGGACGACCATACAAAACAGTCATGGCACTATTGAGTAGGGCACCAATACAACCCACTAGCACGGTATTGATTGCTAAGATTGTTTCCGCTCTCTTTCCCAATGACACCCATGGGACTGTACTGCGCACGCAACACTCGGACGATATACCTCCTATAACAGAAATGGAGCTACATAATGCTTACGCTAAGACCAGAGACAATGCTGCCCCTGGCCTTGATGGTATCCCTAATGCGGCAGTTAAGTTGGCGATACAGAAGAATCCAGCTAAATTTCTAAAAGTATATAATGCTTGTCTTCTTGAGGGTATTTTTCCTGATTGCTGGAAAACTCAAAGGTTAGTTCTGTTATCTAAGGGCAATAAGCCACTTAATGATCCTTCATCATACAGGCCATTGTGTATGCTCGATACGGTAGGTAAAATATTTGAAAAAATAATATGTAGCCAACTGGAAGCATTCACTGAACGATTGCACGGCTTATCCTCCCGCCAATTTGGATTTCGGAAATCAAAATCAACAGTCGATGCCATTAAACTGGTAGTGTGTACCGCAAGAAATGCAATCATTGGTAAGAGATGGAAAGGTGGCGCTAAACAGTATTGTGCCATTGTCGCTCTAGATGTCAAGAATGCCTTTAATTCAGCGCGCTGGTCTTCTATTATGAATTCTCTTAAAGAGTTCGGAGTACCTGGTTATTAACAGAATGTCGTAGCCAGCTACTTTGAGAATAGGATAATATTATACCGAATGGATGAAGGCATTGTATCGCATAAGGTTACTGCGGGATCCCCCAGGGCTCAGATATGGGACCTATATTGTGGAATATTATGTATGATGGCGTGTTGAGGATTCCACAACCGCCTGGTTCAATAACAGTAGGGTACGCCGACGATATCGCTCTAGTAGTGACGGCTAAGACCCTTGATGAACTCACTGAAAATGCCAATGAGGCAATCAGCAATATCAGTAGATGGATTAAGTCAGCTGGTCTACAATTAGCGGAGCACAAGACAGAAGTAGTTCTTGTCAGCAGTCGTAAGAAGGTAGATAGTATTACTCTTAAAGTTGGTAGCTGCCGTATTAGTTCTGCGCCATCTTTACGATACTTGGGTGTACAGCTTTATGCCAGGTTAAACTTCAAAGAGCATCTAAAGATATCTGGCGAAAAAGCGCAACGAGTTTCAGCTGCCTTGTGTCGGCTCATGCCTAATATTAGTGGCCCAGGTCCACCCCGGAGGAAGCTATTAACTTATGCTGTTAATTCTGTCAGCATGTATGCAGCACCAATCTGGCATCATGCATGTAGAATTAAATCGTATTGTGAGCTGGCCATTGCGACCCATCGTCGCTTCTGTATACGTATTATTAGTGGTTACAGGACAGTATCCACCGACGCTGCTGAGGTACTTGCCGGAATTCTTCCTTTCGATTTAGCTGCAGATGAACTGGCTAGGCTGCACAACATATGTAAGGCCGCAGTGGATTCTCTACAAGGTGCTAAAAACGTGGAATGTCATCGTTCTATAGAAATATGGCAAAAACGATGGACCGATTCTAGCAAAGGCCGATGGACTTATCGTATCCTTCCAGACATACACAGATGGATCAACAGAAAACACGGGGAATTAGATTTGCATCTAACCCAGTTGCTGACTGGACATGGTTGTTTTAGGTCCTATTTCCACCGCTTTCACCTGGATAATAATGATTTCCGCCCCATTTCTCCGACTTTGGTCGAGGATGCCGAGCATATATTAGTGAGCTGCCCTCGTTTTAGAACACAACGTGAGCACTTGATGAACATCATCAATAAGCAAATAAGACCAGAGAGCATCCTATCAATAATGCTGGAATCTTCTGAAAACTGGAAGGCAGTAGCCAGTTTCGCAAAAGAGGTGATGACCAAACTTAGAAATGCCGATAGAACTAGGCGAATGGCCCAGGATGAACCAGGCTAACTGATTCTATTTTAAGATACAGCTGACGAACGCGGAACCCCTGATCACCTGTGTGGATGGGGGACGTAGGATAGTGTCATAAGAAGAGGAGTCGTATAGGCTAACTAACAGCCCCGCCGAAGTAATATTCCCGGATAGTTCCGGCCGGATGCTGGTTTCGAGAGGCCACTAGTGCACAGCTTGCTCTGCCTACGCCTAATAAAAAAAAAAAAAACACACACACACACACACATACACCTGTTGTATTAAGTACCTTACCACAGCTATCAGCACCTGTCCTTGGTCTCCACACTCTACAAGACTTTTATATCTAACTTTGAATAACTTTGCAAAACTCCCCCTCTTTCTACCTTGATATATTATGAAGTAGGTCATGGTGAATTTTTTAACAATTACACGTATACAATTGCGAAAGCAAATTGTGAAAAATTAAATGAATATGCAGATTAAACTAAGAGCTTTAAAACGGTTAATCTTGCAAATTTAAAATTAAACAGAAGTTAGGATTTTCCAATAAAATGAAAAAAATTACTTAGTACACTCGGATTCTTTTATAATTAAACAATTGTACGAGATACTTTTAATGGAAATAGGAGAGAATACGGAATTCTAATTTTTTTGAGCACATTGAGTGTAAAAATATATAAAAGAAACTTCTTATCAAACAAGTTTTTAAGTAGTAAGAATCAATTATCATTTTTCACTAGAAGAACTATCAGATAATTGACAAAAATAGCATGATGATAATAACTTACAGATTTTCTCATAATTTTAAAATATGCTTTCATATGGAACTATACATCGAAGTATAATGTATATTCGTTATAACGGTCGATTTTTTGAAAATAATGTATTTTTCCTCTAAAATTTCATCTTTTAGCAAAAATAATATCATTGTAGAAAATATAATTTAATTTTTTCGAAAAATTATAATATATAAGTAAATTACAGCACTAAACGATCACAAAAAGAATGTAAACAAAGCTTAAATAAAGATTAAGCTATAAAATTAAGCTATAAATTCTTAGCTGAAAGTACAGCAAAAGAGGCCATTAAAATATTTTGTATTTTTTGAAAGGTTAAGTATTAAGTTGAATGTTCTTGACTTCTTTATAAATAAAGTACCTATTAAATTCAGAAGAAAATTTTTAAGGCAAGTACGTAATATTTAAAACTCTGTTATCTTCTAGCTATTCTTAACAAGAATTATATTGATTTATGGTTTGGTTCCATGCGAGGCTGCGAGATCATTTTACTTCACGACTCAATACACGAATTTAATAATTAAATATTATACATAGAAATTTAATAAATAAAATGTTTACAGGTATTTGATAAACAAATTAAATTTTTTCGTTTATTTTATATATTTAATTTAGATAATTCTTTATTTTCCCACCATCATATTTTAATCATAAAAGAAATATTTTGTAATCGTCTGGAAGGAATATAAAGTTATCGCGTAAATCCTTTCGTTATAAAAATGTTACTCTTATAACAACTTTTGACTTTCTTAAAACGTCGATATTTGCCGTTTTTTATAATATTTTTTATTTTCAATTTAACTGTAGGTTTCTTTATTAAGAGCTTTATCATTTATTTACGTATTATATATCATCTATCTGCATAATTACTCCACTATTTCTTAATTAAATTGTTTAAATTTCCAAAGAGACGTACGCCTATAGTTCGATTTTTAGAATTTTAATTATTGTGAAATCATCTATTTTTATATACTTTATATTGCCTGTTTATTAAACGTAGAAAATAGCTTCATGAAAAATATTCGTTACTTTTCTATTTTGCTGTACTAACTTTTTATCAAATTATAAATTGTACTCATGTCCACTGTTGTGAATTAAATTAATAAATCTTTTTATCGGTCATTATACAATAGTAATACAGTGCTTTACTAATATAGAATAGAGATTTATTTTATTTTCTTATTTTTATTTTAATTTAATTTAATTGTTTAGAGAGAGAATTATTTTATTATTTATTTTTAATTTATTAATTATTTTATTTTATCTCATTTATATTTTGAATTTAATTGAATTGTTATTTTACTTTTAGTAGTAATTTCCACTTTAGTTTTTATAGGGGTGATAATAAACAAGGACAGTCTGACTGTCATTATATGAGTATAGTAGATTATTGTATAAAGACTGAAACACCGATTAAAATATTTATTAATTATATTTTATCAAAGTTTATTTTTATAATTAATTGATTTTATGTTTACATATGTGCTGGAATATAATTAACGAACTATCAAATTCTAAGAATAATCTTTAACTTTGAATATTCTTTATTTTTCCAAAATATTTTTATGTTCATAAACATCAATCTATGGGATCTTTCTTTTGTTCTTTCTTACTTTGCATGATAGCTGATTATATATAATTATATATATATATATATATATATATATATATATATATATATATATATATATATATAAAGTAATACGCACGCAAGTGCGCAAACCTTGGGCGAAAGATCGCACTCTGCGGGATAATTGACTGGCACTCGATGATAAGGGATTAAATGTGAGTTGCTATTACCACTGGGCACAATGGTTAATATTCCCCCCCAACTGTCGCAACGCGCCCCCTACGCAAACCATCAGACCGGAATTTAAGGCGAGAGTGCGCAGCGACTCGAGGAGCAGACTATTAAGAGTTTACAGATTAATTACGGGTATGCCTGTACACATAGCAACGAATTAAATGAAGTTTATTGTCTCACCGCGCATTAGAATTGCATAGGAGGAGTCGCAGCGCGCTCGCGCTCGCACCGCCGCATATCTCGAAATTGGAATGCATGCGGTGATTTAATTCTGAATTCGCGATCGAGCTTCTATACGATCCGGACCATTCGGTGTGGCGCATTCCGGCAATTTCGCTTGTCCATATTCGTTTTGTTTGGTCATTCTTGTCGAACGTACATTTATAATTTCGCCTTGGACCTTCAATTATATATAGTCAGCCCATTAACATTTTCAAAAATTTTCGGCTGTACTATTGTTAAATGGAATATATGGTTTTCGAATAAAAAATATTACCGTTAAATTACTGCTTTCGTAATAGTGCGGTTCAGCAAGTTACGCAGGTCTCGCGTGTACGCGACTCCAATTACGAGAATATTGATTACGATCTTCTCCAAGGGTTTACAAAATTATTCACTTAAATAATTATGTAATTTATTTTTGATAAGATTAGATGGTTATATGTTGATGTATTAATTAAATATTTTTATAAATATCTTGTTTTGCTTTTAAACATTATTGCAATTTAGCCATTACTGAAACTAATCAGAGCATTTATTTAAAATTTATTTGAAATTTTTATGCAATTTCAAAATACGTAGAATAATACCATTGAAAGAATACATAAATATATTATTAAAATTCTATTGCAAATAATTTAAATTTGTATTAAATTATTCGTTGTAACAGTCTTGATACCAAAACTTTCATAAAATAAATACACGTATAGAGGCAATAAAGGTACTTGTTGCCAACTCTTATGTTGAAAACAAATGGGAGAATAAAATTATACTTTACTTTAATATACTACTTGCGCCAAACAAATGAAAAATTGTTTATATCTTTAGTTTATATTTTAATTTAAATTTTCTGTAATAGTATTCAGAAATCATCAATACTACATTAAAAGAAAAACTTTGAAATATCCAATAAAATTATTGAAATTTACAGATTGAATCAATTGTCACAAATACAACATTTTCATATATTTAGTACATGAAATTTAATTTAAACTAATATAAAATCGAATATATGTCATTAGGCATTTAAAGGAAATTAATGTAACTCATTAGCAATCTCAAAAGCCACTTCATTGAATGAATTAATTATTTTACATTGACTACAGCAAAATGAAACCTTAATTAATTGTATATAGTATTTTGTGCTATACGTGAAAAACACGTCAAATGAATAATTCGTCGGAAAAAAACAAAACAAGTGAAAATATATAAAAAGAATATATATATATTATACTATATGGAAATTCAGAATTAAAAAATAAACAAATTTTGTTAAAAAAAATATTACGATATGTGTAGAAAGGGATTCATTCTTGCATTGTGAATCAAGTTTGAATCATGTTTAAAATTAAAAAACATAGATAGAAAATTAACCTTTTTCATAAATTTTTATATGGATAGCTAGTAATATTTATGATTTTAGATCAACGTTTTTTATTGTCAAGGGTAATTATCATTTAATTAGACGTTAGTATGTTTTTTATTTGCTGTTCTCATAATTTACCATGCTAACTTAGTATAAACTTAAATATGGAACTTACACGAAAATTGCAATAAAACTTTATTCGTAATAAATAACTTATTATATCGTAAAATTTTAAAAAGTAAACATAAACAATTAATGAAAGAAGAAATTAATCAAATTCTTATTATCTTGATGATAGTATCTTGCTTTTGCAAGAGCGATTTGATATAAAATAAAGAAAGAGGACGAAGATTATTTAGTGGGGATATTGCGCTCTTTAAAAGAAATTGCCGTGCTGTTCTTTACGCAATTTAAAGATACTGAACAAAGAACTCTAATTTCCTTTCCTCTTAAGATTAAACTCATCCGTACTTCCAAACCTCGTCCATTTTAATTCTCGTCACTGTACGATAAATAAAAGAAAGACAGTATTTACTGTACATTCAAAATTAGTTCTCTTATGTGTCTAGAGGGTACAATTACTTGGCTAATATTTGGACGTCTGCAAGTTTTATACAGATTGCAAGTCGCCACCCCCAAGGAAAACTAGCACATTTCAATTTTCTTTCAAATCGTTACGTTTCTTCGTGCATGCAATAAACGAACACGATTCGTACTTTTACTTCGAGTATTAGTAATTTCGATATTCTGATACACGTGAATGACATTAAATTTTATTTCAATTCATTAACGGAACACATGGTCTTGAAATTACAAAATAAAAATGCATTTATAGTTTGTTATAAATATTAAATATACAATATATCTTTTCTATAATCAGCAGACATTATTAGCTATAATTTTAGGGATTTAATACCAATATAAATCCACACAATCTCTTACGATCAATGAATTTGGATTTTGTACGTGGTTCCTATTATAATTTCAACTCATCTGGATGTTTTAAATGCTTTTTTTTTATTTTGTAATTTGTAGGTGATGTGTGCCCTTGAGAAGACACCATTCACTGTCCTGATTGTAAATGTATAATTTATAATTAAAGTTAAAAAAAATTAAAGCTAAATATCATATGCTTATAAACTTTTTATATTTGTCGTCAACGGGTATTGATTTAATTCTATTTTAAATGCGTAGAAAGTTTTATATAAATATATAAGAGTACGATAAATAGTTGCCTATGCATGCCTTGCTTCCTATATTGTTTTTTTGGATAAACTCCAGTACTCAGACGTTTACTTATTTTGATGATATAATTTTTAGATTCTGCATGTAATGAAGTAATATGAAAATTATCGTTTAAAAGAAGAAAGTTAAACGTTTCCAATAATAGTTTTGTACTCATATAAACCCTTTTTTGCTTTGCAGAAGATACTTGTGTCTAGTCTTTTTCGTTCTTAACCCATACGAGCTCAGGTACGATTCATGCAAAAGTCGCATTTTCAAGTTCAATTTTTTCAACATTTTACAAGTAAAATGAATAAAATAATTATACAATTAGTTTTAATGTACCATAATGAACAAAAAGAGGTATTTCCATTTACTCAAAAGTTGTGCAATAAACCTCCTTTAGAAAGACATATAAAAATTCATTGGATAATGAAGTCATCTGGGAGCGCAAATTACACGATACCCAAAGACAAAAACTCATAAAACGCCGAGACAAAAAGTGTGTAAATTTAGATCTCCCACCAAATATCAACATAATTATTTATAAAGCTCATATAAAAGCATGTCTATGTATATTCTCCTTCTTTAAAAAATATAATTCTATTTAAAATATACTAACTCTTAATAACTTACCTACGGCGTTATTCTTAATATAGAGGTTTAGAAATTTTTTCCGAAAGCAATCTTCTGTACTGTATCAGTAAATATTATATACAGCTTAATAAGCCATATAGACGCTTCGGATAAAGGTTAAATTAAAAATTGTCTTAGCTGCATACATTGGCTATACTAAAGCGCTAGTGCTGTGTTCTTTGTCATTTATGAATAATAACTAAACATTTTGAAACTCGCAGTAAGTTTTATTTTCTTGCAATTGAGTTAGATCTAATTTGTTATATTTAGATTGATCTAATTAATATTGAAATATTACTTTTCATTAAAATTTTTTGTAAGATGATATTAAATTACATTCAGAAGTAATTAGTAACTTCTAGTGATTACTCCAATATAGAAATAAATAGTACAGAAGTACGGTAAGTAAGTTTACAATAAATTACTATATAAAATGAAATGAATTTGAAAATTATAATTATAATAATTAATAAGCAATTTGGAAATTATAAAATGACAAATCTTTAATCACAAATCTGTAATGCTCAATTTAAAATAATGGAAATCGAGAATTCAATTTCATAAGCAATATTCTGCGTTTCAGTGAATCTAATAGCTTTAAGGCTGTTTGTTCTACATGCAATATTGCTGTTAAATCTACAGATTTTCCTTTCTTACTCGGACATCTTTATTTGAGATACAAGAGAGCGCAGAAAATCTAGATACAGAATACATCGTTATTGATACAGGCACAGTCTGCTCGTACGCATTTCCCTCGTGGTAAATATGAAACCGTTAAAGTTCAAAGAGCCGCGGTCGAATCTTGCTCGCGCTTTAGAATGCGCGAGTTCTCCGTCGAGCACGATAATGTCCCACCGGGGCCTTCGAAAAACTTGCGAGCAATAATAATATTGCTGATGCAGTCTTTTCTCTACATGCATATGTATTTATATAGGGCCGACGCGGGTGTTGCGCACCTGTTACCGCGACAACGACTCCTTCGCGGGCACGTATCTCCGCTCTCGCAGCGGAACAAAGACCGGCTGCGGACAGTGGACTCGTAAAAAGCTGGAAGAAATATCTCTGAAATAGAGGTCCTTGATGGTGGTGTCGAGAGGATCGAGCGCGCATTACTCGCACCTTCGCGTCGCTCGCCCGACCCACTGCGCTCGCGAAACATTCGAAGCTTTTAATTTTCACGGTCTTAGAACAACGTACCATTACCTTACACATGTAGCTGAATAAATAATGTCAGGATAGTAATTGAAGTTGAAGCTTTGTTTAAGTTATCTAATGTGCCCGGTGCTATTGACAGAAATAAAACAATTACTTAGTGTGTTTTTAGTCGACGTCTAGGATGCTTTATTATACGTCCCTTTTTAAGACATTAGAATATTTTGAGGATAATTGCTTCTGAAGGATAATATTTTTTTAAAAGAATTCGAATGTTTTTAATTTTTCAGAATTTATTTCATTTTGATCTGCTTTTTATATGCTCTTATAATTTTAATCGTTTTCCTGTCGATATGTTTTAAATCTGCTCTTTGCTCTTCTATTCTATTTAATAATTTTCTAGGCATTCTTCCTAATAATAATATTAGGCGATCCAATAATAAAGTCCGTCGAAGGGTGAACATAAACCAAAGTTTATTAAGCAAGAGCTACTATGGATAACTCGTGTCGAGCTTCGCGAGCTATGACGTATATAGTTGAACAAAAGTCAAGTGCTGGAACTAAATCCTCCTAAAATACAAAAAAAAAACTTTCTTTTCTGACCCGTGCAAGTTTATCCTTCCGATCCTTGCAGGTATATCTTTCGAGAGACAAAAACGAAAGTAAAAAAAATATATATAACGATTCGAGATGATGCATAACCGGCGTCTAATGCCCTTATTTCCTGCAGCCTGGATCTTGCGACAGATACGTCGTATCTATCGCTATAGCGGGCAAGCATCAGGAGTGTTCGTCACGCAAGCTCGCGCACTTATCTCGGTGCTTCGATTAACTTCTTCGCGATGCGCTGAGGGTCATCGAGTGATTTTTCAAGCTGCTGATGTGAGCGAAATGTAAATAGACAGATCGATGCGTGTGCATTTATTTGTAAAAATTCTTAGACGATATAAGGAACTATAAATACAACCAATTATGAGTCACAGAAGTATAATTGCTAAATGTTGCAATTATATTTCGTCAGAAAATAAAAATATTTAAAGATCAAAGAATGCCATAGAATCGAAATCATAATAAATCATTCGTTTAATAAATATCACATATAGTTATATAGGGATCAATAACATTAATTGATTAAATCGGTTAAAAAGAAAGAATAAGAATATAATTTAAATATATCTTAATATTTATACATCCAACAATCAATGAAGTAAAAGTTTATCTTATCTTTAAGAATCATGTACTCGAAATTATTCATCCCTTACATATGTTCATATATAAAAACTTAAAGCTAGGTCTATAGGGCACAAAACAAAATAAATTAAAGACACCAAATTCAATATACCAATCGAGTTGATTGAGACTGTTCTTCAATGCTATTTTGAATCAAATAAGAGACGACAGATTATGAATCTCGGCAGCAAGGACATTCCAAAAATACATCTCTCTCAGTCGGCATGAGCGTTTCTTAACCTCAAAGTATATGTAAAATAAAGTTGGAGTTCCTTTGACGCCCCTCTCAAAGAATTCTTAGGAGAGTACTTGTAGAAAATATACACCAAGTAATCAGGGAATTATCTACTCATGTCTACTTATATTGTCTCTTAGTATTATTGCGTAACTATCCCAGGAACTCTCTGCAAAAGGAATCGCTTCATCAACTTGGCTAATACCGCCCTCCACAGAACGGACGCAGAAATTTTGTAGAGGGAGAGAAAGAGCAATTCTGAACGTTATGGTACTTATTCTAGAGGCTCTTTAATCACTGAAGAGCGATAAGAAACGTACCACTGCTTAATACAGATGGAAGATGTAAAAAGGACATTTATGTACATATAATTACACACTCGGTTAATATAAACTAGAAGCAATAGTAGTGAATAGCAGGGGAAAGAAAAAAGAGAGCAGTAGACTGATATATGAATATATATAGCTCTGGTCGTTATGCTAAAGTTAAGGTATCACGTAGAAAAGATTTTGGAGAGTTTCTGTATCTTAAACTCTTATTTCCTCGCGTTCTCGAGAAACGTAGCTGTTGAATAAATAAAATTCTCGGGATGCGAAGAATTGCGCGATTGCGATTTTGCGCCTGCCTTTGACTGTTCAGCTGTGGTCTAAACCATGCTTCTTGCATGTGTATAGGTTGTTTATGGCAAGGAATTCTCCACGAATAGTATTGTTTTATGCGTGCTACAAAACAACGTATATTTATTAATGATTCTTTGTAAGTTTAACTTTATTAAAATATAAAAAGAATAAAATTGTCATATAAATATGAATACGACGAATCAAATCAGTAAGAAACTGAATTCAAAGAATTAATCTAAATGAAATATATGCGGAATTTTACTCCCGAGACCAATTCTTGAACCTATATATATCCAAGGAAACCCATATAGAATCGTTTTCTGCTGTATAAACCTCTATGCTCCGCTTGTAGAAACATTTTATTGTCGCTCTAAAATCCAAGCAGCGATATTTGGCGACTAGAAGCATACTCTTTTATTACTTCATCTTTGCGAATTACATTCTGAGTCGTATAAACAGCAATTAACGTATACGTTTTATAAATGTTTTAATACACGAGATAGAGTAAAATCATATAATTTATTTCTGTCCAACTGCGTAAAATCCTCTTTTTAAAATGATAATAATTTACAATTTTATAAAAATATACATTCAGGAATAGTGATTAGAAGGGGCCTACTGATGATCTATTTCTGTGATGGCGATGATCCAGAATATACGCCCTCTTTTCGGTATAAGATTTCATACTTCAGATAAACTGAAAAAATTATTTTTATAACTATCACAAAACGTTTCCAAACAAATCAACTCTAGCAGACAGTTTTATAAGTACTATAAAAATATACTATGAAGTCATCGATTGCACTTATGTTGTAAAGTATGCGATTGAAAAATGATTAATCGTTTATTAATTTTCATAAATATTGAGATTTAAATATTAATAAAATAACTAGTTTTAATATAATAGAGATATCTATAATGGAAAATTAATTGGATCGAATTAGATATATAAATGAAAGTAATTTGTTTTTAAATTAATGCTATAAACAATGAAAACACATTTAAAGTAGAAAAATATTAAAGAGAAATATTAAAGTAAATGAAATTTAGTAACAAAAAAATATATTAGGACTATATGAAACAAATAATAATGTATATTTAGAAACGCTTAAAATTTCGTTGAATTTTTCTAAAATATAAAAAACTTTTCAAACTATTATTAGTGATATATAGCTTCTTCTGGCTCCTGTATAACAATGAGTGTTTTTTTTTATCTGGGTGCAACAATATTATAACATAGATTAAAGGATTGAGTAATATAATCAAATATTTATCATGATATGCTAGGTGAATTTGCTGTAGATGAGATATATAATTAAACTTATTTAAATTGTAACTTACATAAATAATGTGATTAAATTAGTCTTACAAATAAATTACACATTTTCATAAACAAACTATAGGTTTTTATAAAAAATCATAGATTTTGATAAAAAATTATAGATTTTTATTATAAATTATAGAGTTTTACTGAACTAAACTCCTCAGTTTAGTTCCTGAGGATGAACCGTAGCGGTTCGAAACGTCAGACGGGGATGAATATAAACAAGAACAGTCTGACTGACATTACTTTAGCTAATATATTACATTATAAAGACTGTAAGATCGATAAAAATATTTATTAATTTAACATTGTATTTTGTTTTATAATGTACACTTTTTGAAAAAAATACGCAGTTTCAGACAGGCTATTCAGAAAAATACTATGTTTACGTTCATATATAATGTATATCATTGAGTTTTGTTTTGACGATTTCAATGATTTAAGACTTTTTCTCTGTTCAGTAAAACAAATCTACAAAATAATAAAAACTGTTTTTATTAAGAAGACATATTTTGATTGTTTGTTTCGAACTAACGTATTATATAGAGGAGAAGAAGAATTATTAAATAAATGCTGGATTGTACTAACCTTAATTTTACAATTACATCAGGATATAAACTGTTTCAATTCTATTAAAGTGAGAATAGTTTTCAATTATATTTTTTTTTTAAATTGATATGCTTATTCATAAAACGAGTTTAACCTTTAAAACAAGAACAAGTCTGAGAACTGTAATAAAATTAAAAAGTTGTTAACTTTAAGATCCCCTCAAAACTTTTAAATTAATCATAGGTACAGGAAAAAAGGTAAATGCTTAGTCTTAGCTATAAACTCTGGTTTCTAATAGAATTTATTATGCAATAAAAAACTTCTCAAGTAAAATATATTCAATGTATCTTTGTAATAATATAATTTACACCTCATTTTTGTTAAATGAAAATTTAGGAAAATTAAGGAAAATTATGTAAATTTAAACTAAAATATAAAATTCGTCTTTAAATCATTTATAGTATAGTAAAAATTTGAAAGTATGTATAATTGTTATTCTATAAAAATGTTCTATAAATATTATCACAATTTCATCAAAATGAATATGTAAATAATATATCAATGACGAAACAGTAATGATTAAATTAGGATTGAGAAAATAAATAAAGAGAAGGCAGAAATTATGAACTGCATTTATTGAAATTCAGTAAGTACTAGTGCTGCTTTATGGAGGGTCAATTTCAATATTATATAAATTCTTAAATTATTTATATTATTTATTAACACTACGATATTGCAGCTGTTTAATATCTGATGCGGTGTAGGAATCCATATAAGTTACTGATCTACCAAGTACTTACCATACACTTTTTGCAATTTGTTCTAATACATTTTATCAAATAAAATTGTGAAAAAGTCATCGTTACGACGACGTCAATTAAAAATCGTCTCCTACATTCCCTAATGGCTAATTTATTATTTTCTTGCGAAAGTAATAAAATCTTCTATAAAGCTATGGAGTCATACGGAATACAATTTGTATTCCGTGTGTGTCACTCCCTTTGCGGTAATCATGAGAGGAGCGGCGCTTCTGCAAAAGTTTCCTAGCAGCTGAGGTATATTTTACTTTCTTTTTTTCTTGCCCAAGCCCGTACATTATGTCTTTCTGAATGATAACTCAGAAGAATGACTGCTGGCAAAGTAAACTTGAATATACGAATAAAGGAATAGTGCGGCAATACATTACTTTATATACAATGCATACTTTATATACAAGCAGCTGTTTGATTCTAAATTATGTGTACTCAAAGTACATGATATGATTGATGAATATTTATTGCATTGCACGTCATGCAATGATTAACCGTCTTTAGTAATGTATGTGTAACAAATCAAATATTTGAAAAATCTTCTTGAAGAACTTGAATTAGCAAACTATGATTAATTTTTCGACTTCTATCTATTTTTAAAAATAATTTACGAAACTAATAAAAATACTTTTAAGTACTTTAAGTAAATTTTCAATTTACTTGAATTTGGCGAGAGACAACGAGCTCAAAGCAAAATCCGATTATTGCTTCTAATAGAAATAATTTAATTCGATCGGTAATTTATTTTAAATAAATTATTTGAGTCCAAAAAGGTATAAATTAAGAGAAACATTGCTCAGAAGGCATGTTCTGGCTACGTGATAATGAAGATATGAGTCGCACAGAGAACAGTGACACTATCTATTGTTGGACTTCTGGATCAATCTCGGTTTAAGGGCAAAAGCTTGCTTTTGTCACTAAAACTCAAGGTGAAATTTAGAGTCTGTCAGACAAAGTGCTTTCTCTGATCCTATACAAAAGCATCCCAGATCCGAATCGAAGCTTGTCGATGACACCCGCCTATCGCGCATTAGTTTTATCTGCACTACAGTATTGAAAGCAGGAAATTTAAATGACTGTATAATAATATGAATCTTATGTTATACAGTCAAAACGATTCCCAAATTAACATAACGTATGGTTGGTTTATTTTTACACTGCATGATGAATTTTTTTCTTCAGCATTAAACTCTTTCTCCCTCCCCCCCCCCCTCACTCTCTATCGATAATAAAGAGATTTATGGTTCCTATACAGAGTCTAAATAGAACAAAGAAATAATTAATAAATAAAATACAATAAGAAATGCCAAAGCAACGCGTCTTCTCGATTCGATCGGTGAGATGCGCATGACGAACGGGAACATGTATACATATGCATCGGTGGATAAACAGCCATAGAGATCAAAAGCTCGTTTCTTCTGTATTGTCCCACAGCGAGTTTGGTTCGACATTATTGATATGCCTATATATTAAATCTGCTATTGTTATAGAGCCCGTATTTTATTTTAATTGCTTGAGTTTTTTTATAATTTTTAAGTCTCAGTGCAGAGTCTCAGGGTCTTACGCATCGAACTTTTTTAAACAAATGATTTGGAAAATAGTTCTTTATTATATTTTAAATTCAGTATTATTATATAATTTTAATATAAAATTTATAAATTATAATGTAACAAAAATAAATATGTGTGTGTGTGTGTGTGCGTGTGTGCGCGTGCGTGTGTGTGTGTGTGCGTGTGCGCGTGCGTGTGCGTGTGTGTGTGTGTATGTATATATGATACATTATAGAAATTTTATAAAATTATATAATCATATTGTATGAAAAAAAATTTTTCTAAATTTTTCTTTTAATGAATAGAAATAAATTATACTTTTATATATATATATATTTTATATTTATATATATATATATATATATATATATATATATATATATATATATATATATATATAGATATATTTAGTTTCCGATCTTTTTTAACGGAAAAAGGACATTTATGATGGAAAATCGATATACGTTAGCTTAATCAAAATATTTTCCGTTATTTTCTACTACTTTTTCCCATCTTTCTGGCAATATGACGATACCGTCGCAAAAGAACGATGGTGATTACAATGCGATCTAATCATCCACAAAATTTTGCACTTCTTGAACATGTCAGAAGTGCGTATCAACGAGGTCGTGCTCATCGATCTGAATAGGTGGTAATCAGAAGGCGCTATGTCTGGCATGTACGCTGAATGCGGCAACACTTACCATTTCTGATCCAACACGGTGTTTTTGACGGCTTTCACAACATGTGGTTGAGCGTTGTCAGACAAGAGAATGACTTTGCGCCTATTTCTCGCAATTGCTGAACTATGTTCAATCAATATCTGTTGCATATCATTCAGTTGGCGTTCGTATACCTCGGCAGTAATGGATTTATTCGATTTGAGCACCTCGTAGTACAATACACGCTGTTGGTCCTACCAAATTCACAGCAATACCTTTTGGTCTTGAATGTTTGGTGTCGATGTGGATAATTGGTCTGAGTCTACCCTGGAGTGTCATAGTAGATCCACTTTTCATCACCAGTGACAATACGCCACAGACAGCTTTTTTGCCTGGCAAGCAAAGACAATGCGATGTTGTATCAATTCATAATGGTACTTCCGGTTGAATCATGTGGCATCCATTTTCCTTTTTATGAATCTTTTCCATCGCATGTACATGTTTATCAACTACTCTGACACTAACTGCTAACTAATCAAAAAATCTTCTATTTTTTTCAGTTGTCCAGAACGTTCTTTGTCATTAACATCATTATCTCCATTTCTAAACCGCTGAAACCATTCTTTATATGTCGTAAGCGATGGAGTTTGTTCAGAATAACATTGTTGAAGCAATCGATAAGTTTCTGCGACGTTTTTTTCAAATCAATATAGTGCAAAAGGACATGTCGGAAAAACGATTTACGATAACGTTTTTCGCACGTAAAACTTTTCGTACTACTTATAGCACCATCTCAACGTGAAGGTCGGAAACTAAGTTTGCCTCCTAATCTATATATATATATATATATATATATATATATATATATATATATATATATATATATATATTCGGTGCAGAAGTAAGTTTCCAGTGTTTGTCAAAAGACGGCGTCACTAGTGGATTCCGGTGAGAAATGTCAGGTCTCGTGTGTTATATTTGTAGGTTGTGTATCTATCAACAACCTTATAGCATAATATTTGAAAATTTCTATCGTTTATTTTATCGAGCATAATCATGGCAAGTTTCCAATCAAATAAAAGTTATTTGCGGGAATATATTTGAGGAAAAACGCGGCTGAGTCTTATCGTTTTCCTTTGGAAACTTATGGGGTGAAATGTATTGATACATCGACGTGACACGAGTGGTTCAAACGGCTCAAAAGTAATGATTTGGACGTTGAAGACAAGGGTCCGTGTCAGATTCAAGAAGAACTTGCTACATCATTGGGTGTTCCGCAACAAGCCGTTTTTCTGCACTTAAACGCATTGGGATTCATTCAAAAGGTTGGATACTAGATGCCGTATGAATTGATGCCGAGAGACATCGAACGGTAATTTTGCATGTCCGAAATGTTGCTGCAGCAGTATAAAAATAAATCAATTTTGCATCGTACTGTCATTGGTAATGAAAAATGGATTTATTATGATAACCCTAAACGCATAAAATTGTATACAAAGCTCGGCGAGCCCGCGAAATCGACGCCTAAACGAAATTTTCATGTAAATAAAGTCATGTTCTCCATATGGTGCGATCAAATGGGTCAAACCATCAAAGAAGCATTGTATCAAACCCAACTTAAACGTATGAAGCAATCATTATAGGAAAAATGACGGGAATATGAGACCAGTCATGAGTCCGTCATTTTTCATCACGATAACGCTCCACCACTTGTTGCGGCTTCAATCAAAAACTATTTGGAGAATAGCGAATGCGAAATTTTGCCTCACCCGCCTTATAGTCCAGATTTAGCACCGTCTGACTACCATTTGTTTTGATCAATGCAGTACGGGAATACGTTTTAATTCAGTAGATGGAGTCATAAATTGGCTCGATACGTACTTGGACTCAAAAGACGAGAAGTTTTTTTGGCCCGGAAATCATAAATTGCCAGAAAAATGGGAAAAAGTTATCGTTCCCAATGGACGCTACTGTGAATAAAGGATATATAACTATTCATAATATTTTTCATAATGAAACCTCCCATTTTAGAGAAATGCTGGAAACTTACTTGTACACCCAATATATAAATACGTAAAAACGTGAATACATATACCTGTTTACTAATACATAAATACATATATATATATATATATAGATCGTTAAAACTTTCATGTATTTTTTAAATATATCTTTACAATGCTTACTGTATTACTTACATGTTTGTTTATATAAAAATTTAAAAAACGGTTCTTTAATTATGTTAATTTATATAATTAAACATTTCGCAATAAATTTATTCGCATTATTATGATCTGAAAAGAAAACAATGCACTAAACCTTTTATGATTACTATAACATTTTCTTTCTGTTAGTTAAAGTCCTTTATTTCTATTCCCGATAACTCGTTTATAAATTAGAAAAAAATTAAATCTATCTCTAAGTACAATTTTTTTGCCTCTTTCTATAAGCATTCACCTACCGTAAAGAATACGACTAACCGCACAACCAATTCGGCTTATCACAGTAATACTGTGTGTGTGAATGTGTCTATGCATAAAATGTGCAAGAAGCATTCTCGCCGACAGTGCGGTATAATTAATTTTAGCTCTTGATTGCCCATCTTATCGACTGCAGATTCACTGACAAGTACTCCTCCCGTCTCCAACCTCGTCCGTTAATATTCGTGGCTCGAATAGAAATTTGGTTTTCACAATTGCTGCAACTTTGTATCCGAATACCCTTAATTTTCAAGCGTGCGTTAGAAGTGCGCCTTATATATGTAAAACAGTTCGAGGCTTATACGCTTACTTTCACCATCAGTATTTTCATCGTTCGCTACTGTAAATAGCTCGACTAATCTAATTTATCACAGATTCATTATATTATTTTTCAATGTTGCGTTTCGAGAAGTCGATTATATATAACGCCCGTCTTTCCCTTTCCTAAACGAGAGCAGACGTCTCCTGCAGGCTTAATTACTTATGACTTATGCGCGCTTCCACTTAAGTTCGCATAACTTACGTCACTGCACGAGCAGCATACGCGAGGGCGGCTTTATAGATCTGTTAGATGCAAACACAATTACGCATACAGTTATGCGTATGTATACATAACGCGTGAGCCGTGTAAACTTCAAGATGATAATTTATAGATATTATCTTACGTAATTCTAATTTAGCATTGTGTATACAAACGATTTTTCTTATTAATTTCATTTTTTTAATATTTTTTTTTCTTATCAAGTAATATCAATTGAAATTGATTACTTTTGATAACTGTCCCCTGCTCTACTATTACAAGTTTGAAATTATACTTCTTTTATCGCCTATGTACTGTATTTATTCGAATTTATAATATATTCTTAGATTTTTCCAATTTTTATTAATCAATTAATCACAGAAAAGGAGTTGAATGAAATAATTGAATTAATTTCATTTACCGTTCATGCCTGTCCGACATAATGTTTCCCTTTACAATACAATATACATAAAGAATATATGGGCAAGACAAGTATACATGATAGGAATATATATATATATATATATATATATATATATATATATATATATATAGTATGACAGCTGTTCAATAGAAATCATCAATAATACAGTGCCAGTCCAACTTTTCAGGGGAGATATTTGTGTATCTAAATATGAAAACTGTAATTAGATATAAGAATGCATGAGGTTTCTCATGGAGTGGCAGGAAAACATTGAGTCGGATTAAGAATGTTAATAAACACAGACTGAGAAAATGGTACATAAATCAGTGGTCAAAAGAATGTTAAGTTAACTATATGAATAATAAGAATATGATACGTGTAAAATTTACTAGATCCCCAATTTTGGCTCCGCTAGAGATAATAATAAAACTGATTTATTGGTAATTAAATCATAACGATGTACAAATATTATACACGTGTTTCTATATCTATATATAAGTCTATGCTCTGGTAATATATTAATTCAAGAAAAGTTAAATAATTTAGTAATTGTATTTATTTCGTATTGTGTAGCGTATGTAGCGCTTAAATTTAACTCGCACTGTATTTGGGACAAATTTTAATTTTTAGATAAGTGCAGATACACGGCTTCTCTATAAGCATATTCTTACATTTTAAATTATTGTTTCTCAAGAATTTCATAATAAACAAGATATTGTGTTAAAAATTAATAAATATTTTTTTATTGGTCTTACAGTCCAATCAATTCCATCCAAAAATAAAATAAAATAAAAATAAAAATAAAATAAAAATAAAAAGTAAAAATAATGATAAAAAATAAAAAATAAGAAATAAAAATAAAAAATAATAAAAATAAAATAAAAAATAAAAATTAAAAATAAAAATTAAATTAAAAATTAAATTAAAATTATAATGACAGTCAGACTGTCCCTGTTTACATTCACCCCCGTAGACTAATCTGAAAATAAAATATTAGCTGAAAAAATTCTTTGTTAGTAAAGTGCAGTCTGACTGTCCCCAACACCCTTTATATATAGATTAGAATATAAGGTTTAGTTTAGTCCCTGATAAGGAGCCGTAGCGAGTTCGAAACGTTGGACTGGATCTTTAATTAGGTAAGGGTGTTGGGGACAGTCAGACTGCACTTTATTAATAAAAAATTTTTTTATCTAATATTTTATTTTCAGTTTAGTCTACGGGGGTGAATGTAAACAAGGACAGTCTGACTGTCATTATAATTTTAATTTAATTTTTAATTTAATTTTTATTTTTTAATTTTTATTTAATTTTTATTTTTATTTTTATTTTTAGATTGAATTGATTGGACTGTAAGACCAATAAAAAAATATTTATTAATTTGTATATGGGCAGTCGACAGAAGTACAATTCAATTGTTTTAGATATTGTGTTTGTTCACCATCTGGCAATAAAATGATTTTTTGAATTATCTGTTCTTAAAAAACCTAAATATAACTATACATTTAGAAGTAATCAAAACGCAAATAAATTCCAATGTATTGGAGTGTTTGACATTAAGTTCTGTCAATACGAATAGTAAAGGAAACTTTGCTTAGGAATTGAAGTCTCTTAAATTAGAAATATAGAGGAATGTAGGAATCACGGATGTACGGGGTATAATGGCGATTTTTGCCACTGCTGGTTAGGTAAGAATAATATCCTCGATAATATTATTTTCATAACTGTAACTTATAGTCGTGTATCATTGCACAATTTTGGTGGATTTAAATTACGTAGTAATATTATGAGAATAACAATTTCTAGCTATAAATTATGATGAGGGAAGCTCTCCGGATTGGAGAAATGATAAATCGATAATTAATTAAATTAAGATTCTATTCACCACAAGCCATAGCTTATGTCACTCCGGGTACTATAGCGAATCTAAAAAAAATCTGAAAATGACTAGTTGAAAAGGTTTTGAAAATTTTGAAAACAAATAAACACCGACTCTTTATATAATAGTAAGATTAGATTGAAAAATTTATTTCAATTGAACAAAA
The DNA here is from genome assembly GCA_018907035.1 of Sycobia sp. Sy_11. Lineage (NCBI taxonomy): Eukaryota > Metazoa > Arthropoda > Insecta > Hymenoptera > Epichrysomallidae > Sycobia > Sycobia sp. Sy_11. The sequence goes on from JACCIC010000101.1 coordinate 1,164,722, forward strand.
AAATAATGATCTTCGGAAATGCTCATTAAATCACCCCTTTTTTCAATAGATTATATTCTCATTGTATTAATAAAATAAATAAAATCTACCTACCTATTTTTAATCTTGAAGTCTATGTCAAGATCGAAATATTTCTCAAGAGCATATGTATTGCTTTTTCATGATCGTGTAAAATATATTATATTTTAATATAAAATGTAATTATAAATTAAGATAACTTGAAAGACTGAAAATTACTTCATGTAATAAAATAATAATATGTATAAAGAATATAAAATAGAGGTTGGTTATATAAATAAATTGACTAATACGAAATAAAATAAGAAATTTATATGTTTGTATGACTCAAATAAGTTCTAACTTTTTTATTTCTCCTGTACCTTATCGGACTTGTGTGCGTTGAAAAGCATACCGCTGCTGTCATTAAAATAAGTGAAATGGCTTTGGGAGAGATCGTTTTAAAGAAAAATTCAATAAACTGACATCGAGCAAATTTCAATAATATTATATTATAAATATTAATGGAAATAAGTAAGCTCCCGAGCCTCCTCCTTTTTAAAAGAATATTACTTATATTATATACGTATATAAAATGTACTACCTCTTATCAAATTTATAGTTGATAGGCTTTGGTAATCATTGTTTAAATTTTTATTATGCCCGAAACATTTTAAATATTTTATATGCATATTGAAGAATATTTTTGAAATTATGATCGCATTTATAATTTTACTATATATTAAATTATTTAATTTTATTTGAAAATTAGTTTAGTTAAAAATTTTTAAAAAGTGTATAAATAGAATTATTTTAAATATTGATTGAAAATTCACTAAGCCGTTAATGAAACATTTTTACATAAACAATGCTATTGCTTATATTTTCCTTCATTCTCCTTATACCGTTTTTTCCTTACATACATTAACAGTTGTCCTTTATTTTGTATTATTACTCAAAATAAAATCGTAGCTGAAAGAACAGTTGATTCTATTAAATGTTTATTAAATATTTAATAAAAACATCGAAGTGTTCTTAAATATTTAAATTAGCTCATATTTTAATTTATTTTAATTGCAAATAGTTTACTTTATTAAAAAACAATCATAGAATCTAAAAAATTTGTTCAGCAATTCATTTATTAAAGTGACGAAATAATTTGATAAAAATCATTTTTTATGGTACATAGAGATAAAACACAAGAGCGTATAGCAGACTAGGATGGATTTAGAAAATAGCTGAATATTTAAACTAAGCCGACGATAAAAAATCAGGAGCGCTTCGATTCGTGAATATAACGTGTATAATTGTAATCTTTTTGCAGATTCGAATATAACGTGTATAACCGTAATCTTTTTGCAGATTTAATTTTATCGCAGACGAAGGAGAATGATGAAGAAAAGAGACAATAAGTATGAAGCATCCCAAGTTAAACAGACTGGCGGACGAAAGTGATATGCGAGAGATGAAGTCGACGCGACTTCCGATAGGAGAGATCGCACATAAATATATATAGGTGAATGTCTCCCCGTAGGTGCGGGCAGCAGAGTTAGGGAAAGCTGCGGGTATGATAACTACTTGGGAGAGCGAGAGAAAGCGATAGAAGGGGGAGAAGGAAAAGACACGTAAGATTCTTATTATAAGCGGGTTTGGTACTGTAAGTACGCGGCTTCTTTTTTTTCTTTAATACGCCCTTAGCACTTTTATTATATAGATATAAATAGAAACATGGCGCTTCAACGTCTGTGAACAAAAGGTCGCTCTTCTCCTTCAGAAGTTTTTTTCCAAAACTAATCTTTCTTAAAATGCTTGCTTTCCATAAAAATTAATTCTCTTCGATTGATCATTGATATATAGTTACTCGACGTGAGCCTTTGTTTTGCTATTATTGAATATCTACTTTAAGACGTTTTTACGTGCTTTAAGAATAAAAATAAAGGCGAAAATGAGGTAAAACCCAAACTATTCATATATTTAAAATCTGTATTGCAAAAGAACAAAGTAACTGTCATTGGATTTTGTATCTGTCCATAATATAATGCAAAAATCTTCAAATATATGAAATATATTATTGATATATTATTATAAACATGTATTATTGATTTCGACCCTTAACAGTATTTAATATGACAGATAGACCGCGATGTGATTCAGTGTGATGAAGAAAACAGAGAAAAACCATTTTTTACATTCTAACTAAAGTATCAGATCGATCGGAAAGGAATGTCGTTTAATTCCATTTCGATATTTGTCTCTTTTATGGCTCAACCATGTGACCTTTCAAAATTTATAATTTAACGTAGTGCGATTTTAATATTAACAAATACTTTCAGATAAATGTGAATGAATAAATTGTAATTTGTTAATAAGAATTAATGATATATTTGCTTAATTTCAAAAATATTAATGCTATTATATTTATCATAACTCTAAAGTTATATTATAAAAAATATTTACGTTCGTTTATAATTCTATATAGATAAATTTCTAAATTCAAGTCATATAATATTGATCTTTCCGGCTGGCTTCTGTCAAGAAGATGGAATGTCATATTAAACAAGGAACTGAAAGCAAGTCTATGACATATACTTGTATAATCAAGAAAATCAAATACTCTCACTCAAACACGACCGCCCGTCTAGAAGCCCGTACCTACAATGATAAAATTATTTCTTAACTTTAGTATAAAAAACGGCATTAATTTCTTACGTAACTAATAAATAAATAATTAAATCAAATAAATTTGTCTTCAATTACCCTCAATATTATAACTATATTGTCCAGCTTGTATTTTAGAAACTTTTAAAATCGAGTTGCATCTTGTGTTAGATATACGTAGGATGTCTAATCTTTCTAGAGTAATGCGCAAGAATTTATATTCTCTAGTAAATTTATGTAAATAATTTTTTATCATGTTTATATTCTGTGTTTAATATAAAAATATCAATTGTTAAATAACTAATAGACTAATTAAAAGTTATTAACCGAACATGAACATTATTCAGAATTGCTTTAAATTCATTATGCTGTACCCTATGAATTAAATTATATAATTACTTGTGTATTCACATCTTATAACTATATATTCGAAATTTTATTTTGATTTTTTTTCAGAATTTTTCCTGAAAGTATTTAATAGCCATAAATTTTTTATCGATTCTTCAATAACATCATAAAATCATTTCTCCCGATTAAGCTTACCCTTTACATAGTAATTACATAGTAATATACTTAATAGAATCTCCAAGTTGTTTTATAGCCGCAGAATATAGTCTTCAATGATCATTCATTATGTTTCTATCTTGTATTTGATATTTCAAATTAAGTTGGATCGTTTCTAATAAAGATTATTTAAATATTAATACATATTTTCTTCGTAATTGTATTTCAAAATAAAATTTAATTATTTAGATAAACATTTTAGTAATTCAATTCATAATTATGGATTGGTCGAAGCTCAGTTTATTCGATTATTCAATGTAATGAGGGAATGATGTAAGTATATTGATTGGCTTTATCTACAATACCACGATTAAATAAAGATATATAGCACAAACTGATTTAGAAGTGTACGTTGGAAGAAATGGCTCTAAATTCATATTAATCTATAATAACAGTTCTTTGAATTGTACCGTTTTTGTAAAGAAGTTTAATAATTCTTCAGTAAATCAGCTTCACTATTTTATTATTAATACTCTTGATTGATATTAATTATTATTATATAAAATGATTAATTTTGTGTATTATCTAGGTATTATGAATCGTTTGCTTATCCGTATTAGTCGTGTTTGGCCAGAATATGGTGAATGTGGAAGCAGGCGTTTGTTGTACGACCATGCGCCGTCCAATCGATCGACATTGCTGACTGATTTTTTTATTAAAACCGGCATTCTGGTCGTCAATCACTCACCGTATTCAGCTGATATGGCAACTTGTGACTTCTGCTCATTCGGTAAATTGTATTTGGCGTTTAAAGGAAACCGTTACAGGGACATCAAGGACATCCGAAAGGTAACACTCGCCATGGTGAAGATGATTTCGGTTAACTATACGAAAAAGTCGTTTGGTATGATGTTTGAACGGGCTCAACTTTGTATTGACTCGGAAATGGACTATCTTGAAGCATATAAATGAATTTTGCAAAAATAATTTATCATTGTCTTTTTTTAAGTATGAAAACTTTTGAAACATACCTTGTAATGCACGTGTATATTTGTATTATAGAATTGACTTTCTTTGAAATGTCTAGAATTAAATCAATTTTCAGTCGGAAATAATAAACTAATAATAAATAATATTAGCTATTTATCAAATCAGCCTCTAATTCTTAAGTACATCAATATACAATTTCCTTTCTTTCTCATCTCGTTAACTCCGAATGCTAATTTAAGTTATGAAAATTGATAGCCGTTTGTCAATATCAAAACAAGCGTAGGCGAGATTATTTTTGGAACGGCTGCAAAACTTTTCGGTGAAAGTTACGAAGTAAAACTATTCGTATTTTGCCATTCGTGATCGACATTCCATCGAATGGCCGGTTATAACTTGTCCGTTCTCAAAGGGGTTGCAGTTGACCTATTTTGGCGTAACTTGTTTGCAAAGAGAACTTCCCTGAATAAATCTTACATTCTTTTCGTAAAAAAGTTGTATCGTCGGATTTGAATTCTTAATAATATCTTATATAAGATTCTAAATTGCGCATTGATTATAGTTTTTGATACATTGGAAATTATGGTTATCATATACATATAGAGTTAAATATTAATGTAAAGACTTACTATCATTTGTGAAGAAGAAATCTAAATGTTTAACTACCGATTTTATCGAATAAAGTGGTACGTAATCGCAGACCAAGAAAAAATAATTCTATGTGCTCGGTAACGGTATGAAAATAAAATTTTTCCCCTCTTTTAGAAAAATGATCGTTAATAAAGAGATGAGTAATTTATATCAATATTAATAACGTAGAAAACGTAAAGATTATCTTTCAAGAAGATAGTATCAAACTCGATAAATATAGGTTAATGTGATGAAGTGATGAATTATGTGACGGACAGCAGAGTATCCATCTGCTGTTTTTATTAATGAAATTCAGGTTACAGACTACTTTTTTGCCTTTTTTGCGAATATATATGTATTTATTTCTTTGGTTTTTAATATTTATCGTGCAATTAGCTATTTATAAAATTTATATTGTTGGTACTTGTGTCTCCATAAATTACATTTATATCGCATTATCGAAATATCGCATTTCCGAAAACTCACTCTAATGTTATAACATATTTATTTACAGGAATGAAAATTACAATGAAACGCAGTTTCCTTCGGTCAAATTGGTCCACTGCCTATGTGCGGTTTTTATTTTTCTCTTCCTGTGATTACGTACAAAGCAATTATGCTTCAAAGTTGATATACAGACAGGAATGTGCTTAAAACTGCTTGCTTGTTTTCTGTTGAAGAAATTAAATTTATAATTGAACAATAAATTACTATGCTGCATTATTTAAAAAACAGCTAAGGATTTAAATTTTTATTTCTCAAATCATAACATCAGTTAAAATATGTATAGGGCGACTTCCATATAATTAGATAGAAAGTTTTGTCGAAATGTTAGTGTCTATTTTGGGCAACTGCAAAAAGTTTTTGCGTTACGCGTAAATGTTTTTAACAAATAAAGGAGCGCTGCTTCGATTCTGGTTGAAGGAGAAGAAAAATAGAAAATATATTTGGAGACTCGCGTGCAGAAATCGTATCGAGCAATAAACTCAAGTGATTGTTTGTTTGTGCAAAGGTGTATTCGTGCTACTTGGCTCGACAGCAGAGACCTATTTATTAGTCACGTAGTTACAACTTTTTTCCACCTGGATCATCAAGAAAGTTCTTCTTCAGATTATCCTCAAATTCTCCGCCCGAATTCTAAATTTTCTGCCTCTTCTATAGGTATATCGGAGATACCCTATAAGTAATAAAGCATATTACTTTGTTGTTGAGATCATCGAATGTATATATATATATATATATATATATATATATATATATATATATATATACATGGAATGAAACTTTTCCAAGCAAATACACCACAGAAGCAATGGAACAGCCCGGTATAGTATTTCGCTCGAAATACCAAACGATACCAGAAAATGTAAAAAACGCGAAAATGGACGAAAAAAATAATTATAGTACGTAGGTGTGAGCAATCAATTTAAATATGTGCGTACCTACGCGCATACATACACACTCGCGCGCGCTCATGACGACCCCGGCGCGTTCTTTCGTGACATTTGTACACAAGTCGCGTGCATGAGCGCGCACTCGCATTCGAGCGTGTACGGAGAAATCCTCCCCCGCATTTGAAACGACTTCGCACCCCTCGATGTTACATTTTGTTATTATATTGGCTCGATACATTGCCGTTAGGGGAGTCATTATGTAAAGGTTGCCTCGCGTAAAAATTTCACTGTTTCCCGAACCACAACGCCAGCAGATTTACTTTTGCACGCGCGCTATAAAAAAACATTATGCCTTCATTCTATCTCGGTCGGAACTTCCGTTCTCTACATTCTATATTCTCTACTGTATATACTTTATCGGGAACTCGTCATTTCTGTTTTTTAATAATAGAATATCGTTTGAATAAAGTTTTGTAAACGAGTATTCTCTATCACGTACGTATAAATCTTATTATAATATGTAATATTTTTTAATAATTATTATATTTTATTTAATGTTCACGATACGCAAAATTTAAGAAAATGATACGTTTTGGGTTTAGATATTATGCAAGTTATATTTGTGCATTATGCTGCTTTTCGGTCTTCTTCGCTCCAGATGGTTCTTCAGCATTCGCTAACCTAAACTCCAAGCGAAGTGATGCTAACAACTGTTAGCTTACGTTCAACACCATCTACATTACATCAGTGATACATTTTTATATTTGAATGTCATAAATGGTTGCAATTTTTCGATAGAAAGAAAAATATAGTACATACATTTCACAAAACGATAGGGAATTACCCTTTCCGATGGTATTATCTACTGGAACGTCTCCGTCGAAAAGAACGATCCACCTTTTCCCCTATAATTTTTTACAAAAATTTCGCAAGCATAGATCTTCGCAGCGCACCGTCATGAGGCGAGACGATGTAAACGAAAATTCGGGGGATGGTGCTGGTATATGGAAATTGCGTAAGGGAGATAAATCCAGCGTGCAGCGGAGGAACTAGTTAACGATATTGACACTTTAATACAGAGACGGTGTGTTTGTGTTACGCTGCAATAAGATGCATTTACTAGGCTATATAACGCATGCGCTCTACTTACAAGAGATGTAGATGTATCCCTCTTCGATTGAGCGTTGAGGGTCATAGCGTCCAGTACTCCATAAGAGTTAATATATTAGTATATATATATATATATATATATATATATATATATATATATATATATATATATATTGAGGCCTACGATGGCTCGATCGCTAGAGCGAAGGACTAGTAATTTTGTGATCCGAGTTCAAATCCCGGTCTCGGGCGATCGACACAGGCACCGCTGTAATAATTTACATGTGCTTTGTTTACAAACACATCGTAGACCTCCGTCGCTGATTAGCACCGATATTTGGAAGCATAAATAGAGCGACGTTAAATAACATAAAATATATATATATATATATATATATATATATATATATATATATATATAGAGAGAGAGAGAGAGAGAGAGAGAGAGAGAGAGAGAGAGAGAGAGAGAGAGAGAGTATCTTATATATATATATATATATATATATATATATTATATCCACCAAAGAGGAAAGCTTTAATAGAGAGGTCGTATAGTAATTTTTTTTTGGTTCACCAACGCTGATATAGTTTATGAAAACTGCATTAAGACATATATAAGTCCTTTATCAGTCAATTTTGAAGCGATAACGATACCGTGTATACAGTTTTATATACCCATTATAATAATAATAATAACGATAAGTATAGCGGACAATTTGTATGTATCATTTAAGCGAGCCGATAAATATAAGTCTGTAATTATTTATGTGCACTGCCGCATAAGTATATGTTACATACAGGATATATATTCTATATGTTATCTATATTTGCTGCATAGCTGTAAAAAAGTTGTGCGTACATTTGCAGACTACAACTCAATAAAAATTAGCGAGGAAAGACTTATTTAAGCACTATGGTCAACCAGCAATTAGTAATATAGCTAAATCAATTTAAATTAGGTATACCAAACTTAAGATTTATTTTAATGTATAATTGTCCTTTAACTACAGAATTATAGAATATAAAAAATACGTTGTACATTCTATTTCTATAATAATATTCTAAGTTCCATTCTTCTCTCTATTAAGGCATTAAAAATAACTAATCTATTAGCAGTAGACTATATATACTTTAGCTAATTGTGTTCAAATTTTAATTTACGCATTATCTCTTGCATACTGACGTAGATTAGATTTAGTACAACTCAAAATTTAGAGACTTAATTCGATTTTAGATTTAATTTCATATGAAGAAATTTAAATAGGAAAAATTTATGGTATGTATCACTGCATATAGTATATTTATTTGGAATACGTTCTGCACGGAATTCTTAACAATATTATGAATTTTGACTAAATTATTATATTAAATTGGAATTATTCTAAATTTATTACATAAAGATATAAATTTTATTTTACACATAATTATGATTTTAAGCAATATTTAGAATATCTTCAATTGCAGTTATTTATTTTAAATTCAAATAAGAATAGAAATAAAGTTTTAATTTTAATATAATTAAAAATAGTTCTCTGATACTGAACAATAGTTTTCTTTAAAAATACAAACAAAATTCCTGAAGAGGAGGAAGGTGGACCTTGAATCTGCAGGTTTGCTAATCCAGAAAGTTGAAAAGATTGTTCTTTTCTACTAAGAAAATTAATTTTGATTTTTATATTTCACATTTAATATTCTATTGCGAAAAGGATTATAAGACTGTTAAAAATATTGATTGGTATAACTTGCTTTAATTAAAACTAGAACGATTAATTTTTAAACTGTATTAAATAATTTTAAAAAATTGTTTCATGGAATAATAATCGTTTTAATCAAGGAGTGGTTAAAAAGTAATAGGAATGCCTAGAATTACACAGAAATTCAATAAAAGAATCCTTTTACGATTGAATAATATTTCTGTATACGTTTGGGTTATGTAACGAACAACAAGAAAATTTGCGTTTCCTTTCATGTTTTTAAACGAAAAATTCCCTCGACCGGATCACTACAGGATGGAAATAATTCAGTTTCTCTTTGCATACCCTGAAGCTCACATTTGTAAATTCCATCATCCAGCAATGAAACTCAAACAACGAATGTTCGAAACTTGCAGAGAGAGAGAGAGAGAGAGAGAGAGAGAGAGAGAGAGAGAGAGAGAGAGAGAGAGCAGAGAGAGAGAGCCGTATATTCGCGCACGTGTATAATTGCGAAAATGCGGCAACCGGATGATTTTCTGCTTATTATTATATCCACGGGGATCTCTGCGGGCTATCGATTTGTTATCGATCCCAATTAACTTGCAGCCCGTACCATTGGGCGCCGAGGCATGAAGCAATCTCGGCCGCGCGAGACAATGAAAAACGAGGGTTGATGTATCACTCAGAGTCAAGCAAATGAAAAAAAAAAACAAGAAATAGAGGTGCGCTTGAGCTTTTGCACAATACTCACGATCATCTTTGCAGGAATCTTTCGGTCTTTCAATAATAGACTAACAAATATTTTTTCATTAATATTTCTTCATTAATAGAATTTTCTCTCGCTTTAATGTACAAGGAAAACATTTTTTGAATATAAATCTTAATAGAAACTATCGAGATACTCTAACAGTCGAACCTTAAACCTTTATGCACATTGATTTACTTGCATCATAACCGAAATTTACATTGATATCATAAAAGAGTTTTCTACTTTTGGCGATTTTTTATATTTGTTATATTCGTAATTTTTCTAGCATTTAAAAAACAAATTATCATATATTATATATAACGTTAAAAATTAAAATGGATTAATTAAAAATTAAAGAAGAGTTGATAATAATTATATAATAATTTGCAATTATCTAGTAAGTATGTTATTATATGAGACTATATGATATAACGTGTAATGAACACTTTCATATTATAGTATCGCTACACCATTGCATTCAAAATTCAATTGGATGTCAAAATTTAGTATTACATTTTTGTTTTTTATTCACAATTGGCAAGATTTATAACGCAATATAAATTTTATTTTTTTTTATACGTACTTTGCAGTTCCAAAATACAAGCTCCTAATTGCACTCTTATGTGTACATTCTCGTACCATAATGGCAATAAATCTACATCGTTAGCTCTCCCTTAGTACTCTGCTCGTCATCTCAATAACTACCGCTTCATCGATTTTCCATTCCAGCATAAGATATTAGTATAGTTGACGATATAAAAACGCCCATCTCATTTTCGCCCCATATTTTTCGCCATCTCAATATATTGTACCCTTACCTTTTCTCAAATTGCTTAAAATTCCGGCTGAATTTAACGTCTTTGTTTCCCCCCTCGCCTTGCTTTTGCTACTATTTATTCTCTCTATACGTACTTTTCTTTCCACTCTCTTTCTTTCACTTATACCCTCGCTTTCTTTTACTGCGCGCGAATAAATATTTTCTATAGCTCAAAGATCAACAAGCTATCCCCCGGGATTTATCGTAAGGGTAAGAGAAAAATACTCGTGTGTAAGAATAGGATAAAAAAATATAAAAAATTTTTATACATCAGTACTGAAAATGAAAAAAAAAGAATTGCCGGACAAGGCGTCACATTCGGACAATCGTATCCTGTAATACACATTTTCTTCAAATCGAATTGAAATGGCAGTTGGCAACAGAAATGGCAACAACGAGAAAACGGAGAATTCGCGACATCTCTCCGAATTCTCCTCTTGTGCGATGTATATATGCGCGATCGAAAGGAGGTGTCCACGAGAGGATTCACGAACGATTAATCCGGTATAAGCCCGGTGGTCGACCGCTTTTCACGCTCGATCGCTTCATTGTCGGACACCTAATGCAGCGCGGCCTGCCTCGAATTGTCTTCCGTGGGAAAAATGAGACCAGTATCTTTTGATTTTCTTTATAGAGAATAATGGAATTGCGACCACTTCGCTGGAAATGGACGAGGGTGAAAAGAGATCCGCGTGAAAAAGGACGTTTGACTCGATGTTTATTTGTCTCGATCCCATTCGCTGAGGAAAAAAATATGAAAATAATGACTCCCCGTTTATAAAGTAGAAAAGTAAATAAGAAACATTTATATTGTTGATGAAATTCTACAGTTAAAATCCTGGACCTTCCAGAGCAATTTATTTCTATATTACGCGACATGATTGATAGTTTTTGGTATACGATGCCATGCACAAAATTCATTCAATAATAAAAACAACACTAAAAAATTAGAAGACTGATTTCGACTAGAATGTTTTTATTTTAAAGTGTGAAAAACTTTTTTTAACGATTATCAAGTAAACTTTAATTTTTCACTCTCAAATAATATTTCATTATTAACATAAATATATTTGAAAATTTTTTTACAAACTGAAAATATGTTTTCAAACGATTTTCGAATTTTAACGGCACATAGCCTATTAATTAAACTTTAAAACGATGTCAAAAAGGAAACGGTCAATTTTTTTAATAAATTATGAATGTTTTTAAATGACAGGTTTTACGCGTACTAGTTAGCGTCGCCGCGAATGAATCGGAGAAGATTATACCTGATCCGTGCATGAGTATGAAATTAAAGAACGTCCAAACCAGAAGTGAGTAGGAGAAAAAAAGTTGAGGGAAGAGATCCTCCTTTATTACCTAATTTGACATAGCACGTATTGAAGAACTCGGGCCCAAGGACGACGCTGAGTAAACCGAGCGTTCCCTGCGGAAACTCCGTGAGCAGAAACAGAAGCAGAACGGCCAACAGCATCTTCGTCGTTCTGTCCGTCTGCTTCTCCTTATCCACCAGCCTCGAGGCTTTTCTCTTCCTCTTCTTGCCCTCGGCCAGATTGACCGATTCTTCCATTTTGACCATGGCCGTGGAGGTCAGCTTCTTCCTGCGCTTCTTGGCCTCGACCAACGCGAGAATGAGCCTCAGGCTGAGAATCGTCAGAGCCACGCAGGGTATCAGCTTGATCACGACACTGTACATCCAGAAGTTCATCTCCTTGAGACCGTTCTGCGCGCTCTCGGTCAGGGCCACGTAGTAGAGCGTGGCGTTGTTCGCCTCGCCGAGCCGCGCGGTCGCGTTCACTTGCCGGTCGTTCGCGTCGAGGGTGACGTTCTTGGACGTGACCTCGGTGGTGAGGTAGAGCGGGAAGCAGATCAGCGGACAAATGACGTAGGCCGCGACGATGGCCACGATGGTCCTGCGATAGCTGCACCACTCGCGGTTCCTCTGGGGATGGGCCACGGCGATGTAACGCCAGACCGCCAGCGTCACGGTCAGCCAGATCGAGATCGTATGGAAGACCTGGGCGAAGTTCGAGTGGACGAGGACGAAGACCGTCCAGGCGTAGGTGTAGGTCTCGCGTTTGGGCCGATGATAGAGGTAGGAGTGCACGGCGTAGGGAATGTACTCGATCATGACGAGCATGTCGGCGACGGCGAGGCCGGTCAGTATGGCGTTCGTGGGCGACGACATCTCGCGGCGGGTCAGCACGGCGATGTTGAGCCCGTTGGCGATGGAGCCGAAAATGCAAACGAGGAGACTGGCCCAGCCGTGGATCGAGGCGTAGCTCGCGTGGAATTTGTCGAGGCCGCCGCCACAGGTGAAGTTGTAGCCCTCGGTTACGTTCGACATCTCCATGCGGCGCTCGAGGGAAGCGCGTTTCTGTAATCTTATTACCGTAACCCCCTCTGTCTCGCCGTTATCGGCGAGCAGCGACGCGAGGACGAGAATCCATAGGCTCCCCGTCGAACTTTATCGCTGTCGTCGAGCCGAGCTCGCGGGAGATCTTGAAATGCCGTTTCCAACCACTCGTTGTTCCAGAAATGTATTTCGAGTCCGTGCGCGACGAGTAATTTTCTGCGGATCTATGCGTCATTATCCTATTCCAGGGCAGCGTTCGCGTCAGGTTTTTTTTTTTTTTTTTTTTTTTTTTTTTTTTTTTTTGCGAACCTGCGGCAATTTTAAAAAGATCGATCGGTAGCCAGAGAACTCGATTCGACAAGTTCTAGTTGAAAGAAAGCATGCTGTGCTCTAAACTTGCGTTTCCACTAATAGCTAAAACTGTACACACCGAGCCCTGCGCTCTCCCTTACATACGCCTTGAACTTCTTCATAATAGCCTTAGGGGGCGAGGAGGAAGGATTCGGTTGTTTGATTTGATCTCTTGCTGATTTAGCGCGCCCGAGACTTTTCGACGCTCTCGTGTGGCGAACGGTAGCGCGCGCGGGCGTCGAATGCGAGGCGAGCCGCAGCGGCGGGAAAAACTACTCGGCGGCTAAGCGGAGCGGGCTCGTTCGCCGCACGCGCACGCGCCATCGCCGGCCGGACTGGATGCATTGGCCTCCGTAACACACGCGCCCTGCGGATAGGGGCTATAACGTCTTCACGCGCGGGTGCCGCGCAGCGTGTGCTAGCCGCTTGGTTCGTTACCTCGTGTCTGTGCGTTCGTGCGCGCGCGCGCGTGTTTGTGTATGATTTGTATTGTACGAATGTATATATATTGTATGCGTATATGTATGTAGGTATGTCGTTGCAGCTTATAACGCAAGCTGCACGCGTTCTCGGCATTTGTCTTGGGATATCGCATTATTATTGGCGTTACACTTTTACCTCTCGCACGTTTCGTTGGAATTTTCGTCTTTTTCTACTGGACATTGGACCTTTGCTATAAGATGTATACTTATAAGAGACGTGTATGTATTGCTCTGTCTTGAGTATCTAACCATTGCGAATTGCTCTTTAAGCTATACTTATGGACAAAAGTGATAATGTTAAATCTAAAGCTCGATCTAAAATGTCTAAAATGACACTGTTATTAAAGTGAAAATATTTTTAATGCTAAGCATTATATATATATATATATATATATATATATATATATATATATATATATAGAGAGAGAGAGAGAGAGAGAGAGAGAGAGAGAGAGAGAGAGAGAGAGATTTGTATTACAAAGTATACTTTTGAAATTTATAATAGTCCTTAAAGAACAATATGGTAATGATACTAATATATTAATTTAGGACAGACAGAATCGATAAAATTTATAAATGGAAGAAATGAATATTTAGTACTACTGTAAAACAATAATATTTTTAAAAAATACTGTTTGATAAAGTAAACGAATTAATTTACTTATTATTTTAATTTTATATATTGCAACATAATTTTGGATTTATTTAAGTTGTGTTTTTTATTATACTAGTCTCTCTCTCTCTCTCTCTCTCTCTCTCTCTCTCTCTCTCTCTCTCTCTCTCTCTCTCACTCTCTCTCTGAAATTTGATCAAGATTGGATAATGACAGATATATTCTGATATTGAAATTAAATTATTTCCGAGTAATATTTTTTGTGTTTGTGCGATTTATTATAATCCTAACGAAATATATTGACGTCTTGAATTACCAGTTTTAGAAAGTCTAATATGTGTTCCAGTGAAAAATATTTAAATCTTGCACTTGTATATTATCGACTGAGGAGGCAAAAGAAAGTTTTACTCGAAACTGTAATCTTTTGAATCGAAATGCTAAATCTATCGAAATCTTTGCGATTCTGTATATAAGAATAATCACTCCTCACTGAATCCAATAGTTACTCTTCCTGAATCAAATGAAAATAGTCATTACCATAATATAATTCTGCAAGTTTTCACAAAATGCATTTTGATCTCAAAAATAAAGATCTTTCCATTTTTAATTACCAGTCTGTTGTAAAACCAATCGACAATTTTTTTGTAATTTTTTGTCGGACTAAAGATTTTTTTTAAGCTATGAAGAACTAACTTATCTACAATTTAAAAAATAAAACCAATATTATGATCTATTAAATAAATTTCTAAAATAAATAAGATTAAAAATTCAAAATACTTCCACTGTGGCATAATTGTATTAGAGAATTAGCCTGCCTTCCGTAAGAACACATTTACTTTAGCCGTTCCTCTCAGTGAATAAACATTTTTCCACAATGATATATATTGATTAACTAATCTCATAAATATTTGCCATAAAACATTACTTACGATACTCTACAAAATGAAAACTATGCTCTGTCAAAATTTGGATTGATTTAATATCCGTTGTTGCTTAACGCGTGAAAACGAAAAGACGCGTTGTTCTTATTTAATGGTAAGATGTAAATATTGAAACATGTAAAAATTTGATACCTATATAATGTAAGATTACTGTTACTACTGTTAATATCGCATTTGCCTAGATCTTTGTCATGATCAGTTTTATGCTACATTTTCTATGATCATTAAGACAAGGCTTAAAAACGGATCACAATAATAATGTTGCGACCTGACAATACGCAGTAAACGCATTTCTTCTTCTTTAAGCCCAGCACTTGCTTTGAAATCTTATGCACTTTACTTCGGTCTTTGCAACAGTCCTTCTGTGGTTGTACGTATTTGCTCCTATCATATCAGTATTTCATTCATTGGTAATTCTACGTTCATATCACACGTTCGTTCAATCTTCCAAACATCCATCTGTTCTTTTTCTCCGAAGCACATTCGCAACGTAGCCACCAGCTGTCTGCGTCCATTGTCATAAGTCTGATCACGTTTTCTGGCATGAAATTCGTAAAATGTATTAATGCTAGAAAAAATAACCATGTTTTACTATTTAATTAAATGTCATTGATTTTAACAATGTTATATTTTACACTCCAACAATCTCTGTAATTAAAGTATCTTGACTTTGTAGCAATATATTTGTAAATTTTATGTA
Organism: Sycobia sp. Sy_11; assembly: GCA_018907035.1. NCBI lineage: Eukaryota > Metazoa > Arthropoda > Insecta > Hymenoptera > Epichrysomallidae > Sycobia > Sycobia sp. Sy_11. The sequence continues at coordinate 1,180,704 of JACCIC010000101.1, forward strand.
TGAAATATTTTGTATTTTATGCACGTTTAATTTTTTATTAAATAATTTCTGTAAGAAAAGAACCGAAAAAAAGAAGAATGAAAAATAAAATTAAAAAATATGATATCTTATTATATTTACATTCTTTAAGTTACTTTATATTGATTTATTACTTGCACGATATTGAAGATCATACTTATTCATTTTATTTACTAAACATTCAATGTTATTAATAATAATCTAGAATTTATTAATTGGTGGATTATTTAAACCTTACTGAAATAACATAGCAAAAACTACGTGAGATCGAAGCAGCCGAACTACACGTGAAAGACGCATTAGAGTTTATTGCACCTATTGTTACGCACGTCCGAACGGTTTTATTACTTTCAGCGATGCAGCTGTTTAGGATAATCCGCGCCGTACGTGTTTTATGCGTACCCTACGTTTCTGCTAGGTTTCCCATATTCTGCATGACAATATTTTATGATGCTTCGAGATCCTTGATATTTTATATATATTTTGTAATTGAATACTGTGCGCTCAGAGTTCTTATTCGTGAATAGTTAAGTTAGTCTTTTGTCATATATCCTCGTGAACGTGATGAGATGTTCCTTGCTCATGTTATAATGAATATTATTTCAAAGTATATTTCTCGTGGATGTTATTTTGCTTCCTTATATTCATACACGATATTATATTATTGTGTAGATACTGTATCCCAATTTTAATCAATTGAAATTATTATTTAGTATAAGTTATTACAAACGATAAATTATCTTTCTAAAATATTCTGATATGAGAAGTATTATTTGTTTCTGACTAAGCAACTTTTTAAAAGCAAAGTTTGCTGAAAAGGAAATTGAAAACCGCTTAATTGTTCTTTTTTAGAAGCCATGTAGTGCTTTAGTGAGTAATTAATTTGGTCTTTTTTATTATTTTAGTACAGCTGTTTCGCTGCAATAATTTTTTTTATTTAGTTAAAAACAAAAAATGCAATAGAAAAACATGGATTGTTTGCAAAATCGAATAGGCAAATCTTTTTGTCTTTAAAGCAGAAAGCCTGAATTTACTACAAATGTCATTGGTCGCCGCATACGAAAAACCATCATGCACTATCTCGTCGTTTATCAAAGCTTGCCATGTTAGCTGCCCCCTCACTTAAATTCTCCAAAGCATTCGCTTCCTACTATTAGTTACGCGGATACTCGTAGCTAAATCCTCTTACTTTCAAAAGTGCGGAACCTGTGCCGTCTGCCGTCGTAGTCCAATAGAATGCGCCGTTTGGAACACTTGTTAATTCGAGATTTGTATACTTTCCAGGATGTTTGAGTCTTCTTCTTCCAATGGCCATTAATAAAATTCCACCAGGCGCCATGGCGAAAAAGTCCCGAACGTTAAACGAATGCTCCCTCGCGTCCGAACTTCTGGCCCGAGGTATTTATACATACATTAGTCCGGACGGCGAGCAAATCTAATCACCCCGTAAATTAAATGCGGTTAGACGGGACGAGGAAGTATCCGATGCGTGAATATTTATAGACCGAACGCTTTATGCGCAAGGAGCTCTCCTTTTTCGTATCTTCTCTCCTTTTCTCTTTATGCTATATATCTTTTTATTTCCGTCTACTTCGCAAGCTTTGCGTGTTTATAAGGACTTTCTTTTTCTTATTTTACGGATTTACGCGGGCTTGTAAACAAATTCTACAGTGTTTAATTTAACGGTCACCAGTTTATATCCATAGATTATTATTTAAACTATGTTTTTACTTTAATGAAAAGGATCGTATAATTACTTTATTGATCATTTTAAATACTGTAATTACTAGTCGTTATAATCATTAATGTGTTTATTCCATTATCCGACGTTTAAAGCAATCGTTATCAAGTTAACAAAGAAAAAAGAAATATGTAATAATAAAATAACTTAATAAAATAACTTAATTAAAAAGACAACTTATAATTTATAAATTTTCACAAACAAGAATTATTTTACCTTTATTAAATAATCCTCATGATTATGGAATGTAAATTATAATAAAGTAAAAGAAATTATTTATAAATTATATATTATACTTTTAATTAAGTTATTACACATTACATATTAGATATATACACACACACGCGCGCGCGCACACATTTTTATACACACACACACACACACACACACACACACACACACACACACACACACACACACACACACACACACACACACATATGTATATATAAAGTGCTTAAATTTTAATTATATCCTGTTTATTTGTTTCTACGAACATGTACATGGTCAGTTAATAATGCAGTAATTATATTTATTACATTTACAATTAATAATCAATTACACCGTAGTCAGTTCAATAAACGGCAAATTCGATACCGTCTGACCATGCGTGGACTAACATCACTAAAATTATCCAGAACAATATATATGTGACAATACATCAAAATCAACGGAAATATACGGTTGCACGCATCATTGTCAACTACTTATTATGAAGAAATATGTAAGAGATACTTGCAAATCGAAAGAATACTTTTGGGCGTGAAATAAAAATTATATTTCATTACATTTTTCTAAATTAACTCTAAATTTACAATTATAAATTTCAAGAACATCGTTTTAATTATTATACTATACATTATACTATACAATTCTAAGTTTCTAATAACAACTTACATATTACTAGTTCTCAAACTTCTCTGTTTCATTGACCTTGAAGGGTGATCTAAACTTTTTTTGGTCGAACAAGACAAAAGATAAGCATTTTAAATAAAAGAATTGTTAAATAAATATGATATGCTTTTATTTGTGTCTCGTTTTCGTTTGTACTTAGAGTAAACAATTAGCTCAAATGAAACATCAATTTTATTGAAAGGTTTTTTTCATCGATTAAACTAAAATTGCATACTTCAACTTTAAAATGAAATCATTAGTTTTTCTTCATCTTTTGTGCCTATATATCTTTTGTTTTTATTTGCTTCATCTTTGTTTCGTAAGCGGTTTATATATGCATCGAAAAGTGCTCAATTTTATTCAACGCTAGAAGGATGAATAGCGTGTATAATATTATGATTTAAACACGCCGCAGATGACTGTAACTTAAAGCTTTAAATCAATTTATCTCTGTCAAGAAAATTTTGAAGGCAGAATTGAATTTTGAGAAAACCAAAATCTCAAGAGTTGCATTAAGATCAAAAACTTGTATAGAATATGTATTTATTCTTAATTTATCATAAAGTACAAATATAAAATATAAAGCTTTTATTTTATTCATTGAATAGAGAAGGTCGAATCTAGGCATGTTTATTAAAAACAGATACTACCATATCCGCCAGAACAAAGAAATTCGTTGTTACACTATTAAATAAAATATGTTTTCTTGCTGTATATTCAATACGATATACACTTTAAATGAACAAATACTTTTACACAGCAATATAGCATCATTAGATATGTAAACGTCCAAATTACTAACAAAATTTATTTACTTCTACTGAAATAATTAAAAATTTTATGCTCAGTATATGATCATTGAACTAATTTCAATATCAAAGCTTTCTCTTACTTATGTTAACTTTTTCCAGTATATAATTTTATGATTATGATTGCAACAACTTCTTATATTAAATAGTCTTTTTATGATACAATAACAAATATTATTATTCTAAATGATTCTAAGATCATTTCATTGGATGACGATTTTTTGTTTCCTAACATAACGATGGAATTTATTGGATTTAATTTATCAAACAAAATTATAGAGAATAAGTCGTAAGAGATTGATTAGACTTTGGCGAAGTTTTTAAATTTTAGTAAAGTTTATTTTTTCAGAAACTTTACTCACTAAATTAATTTTGATTTTAATATTTTATTTTTTTTATATTTGAGAGATTTTATGATCGTAATTATAAACCAGAACAGTGTCACTCTCATCATAATTATATTATATTAGCTTGTTAAAAAGACGTAAAATCGATAGCAATATGTATTAGTTTGAGCTAATTGAATTTATTGTATTATTTATTTTAAATATTTTTCTCACTAAGAAACTTAATTTTGCTAACCAGAATAATATTTTTTTAATACCAATATTTAATTTTCCAAAAAAATATAAGAAAAACTTGTCGTTGTGTATACAACTAATGTTGTATATATAAGATTAATTGTATCTAGAATTCAGATTCAATTTTATTAAAAATAATTCATTTTTTAAGTAAAATTCAATTTCTTTAAAAATTGATAAAAATGAATTATTGAGACAATGAAGTTTTTTTATAAACATGAGTGTAAATCTGTTTTAAACATATAAATTCTTTTAAACGTATACATTTAATACAGAAATTTCAATTTCAAAATTGACATAATTTAATATGTTAATACATTTACTCTACAATATGCATATAAAATTTAGAAGATTAATTTATTAAAAATTATTTTTATTCAATGGGTTCCGTTATCCACTTAATTTTGAGTGAACACCGCAGCAGTCGTCGAAAAAATCATAAAACTGATTCCATATTTAATTTTCGATGAAAGTTTTGTTTACTGTTTGATAAATCGATTTAATTTACATAAATTATAATAAACAGTTATACATAAAGATATTATATATTGATAAATGCCTTATATTGGAAAAGATTTACTTTTTGTACAGTTAATCTGTACAGTTGCTTTAAACACGATAATGAATCATTATGATGCTTTGTTCTTGTATTTCAGAGTACTACTAAATATCAATCCTTTTCTTATTTAAAATATCTTTATTCAATTTTGCTTTCTTTTTTTCTGTTACGCAATGTTTGTAGTTTCGATTTTCGATTTTCTCACCATTTTTTATCTCTCTCTCTCTCTCTCTCTCTCTCTCTCTGTGTATCATACTCTTCTTTTTTCTCTTTCTATGTGGTTTTCTTTAAAACTGTGGCAATTTTTTTTTGCTTTATTTTCAGCTCCAAAAAGGAAACGAGAGAGCAAAGAGAAAACAATTTGTCAGGCGTAAAGTACATTAGAGTCGACGTCGCTCATGTCGCATTGCCACACAAATGGATGCCTAGCATTAGATGCGTACATGGAAAAATTTCGTGTCGACTGGTGCAGTCGGGAAACAGAATCAAATTCACTAGAGTGTGAACAAATAAAAATCCATCTCAGTGTAAGTGATTGACAACATAAAAGAAAAAGAGATTTTCGGACTTTTGACTTTTTCCTACGTAAAATCAAACGAATCAATAATCTTCTTACACATTTTATAAAAATATACTAAGGTACAATTTAATAAAATTTAATCAAAGTAATTTTCAATATAAATTTCGTTGAAGAATTATTTTCTTTGAAGTCTCTGCATGCTTAAAATTCTATTCAATACCAGTTTTGTAGTACATGCAATTTTGTTACATAAGAGTATGCAAATATATGTAAATGTAATAATAAACAGATAAATTTTAAGTTCATAAATATGTTTTAAACTTCATTAAATTTTAATTTAAAATCTGTACTTCAAAATTATTCATGTTAATAGCTAAAGTAAAAATCTATTGACTATACAAGACAAGGTCTCTACAAGCTGGGCATCAAGCGCATAACTCAAGTCTGACCAGGACTCGTACAAGTTTCTTGAACTAATCACATTAATGAGTCGCCACCTAATCTGTGATTAGCGAATTTGTAGTGTTATTTAAAGCGTTATATAAAATTTGATATTTTCCAGTAAAACTATAAATAATATTGAGATTTGTGATAATATGACTATTTTTTATCAGTCCAAATAAAATTCCAAAAACCTGTTCGATTTTATGTTTGGAGACAAAAATTTTCTAATTTTGTTAATTTACAGATTTAAAGATTCTTTACATATAGCCAATAAGGAGAGGCTCAGATATGAGTGAAGAATTAGTTCAATTAAGAGAGGTAAGACAACACAAGTTAAGCCTAATGCTATATTTACTCTTCCTAGGTGGCTTCCTGAGACAAGGGCTAGACACAGCGGTAAAACATGTCCGTGCAGTGTCAAACAAGAGATTTGCTTATGTGCTTTCAGTCTTTAAATAAATATCACTTAATATTAATTATAATAATATAACTCAGTATTTAATGTATAAATTATGAAACTAGACAATTTTTCTTCAATCTATAAGATTTGTGTCTACTTTTTGTGTAATTTAATGAATGAACCATGGTCCACAAATAAAATAGATTAATTAAAATTATAAATATTTTCTCTTTTAGACGTCTTCAAACAAGTTACTTATCTTACTTTGATGAGAACAACAGCTATCCTAGGATATAACTTATATGTCTTAATTTAATTTCTTACTTAAGTTTGAACCTTCTTCGTAACAGTTGTAAAATGGATTATTTAAATTAAATAGCAATTGCTATTAAACCACCTAAAACAAGAGACATTCAATATAATAATGCTTTGAATGCTGACACCTGCTGAAAAAATTGTACGCGTCTGACAATAGGCTACTGTCTAAGAGCCCTTCTTCATAATATAGACTAGCGCTCTAATTGATGGCCTGCTAATTCAAAGTATTTTTTAACTCGTTCTTTCTATGGAGAATTCATTTATCTACTCCCAAATTATTCAGTATTTGTTATACGGGATTTTGAACATTTGCCAAAATTCCGTTGTTGTAACTGATCTAAGCAGCTATCATATTATGATCGTTTTACCTCTTGCTTCCTCTCTCTCTCTCTCTCTCTCTCTCTCTCTCTCTCTCTCTCTCTATTGCTTGCTTTTTTTCTTCATTTCCTTCATCTCTTATACACTCTTCTGACTACAATGATAAATAAACACAATATTCTAAAGCATGCAGCTGTCGATCTTGTGTATGATTAATAACAAATACTATGTGACTTGCGAAAGTTGCAGACAAATTATGGACAGTCTTCTGAGTACCCTTAATATAGCAATACAATGTTATTCGATGTAAAAATATTTCCAGTATTGAATGTCATAATCTAAAATATTAATATGACAACATTTGAATTTATCAGTACTATATCAGCTGAAAAGTGGCGATGCACTCTTCTATACATACTATTCATAAGAGGTTATTAATTTATAAAATTGATCTAAAGTTAAGAAAAAATTCGATACAAATACAAATACATTTAAATTTTTTATTTTAGATTTCCTGAAATCAATAAAAAATTATGACTACTTAGACTTTTCTTATATTTTAGCTATCTACTTGAAATATAACGTATAATTTGTATCATCGACATATGTATACATATAAAAAAAATTCAATAAATTTTTAAATTTCAGTGCCATTGAAACATTAAGATGATGTATATGTCTATAATATAGATTTTAAAATCTATGGATATATTTAGTTACAAGGGTCAAATTGAACGTCTTTAAGTGAATATTATATATTATCAATAAATAATGATATAGTAATAATATAATTCACATGGCGCCTGTAAAATATTATGTTATAAGGTAGCAAAACAAGTGTTCGTTAGTGAATTTCATGTTGGTCGCATAAGCTGCGCAACGGCGTCAGTTTACCCTCTTCGGTAATTTTTTTATATATAAAACCATAAAAAGTAAAACTGAAGATAATATCTTTAAAAATTTATAATTACTGTAAACTCGCGTTTACGAAAAAAAAATATTTATACCCTTTTTAGCTTTAGATATAAAATTGTTAAAGAAAAATCTTAATTATTATTTTCGAAAGTATTCTGATACATAATGTAAATATATAAGATAATATAACTAATAATAATATAAATAAGATAAAAACATGTGCATCCTTTCTTCATATCCTTCGTTTTCATATCCAGAGTAAAATCGAGAACTTCTTAATTATCCAAAATATTTTTATTCCATTTTAAAAGATAATATGTTCAGATGTGTAAAAATCAATATAACATGAAATTAAAATATTTACTGAACTATAATCTACAGTTATAAAAAACCTGAGTCAGTAAGTGGAGAAAAATGCCATTTAATACAAATGGTAACTTTTAATTTGCAATATTAGTTCACACTTATACTTTCAGATGGCAATTGGAAATTGTTCAGTTCAGCGAGATCTTCCTTGGAAATTCACACTAATCTACATCCTCGCAAGCCCAGCTGACCTTCAGTATACTGTCTCTACCAATATATCTCTATAGATAACTTGCCAATTTACGCTATATATAATACTTACATGCCACAAATAAGACTTGAGATAGTTGCTAAGATCTTAGGCAACTAACAATTTATTATAAAAAGCAAGTAGCGCTAACATAAATCGGAGTCAAGAAGTTACAGTCTATTCAGTCCGGACGTGAAGAACAAAGCGTTTCTTCATAACTCTCTCAAAGCTTTGGGATCAACGCGACATAACGACAAAGTGCGAGTAATCTACCTGAATCTACAGGACACAGTGGGTCGAGTGATGAACTACTTCCTGCAGTAAAATCCACGAATCACAGCATATCATTCTAGTGGCATGAATGCCCCCATCGTATGTGGTCAGTACCGGTGCACCTCCTCATAAATAAAGGGATTTTCTTTCGAACAGTTCTATTTACTTCTCCGAGAAAGAAATAAAGAGAGGAAGAAAGTAAGGCGGATAATAGTCTTGGCCCGACAATGCAATGTTTATGACTTTATATCATATTAAGCGGAATGGTACGGATTTGCGCAAGCATCCAATATTTTTTTTTGCTTCTAACATATAATTAATAAATTTCCTCCATTTTTTACACTTTCGAATCAATATTATATATTAAACTAATTCTATTTCTAAAAAGTTTATAAATCATAAATTATGAATGAAAATTTTGCCTATAAAAGGCGGCCCATTTTCGTGAAAGCTTCACTCATTAGTGGAAAGCCATCGAAAATGGACAATTTTATGAACAACACCAATGAAAAAATTCTATCAAAGGCAGCAATTCTTTATGGAAGATTTCAACAAATTTCTAATATACGCTTTTTACTATAAACCCTCGCTTCGGATGAATATATGTCATGATTATATTGGGATTATATTCACATTCGAATCGCTGAGCTATAATGCAATTGTAGAGAGTCATTCTAAAGATCCACATATGATAGTGGATCCCAAAAATCTACACATAGACACACACATAAAGTTTCCGACCTGACGAGCAAAAAAAAAACATTTTTCGGCTTTTGTTCGTTTTATGTCTCAACATGATCTAATACATTTTTCACAAAAGTGCTCTAATACAGGTATACGATTTGCATAGTATGACTATCAAGTCTATCCAAATACTCATTTTCAACATCGCTGACTATCTAATTAGTCCCAAATTTTTTACCTTTGAGCCAATTTTTGGATCAGGATACAAATGATGGTCACTGGGAGCTAATTCTAATGAATATGGTGCTTGGGGGAAGTAATATGAATCCTCATTCGTTAATGTTAACCGTTGCAGCAACCGACGTATGGACAGACGTTAGTGAACGCGTAATCACATAGTACACAGCTCCTCCATGTTCAAATGTTCATGTAGAATATTGTATAATAGGATTTCAGTGAGCATCCTCGTAATCTCAGCTATCTCATTCAACTTTCATCTACGGTTCTCTATCACCATTTTGAGAATTTTTTTTTCGGGAGTTGTGACCTCAATGGCGCGTCCTCAACGAGATTAATTAAACACACAGATCGTGGTATTAATTACACAAGCATAATAATATTAGAATTTTACTTTAATGTATGTAAATTTTAGAAAATGGATTGGCAGAGGCTGAAATATGGTAATTCTTTGATTGTATTATATTAACTTGGCGACTCTTTTTCTGAAAATAAGTTATGCTTATTATTCTGAAAATAAAACCAATCGAAATCCTCAATGAATTTTAATCTCGCTGCTTTAATAAAAGCTGATAAAAGATAAATGATAAAAGAGGCCTACGATGGCTCGATCGCTAGAGCCAAGAACTAGTAACTTTTAGTAATCCGAGTTCAAAGCCCGGTCTCGGCCGATTGACTCAGGCATCGCTGTAATAATTTACATGTGCTTTGCTTACAAACACATCATAGACCTCCGTCGCTGATTAGCACCGTTATTTTGAAGCATAAATAGAGAAACGTTAAATAAAAAAAATAAGTGATAAATAACATAAATGACTACTGTCTAAACTGGATTTGATCGTAGTAATGAATCGTGTTCACAAAAAAACTATATTTAAATTTAAAAAAACTATATAAAACTTACAACGCATGATGCACGTACGTCTGTATTTCATTGCAGGTAATTTTCTTATAATTAAGAAAGTATGTACAATGTAGAGACGGAGATGGATGCATAATTTGAAGTCATTCTGCAACTTTTATTCGAATGAAGCCAATAATCAAAAATACTTTTGTAACTGGTTACCAAATATAATGATTATCTTTAATACAATTTTTGGTCGACATAAATATAATAATAACTAGTAGATCTATTCAAGTATTACTCAATTTATTTTTCTCTACCATGATGCAAAAGGGAGTAATGCTATTTTAGCACCTTCAGCATTTATCGTCTTTTTCTTCGTGCGTATAGTCGAATATCGTGGGGCAATCAATTTTACATAATCTCTCTCTCTCTCTCTCTCTTTCTCACCTCATAAGAAAAATAGTCCAACAGTGGGAGAAAGGAACGTCGAATAAATCAACGCATTCTCGAGAATTGCCCTAAAGGTGTTGTGCGGCTAACTTCGATACACCGTTCAAGATTTCTTCGCAGAAAGTTCATTTGACTAATGGAAGTTCGCTCCTCGTCGTATAATGTATTGCGTACCCGCTTTATCCACATCGACCTTCTTGTTTCGTTCACGATGTCTTCAACGCTCCGTAACTCTATTTTTTAAAATAAGAAATCCGCACATTTATTCCTGTGCACAGGCTTGTTGTACAGGCATTGCTTTTAACAATAATTGCTTACCGGATCCAATATGTTTGTTCAATCTGCGGCCTTCAGTATAATGTCAAGCTAATAACTTTAAGGTTATTTTAATATAAAGTTAATTTAAAACATTTAAATTAATAATAAAAAATACGTTATTTATCTATATCAAGGAGCGCATAATAATAAGTAATAATTTCGAAACTTACTCAAATTGATACTTATGTATATTTATATATACTTGACTTTTTAAACATGGATTTCAATACTTTTTTTTGTTAAATTAGAAATAATTTCCAGTTACAGTTGAGCACCTGTCGTGTACGGATGTGTTTACATCTTAACACGTTATTTACACAAGCGCCGAGTGTGTACCTTTGATATATTGTGTATGGACAGCGGCCTGGGGTGGTGCCTGTTAGTGGCGAAAATTATTATTTCACATGGCTTAAATAATATCCGGGAAAGCGAGAATCCTCCCAATCGAAAGTAACTGCATCTGTATCAAATAAATCACAGTTATAGAACAAATTGTTAAATTTTTTGCAAAAGGTTTCGAAAATTTCAGTTACGCAAATAAAGCTCAAGATGAAAAATGTCCTAAAAGAGATCAAGCTATAATAATGACATGTGCAAATGACTTAACATTAACAGATTATACTGTGTCGATAGGTAAAATTATAAAGCCGGAAAACATCCTCTGTGCTTCTAAAGTATCGAAAAACAGGGGATGTATCTACTTATCTAGTAAAAGTATGGTCGACAGCTTAACAGAAAAATCTGAATTCATCGTTATCAAAGAAAAGATAATATTCATTAAGCCTCTGGTTTCAAAATACTATAGAATTATACTTTCAAATGTCCCTCCTATAATTCCAAACAGTATCTTTGAAAGCATACTTGTCTTTCTTAAAGTAAACATAATTTCAACAGTAACAAGAATGAAAACAAGTATAATTCATGCAAGGTATGAACACGTTGAAAGCCGAAGGCGTCAAGTATATGTAAAATCAGAAGATAAATCAAAAATTCCAAGTGTGTTACAAATAAATTATGAACAAATTGATTTCACTATATATGCAAGTACAGATACAAACGAATTCTTCAAATATAAATTAGAAGGACATATTTCAGGAAACCGCACAAATACAGAAGAGTTCTTTCAGACAGAGCAAGTAGAAAGTATAAACTCAACACAAAAAGCAAAAAATTGGAGTAATAAGCAACCTAGTAATAATTTATATCCTCGTACACAAAAAGATAATCCAACAGGTGGTGAACAAATGGTATTTAAAAGACCATTGTCCACCATCAGTGAGAAATCATACTCTTCACTAGAGAACATGCAAAAAAATGGTAAAATATCGCAAATAAATAAGAAAAAATAACTCGAGTATAATCACGAACAAAAAATGGCTCTTATCGAAAATGCATTACAAAATTGTACCGAAGTTTTTCAAAATGAATACGAACCTGTTCCCTTTAGTTTCAATCAGTTTTTAAATTTTGTTAAAGAAGCGTACAAAAATCCTAACATTATAGAAGAAGTACAAAAAAATTCAAACAATAAAGCTGATGTCATTGAAATAATAAATGAAATTTATCCTCTCATTGCCGAAAGGTCGGTAAAAGTATAAGTTACAAGAATAAAAACTAAATTAATCACGGGTAACGTTAATGAAATCAACAAACACAGTGAAAGTGAGAGTATTGGCGATTACAGCGACGCAGAAACATAAACATCTAGATATATACAAATATATATATATAGGAATTTATACTCTACATAGATAACATAACACAATGATAGCTCCAAATAATTCCTTACGATTCTTATATTGGAATGCCCGAAGTATAAATCTCCTCAGAAATGAGATTCCTGATTTATCTCGAAATATCGATACATTTTTATGTGTCCAATCATGGTTAAAAATATAATAGACAACAACGAAAATAAAAACAAATCTACGTTCGCTCTCGGATTCTAGTTTAGGCAAATTTTCTAATCACTTGTAAAAAACATACTTCAATGGTACTGTGAATACTTTAAAATTATGCCTAGTAACCAAACTGGTTTTAGAAAAGGTTGCTCCTGCGCCGATATCTTAGTTGATTTTAAATGGAAAGCCGACACAGCGTTACAAAATAAAAAAGTTTTAATTGCTCTCTTTCTAGATGTAAGTTCTAATTATGACAATGTCCACAGTGTTATATACTGAATAAACTTGCTTCTATAGGCTGTTCCAAATTAATGGTACAGTTTTTTTTTAATGTTATTTAACGTCACTCTATTTATGCTTCCAAATCTCGGTGCTAATCAGCGACGGAGGTCTATGATGTGTTTGTAAGCAAATCACATGTGAATTATTACAGCGGTGCCTGTATCGATCGCCCGAGACCGGGATTTGAACTCGGGCCACAAAATTACTAGTCCTTCGCTCTAGCGATCGAGTCATCGTAAGCCTCTAATGGTACAGTTTATTAAATTTCTAACTCAACGTCAGACCGTTTTACTGATTTCCTGAAAGATGAATTTCTATACAATCATAAAGGACTTCTCCAGAACGGAGTCCTTAGCCCTTTGCTTTACACTATTTATGTTAAAGATATAACGAAACGAATTGCAAAAAGTGTCACAGTTTCACAGTTCGCGAACGATATTTGCGCTTACTGCCAATTCGAAAATAAAATTAAATCAAAAAATCTAATCGAAAACTCAGTAAAAACTGTTTTTCTACTTATAAATAATAAAAATATATATATGTTATATAAATATATATATATATATATATATATATATATATATATATATATAATGTTCGTTAGATATACCCTTTTACTTCAGAAAAACCCATAAATGTAATTTTTTACGTCTTAAGAAAAAGTTTTGATTCTAATATATTAATCTCGTAGAGATATATAGATTTTTCAACTGTTTATCTATAATTCATCTTCAATTTTATAGTATATTAATTGCAAGATATTTTATCTTCGGTGAAAACCATAATAATATAATGGCATTGGTAATACAACATATTATTAATAAACAATTTGTGTCTTATACTCGACTAGAGCATTCACTAGAGAAAGTGTAGATTTTCGATGAAGAGGGCTGGTTTCAAACATTTCTAAGAATTGATTGGCATGCCGGATAAATGAAGTTACGAAGCGAGGGTGCTAATCGATTTTTGACGCTTTTTTCAGTCAAGTTATGGGCGGCGCTAAATGGATTTCGGATTACGGATGATCCTCGACCTGCTCTGTTTCGCGGTGCTTAACTCTATGGATGAAAATACGATTTTCTTCATTTTTTACAAAATAGGGGAAAGAAAGTTGTGATGGCGGGTTTATTAAATCTCGTTCACCCGACTTGAAGAATGAATGCTTCACATTTTCAAACTTTTAACTGATTTACCTTACGCTATTTTATTTTGCCTTTGGAATAAGAAGATACAGCTAAATAAAAGTTTCTCTTGGAGTGAAATCAGTTCATTGAATTTAATTGTAAATACACGATCTGTAAAATTTTCAGTTTACGAAAAAGATACTTTCGATGCAAAATTTATTAAATTTTTTGCAAAAGTAGACATCTATTCTGAATATTAATGAACGCTCAAAATAAAACTTTGACAAGAAACTAATCATTTTTTTGTCACATTATTACAATAATTCTTTATATATTATCAATGATCCTTTATCATGTAGCATAAATCTGATTTTATAATTAACAATAGCCATGCATATAAGTGCACTAAAAGGAGAAAAGCCCATCAAAAATAGAGAATAACAAAATTTTAATTATAGATATACCTATCAGTCCTGTTGTGAACGACTGCAATGTAATTTTACTAATACATTTCAGAAGTGAAAAATTTCATAAAGATAAAAGCATGCTTCGTTAAAAAGAAAATGGCCTGACGGTATAAATACGTCAACTTTTCGTGTTCCACGTAATTTCCTATTTTCAGAATATAAAATAGAAAAAGGAATATTAATATGATTTTTAAGATAGTTTTTTAAACTTATTTTAACTTCATTCACTTAATAGTTAAATTCATATAGCTTTTCACAAAGCTATATAATTATTGAAAAATCACATTTGTATGAATTTTCGAAGACATTGACTTCTCAAATTTTAAAGAATCAAGTCATATATCAATGAATTTCTCAATTAAAAAAAAAATAAAATAATGCTGTTGAAATAGTAAGATTTTAAGTCAAATTATACAGAGAATTAACCAATTTCAGTTCTATTAAATCTGTCAATTACACAACTCAGCGTAAAATATTCCGATCGATATTTTCGTAATCTTATTCATTCATTTGTGATCAATTAATATCGTAAACAACTACTACAGATTAAACTTATTTGTCCGAGTCACTCGCGATTGACCTCATCTATCTGCTTTTATTCGATTTTCAAAGAGCTGAAACAAAATATACGCATTTGCCATCGCTACATACGTACAACGCGGGTGAAAAAAGCATTTAATCGTCGACTACATTACGACCGCGCTAATGAGTCCCGAGATGCGGGAGACGGCTGTATAAGCAAAAATCGAATCCCGTGACCCATCCCTGTCTGCAGCTATCTCCAGCTGCATAATGTGTATTATATAGTATTCAATTACCTCACCGACCTGGAGTCGGGTAAGAGGTTACATCAGCCGCGAAGTAGATTTATACGGAATGAATGTAGTATCTGCTACAGACATTCGATTCCCAATTGATGATTTTATTCGCATCACAAAGCTTGTCCTGCGGAATTTAGAGAGCGCTTTGTCGATATTTTAATGAAAAATCCCTTTTTCCAACGTACCAATAGAATTTTGTAAAAAAAAAGGAAAAAGAAAAACGAATAGAACGGCTTTTCTCTCGATTTTTTCACTAAAGCTTTTTTATACTTTATATATGTGGACCTTTGAAAAAGCTAAACTATTCGTGTCTGAAAATCGTTTCAATCCTGGTTAAAATACATTTATCGTTAATTTTGTCATGATTAAAATCTATATTGCAACGATTCTTCCCTCGTTGCACCTGCAATATACAAAATAATAATTTTAATATAGTTATTCTATAATATGATTATATATAAATGTAATATATTATATTATAATTATATATAATGATTGGCATTATGTTTAACACTATGTACAGTAATTATAAGTTATACAAGAGTCTATAATATTATATTAACTTACGCACAAATATTTCAAAAAAGTAAGTCTGTCGATTCTATCGACGCCTACAATATCCTCCATAGATACCAGCACCTGAAACATGTATATAAATTAATGAAAATCATGGGTATGATTAAAAATAAAGAAAGATAGTTCTATAACTAAATAATACACTAAATAATAAATAAAATAAAGTATTTAAAATTAAAACAGAGTTATATTCAAAATAAAGTTATGATTTACAAGTACATAGGTAAGAGTAAGGTATTAGAGTAAATGAGAAACGTATGATGAAATATACATAATTACACTTGAGCAACGAGAAAGGAGTGAAGCCTTGTTTCATTTTTTATTTAAAAATTTCTATAAACAAATTACATTTATGTACAAATTAGAAAATTGAAACTTACTCACAAGGGCGAATGGCACTTGAGAATTCGGCTATATAAAGCGAGAAGTTCTCGATGAATTCGAGTAGTCTACTCCATGATTTTCCCTAGAAAAGGTCTTGACGTATGAAGCATTCTCCAATATAGTCAGAGGTGTGTGAATTGTATAGCCCGGAAAGCCTGCGCGCTTCTAGGATAAGTATTGAGGACCTGGAGGACCGCCTCCAAGATGCTCGCGCGATTATTATTGTTATATATTTTTCCTTTGCTTACTTTCACCTCTACATTCGCGTACAGGTCCCCTTCTCGGGTACGCAGCGCGTACGCGTATATGAATATTATATAAATAGATGTAAATATGTATTGAATAAATATCTCTCTGTTTTATATATATATATATATATATATATATATATATATATATATATATATATTTCATGCGACATAACATCATTAATAAGTTATTCCTTAAAATTTAACAAAATAAACTACTTAACTAGACAGTATAAAAAATATTATTCTAACTGAAAATACCATCACTAAAATTACTATTGATATATAAAAAATAGGAATTAGGTAAATAATTTTTTCGGACAATATCAAATAAATATATAATTTAAAATCAGAATTATATTCATCTTATTTCTGTTACATTCCGATAAACCAAAGAATTAAATGTTTAAATGATTTTTATAAGCATTAGTGCGTGTAATTTTTAATTTAATAAATTTTGAAGCCCGCTAAAGCCGTTATAGCAAACTGACGAAATATCGCTTTATTTAATTAACGAAACAGTGTAAATTATTTGAGAAACAATTTACCTATGTCTTAGAAGATCAAATAATGTTTATTAAAAAGCATATCGTTGATAGTAATAGTTTAATAAAATATTTCAACGTAAACCGTAATACTAAAATCAAAATTATGAAGCGCAGAAGTCCAACAAGAGAGTGAGATTATCTGCTTGGCACTCGAGAGCTGCTCGTATTTAAAAAGTGCTTTAAGATATAATATGAGATTGAGAAAAAATGAAAAAGAGTGAAAGATCTGAATTACACGCACTATAACTAATAGACGTAAAAATACAATCAAATCTCTTTCCATATTTCTACTTTATTGCATGTCAGTGTGATATTCTATCCTGGTCGATATTATTTACGTAGAAAAATGTATAGAAAAATTGTATGTCAGATCGATAAATAAAGCAGATATAATATGACACGAGAATTCATCTATCTTTTTAAAAGTATTTTATTATTCTGTCCGCAGACCGCAGAAATTAATTTTATATAGATTGCAAAATACTAAATGTAAGACCTAGGCCATCAAAAAAAGAATTGCGAATAGCAGATTTAAACATCCTGCGAACATACGAATATATAAAAGAGCCTCTAGCATTCTAAGAAAAATATGTGTTATGATAATTATAATAAAAAGACATATTTATTTAATATTTATTTATTTATGTATTTATTTATTTGTTTATTTATTTATTTATTTAATCTTATTTTTGAAAGACTTATTTATTTAATTTTATTTATACTGATTTTGGTTTTTGCTGTATATTTTGATACTTTTGCATGGTATATGCTTTAATTAATCCTCGTTTTTTAATTTAAAAAGTAAATATCCTTTATCTTAAGTGTTAAAATCGTACTAAATAATTGTGAGCTTTTTACTACTAATCGTTTAAGTATCGTTATCGACGAAATAAATTAAAAGAAAAAATAAAAGTAATTACGTGATACAAATCTAAATTAGATAATTAAATAAGCAGCCGTAAAGCTCATAAATATTAACGATTTTTTCAGTTTTATATTAAAATTATATTTATTCTTATATACTTTTGACGCGTATGAAAAATTTTAATTCTTCTGTACAGAAAAAAAATTAATCGTATAATTAAAATGAACTAAAACAGTTATCTATTTTCAGGGAATAATTATTGAAAATAATGAATAACAGTTTTACAAGCGATGGATCTGGAAAAAAGCCAAAATTATACATTGATTTATAGTAATAGTAGTGCTCTATAAAAAAACTTCGATTTAGTAAAATAATATAGTTGCAATGAAATGAAAATGAAATAAGAAATAAAAATAAAAATGTTTACAAATAGTTTCAATATAGTTTACTTCACAAATATAAAACAACGAGTCTATCTTTGGCCGCCATTACATCTTTAAAAATGCTCAATTTTAATGAGACATTTCACATCGTTAAAATCCAACGGAGTAGACATGCTCAAAGAACCGAGCAATTTAAAAACAGAGCACAACTAACAGAAGCGAATGGACTGTGTGAACGAATTAATGTTGGAAGTGTATATCTAATATTAAATACTTGCATGTTGTTTTTTAAATTATTTGTGTGATATTATTTATTTGCTCTATTAATATGACTATTATATTGTATGAATCATTAAAAAAAACTTAAAAAATCTAGGTAGTTTAGTTTTGATACAATATCTTTATATTGTCGAAATCAATATTGTTCGTCTATTAGTTTTTATCTTCTTATTTTCTTTATTCTTCAGGAGTGAGCAAATTTTACCGTTTATAGAGCTATGAAATTTATAATTTAGAGCTAATAACTGGTTCACTATATGTTTACACTTGGACAGCTTAAATTGAACGGCGATGATTGTTATAACAGTTGTAAAAATTTTAGTACTACGAAGTGCGGGGAAAAGGCATTTTCTACCAGAAATATTGCTTATTTAATTACTCATATAATCTTACGCTTCAGCCAAGGCTTAAAATTTCCACGAAGACTGCCAGAATTGGAATCTTGATACCGAAGAAGTTCATGGCTACTCTTAAAGCCTCACAAGAAGAATAGTGGAAATAAAGCTCGAGTCTTGCGTCGTTACAGAGCATTACTCGTGTCAAGAGGTAAAAGCATCAGTTAGCTTACTCCGATACTTCTATGTAAGCACTGAGTATTGCCCCTTTAATTGAAATCACTCGTGTCTTTCGATTGGATTTTTGGTCGTATCATGTCGAATTTTTTCAAGGTATTTTATCTACTGAATTTTTTGGCCCCGTAAAGCTAGTTCGGTCCCGCGACCTATGTATGTGTAATGTTAGTGCCTTATAAAATTACTTAGAAGCCCCTTAAAATAATTAACAAATAAATACTTGAAATTATTAATAATATCTATTGGGCATTATTTATTATCATTTTAAGAACTTAATCAAAATTATTCTAAAGAGACAGACCATTTAATTGGCTTTCAAATATAAAATTAGATTACTAATTCTAAGAAACTGTAAGTTTATCTTATAAAATACGAGCTGCTCGTTCTCTTATATTTATACTGAGATATTAACGGAAAAATGGACGTATTTACTTTTTAATCATAGCCATTACAATTTTATTCGGTTTATTAGTTACGCTAGGAAGAAAGAACGTAATTTTCTTCAATGAAAAGAAGAATACGAAGACTAGGTATTCAAAATTCAAAAAATACACAGGTTTTATAATTTTTAAACGTTGTTCGTCCTATAATCAGCAGTCCGTAGTTCTTTGCTATATATCCAAGATCAGGAGCGAGCGCGCAGTTCACTCGAGTTTTGTTTATTATTTCTACGTCTTCATATACATTTTCTCCCAATTTTTACTCGGGTGGATGCTTCGTCTTAGAAAAATGAAAAATGCTAATGAAAGTTTCTGTATGCTCTTGTATAAATAGAGAGAACTAAATTAAAAAAATATTGGACGAAATTCTGACAATTAATATGAATAATTAAAAATAAGAAATATAAACGATAATGATTCACTTCTTTTTCATTCATCGCCGTTAGCTTTATTACTTCTTTTCAAAAACTGCTGGTCATCTATGAATATGCTGAAAATTTTATATGTATATAGGCTAAGCGTATACATTCTTATAAAACATTTATGGTAGAATGACCATTTCGCAACTCAAATAACGAAATATCTTTGTACATTTTGGCATTTAAGCTTTAAATGCTTGCATGCATAAAAATAAGAAATAATGAGATTCTTGCAGATAATTTTAATGATTGAATTTACTTTAGCCTACGTGTAACATTTATTTATATGTTTTATTTATACGTTTCATTAAAGAAGAAAATGTTTTTGTTTTTAAAGAATCCTATAATTCAATAGTTTTTGGGATCTAAACTTCTTTTATTGCAAGTTGTTTTCAAGCCATTCGTCCAATCCGTAATGTTGTCCGTTTTACGATATCGAAGTACAGGTATACGGTTGCAGCGCTGCTGTTCTCTCCTTTCCGTTTTTCAATTACGAAGCGAGACAAGGACTCTCATTTCTCCCTGCACTGGCGTCTTATTTTAGCCTCGCTGATACTTTTCCGGTATTCTTATTTAATTTTTCACAGATTGTAAATATCACAGAAATCTTATAATCGGGCAATTTTCAGTTCATCTGCTGTTTTCTACTTAATTCTTATTTAGTGTACATTGAGAATTAATAATTTTACAATATTATTAATAAACGATAAAAAATCTATTATCTATTATTAGTCTATTTGCAATCAATTTAAGGGAAAGTGCGATCGACAAACGATAAACCATCGAAGCAAATAAATACAAGGAAAAATTATTTGATCTTAATAATCGCTAGTCTGCAAATTCAAATGTATTATAGCAATACACACAATGTATAATTTTGATTTAGTCAATTTCATACGGTCATTGATGTATAAAATTAAACGTTAAAATGTGTAAATTTACTAATTTTATGCATGAAAATCCTTATTAAAATGCTAACTGCATTAATATACAGTAATATAGATTACGCGCATTGATTTAACATATTTAAATTGTTCCGGTGTAAAATAATTGAAAAATCATTATTCTGCATAAGCGTGATATTTATGTTAATTTTTATTAATATACCGAGTGTTGCGGTATCGATTATTTGAGTTACACAATAACTATTTTTTCTTTGACCTTCCGACAATGCACGTTGGTTTGTTAATATGGATAAAAAGTAGCTCCTGTTGATACGATCTCAAATCACTTCACATTTCAAAAGTCGAATATTGTCGTGAAAGCAGATGGTCTCCTACCCTTCTATATTGATGCTTCCTATTCGTACATACCTATATTTATTTCTGAAATTTTTTCGTTTTACGTCATTTCTTTTTCACTTTTTTTGTAGATATATATCATAAATTTCATTTCATACTCATAAATTTCAATGTACATAGCTTCAAGTGTCTTTCAATTATTTATTAAGTTTAAAATCATTGCCATACGGACTGATAATACTAATGTCCTATATATAGTTATCTTTAAATTTATTAATAAATAATTCAAGGAATAAAATATTTTTTCCAATTTTCGTTTTTATTTAAATATTTCTTCAATAAGTGTGTGGATTTATCAGGAAAAAAATTACAAAAAATGCATTATATTTAATCATGTGTTTTTGAGCTACAAAGATTCCTTAGTCCTCGTACACTTGTAATTTTAAAATTAATTCCACCCTTTCTAACTTATTTAACAAATTCTTTATTATAAAAACATAAAGAAGTTCTTAATTTTGAATCTGAAAACACTCTTTTTGATCAGTGTTCATAATATCTATGTAAAAAATGTAAAGCACTTCTAGATTTTAATCCAGCTGTAAGTATGTTTTATATAACAATAAAATTAAATTAATTACTTAAATTACAATTTATAAATGTAACATGAAATTATGAAATGTCCATATATATATATATATATATATATATATATATATATATATATATATATGAGATTTTCACTTTAATTCGATGCTTAAATTCAACTTTGATTAAATTCGATTTAACCTTACTGAAATTCGATTTTGATATTGTTTAGAAGATGCTCTCTTTCTCTCTCTCTCGCGCTTTCTTATGTAGTCAGATCAGAATTAGAACTTTTTAGAATTCCTGCTTTTGCCTTGATATTTCTGTTCATTCATTTTAAATTTTGAGTTCGTGTGTATGTATGTGTATATAATTTTTAAACTCTATACAATAACATATCTTAGAAAACAGAATACGAAATATAAATAAGATAATAAATTAATTTGTTATTAACATTATAATATATGACCTCAGAATTAGTTTGTCTGATTCAACTGAGCCACGGCTTAAATTTTTCAGCTGGTTGAGTATTTTTGAATATTGTAAACTCTTTTAAAAATTTCAGAGAGTATATCAAATATAGAGATTAAAATGAACACTGTTCATAGTAAAGTTAGAAGAAAAAGAAACTAAACTATTATAATTTTTTGTAATATATATATATATATATATATATATATATATATATATATATATATAAAGTTTAATATAATATGTATTATAAAATATTAGACTGATTAAGTAACAATCAATTTTAGATACAAAATTTTAAAAAATGGACATCTAATCTGATCAAATTTAAGCCTTTCTAACCTTCTAAAGTTACGATTATAGGAGTTTCTGAATTGCTAGATTAAAAATTTACAACCAGAATTTTTAAAATTTAAATAGGATTAGGACAAAAAGAAATATGGATTGTGAATTTTTTACTGCGCTAATGAATTTATTTCTGAATTTTAGATTGTTATACGTAAACGTGATCTCGCTTTGATTTTGAAATATTCAAAAATATTGAAAGATTTTTAAATAAAACCGTCAATCGTGAAATAAAACATTTTTATTATTCCTTGCGAAAAGAGCTTCAGTCAAATTTTAGACGTGTACGCATCCAGTGAACGTATTCAAACCCATCCAATCTGAAGCGAGCGGTGTCCAACAGAAGGTCTTTTATTGGACGTAATACACGTAATAAATATTGCCTTCAGACCTTTCAAACAAAATGTCGCTTTCCTATGTCAGTACTATTCAGAAAATAACAATTCGTAAATCGAGGGGTCAAGAAATCAGAGAACAGGCAATAGATATATTATATATACAGTCGCACAGAACTATTGAAAATGAAAATTTAATTTACAATATTTAAAAATCTGAAATTATAGATAAACATTTAAAGAATATATTTCACTCATCGTGCCCTTACGAATGAAGTTGGATGGCATTTCAAAAAAATTGCAGGTCTTTCCATAAGAAAGCGTTTGGAACGAAAATCATATTGATATCTTTTTAAAAATTTTAATTGTAGATAAAAACATAAAAATTCATAAAGACGCATGCATTCCCGTTTCACGTTTTTAGGATTTAAATAAAGTAAAAGTTTCTTAAATGACTCTATAACGTAAAAAATGTATGACATTGAGCATTCCTGATTGAGATAATCGGTGGACCAGTCGGCGTACCTTACATTCTCCTTTATACACAGGTATAATAAAAAATTTACATACAAAGTTTGATTTTTTGCTGATTTTACTAGCTATAATATGAAACTTTTGCAACAGTCTTGCTCATATTCGGCATCAGTATTAGTATATAAATTTAATGCTTAAACCATCTATTGTCAAGATTTCGTTGCAAAATAGGTCCAGTAGATTTTACTATTTTTTAATTGTATAAAGAAAAGTTCTTTATTATATTAGTTTATTATAAGAGTGGAGGAGTAAATAATGCGGACTACCCATGGTTGTGTGTTATTGAGTGTTGCACTCAGGTGATTTGCGAAAAGACGTCTGCAATGTGTCAAAACAGGTATGAAAGGTACTAACGGTGATTAGACAGGTCCGAACGCGATATCCAGTGTCTTTAGAGTAACGGTAGCATGATAGATAAAGAGAAATGGGTGGTTAAGCACCGAACGAAAAAGTTCGGGGCACGGCAGGTTTTAACGAGCCTCTGAATAGTGCACATGCACGCTTTCCACCTTGGATCTACCAAGATTACCGATAGTTTCGCTATCTGCATATGACAGTAATTCACGAAATTTCTATCAATATCCCATAACAAGGCAAAATGCGTTTATTAAATTTTAATTTTTATCATTTACAAAGATGGCTTTATCGTAAAAGTTTTAATAGAAAAATTTATTGCTACACACTCGAAATTACAAAATCAAATAAAAATGCAAAGCTTTTAATGAAAATTCCCAAACAGTCGTCTCGCAGCCTCTATCGGCTTCAAATAAACCGCGTCGCTCATATTGTAGAGCTACCGCGTGCAAAAGAAACGGCTGAGACGAGAAAAAAAGCAGACTACCCCGCTCTTCGAATAAAAATTCATTCCCATATCTCGGGTCTCGCATAAACTCGAAAGCGGCCGAAAGCCAATCGGGGATGAGCTAAAATAATCCCTATATAGCTCGCATCAAGCTATTCCCCCGAGGAGGCGAAGGATAAAATGGTTCGCGCGTCGGGAACGGGTATTATAAGGGAATTGGGAAGAAAGGAGGCATATCTTGGCTGAGTACACGCGACTACCCTTATTGTTTCTTCTCCCGATTCTCCCGATATTCTTATATATATATATATATATATATATATATATATATATATATATATATATATATATACCTATGCGCAGTCGCGTCTGACACGCGTCGTCTGTAACAAAATTGTACCTATACTTCACCAATATTCGCATATATGTATATATATATATATATATATATATATATATATATATATATAAATATACGTACGTCGATGGAGCGACGCATTTTCCTCAAGCACGACTGATGCGCTTTCTCTTCATCTATATAGCAGATTGATGTCATTTCTTGCGAATTACTTTCTAATTCCACTGGGAGTAAACGCCATGTTTTTTAAAGATGGCTTCAAAATCTTTTCCTTATTGAAACTTCCTTATTTCCGGATTGATTTAGAAATTTAATACTGAAATTGATATTTAAATAAATAAGCCATTAAAAAATACACTAACCATAAGCGAAATAATATATTACTATTAATCTTATTATTATATTAAAAATCATCGTATACATATTTTTATTATTAAGTGCCAACGATACCAACTAATATAATGCAACATTTTATGTCTGTGTAATCTTGCTATGAAAAGTGGTTTTTATTAAAACTCAATTAACTTCAAATAATAAAAATAATTTATTGTAAAAAATCGGATTCAATACGTTAATAAGTTTTATTGTTGATAATATAAAAATAATATATTTTTACCGTAATAAATTGATGATTATACTTAAGCAACAGTAATTCATAACAATACTCTTCAGTAACCACTAAAACTAGTAGGCAGACCCCATAAAAAAAATTTTAATATTACTATTAAAAACACACTATTAAGAAATTTCAGAATTCCAGAGAATATCTTTATCAATTAATACTAATGAAACAGAATCTAAAATCGTTTTTCATTTTAAATCGATGAGTGAATAATAAGTTAAGTCGATATCGGCTCGGAGAGTAGAAGCTATCAGCTGACAATATATGAAAGCGTCCACTGAAATGGGGCCAGCGATGTTCACCGCGTGGTTTTTTAAAATATTCTTTATATAACTCGATCTAAAGTAAAAAGTCGAGCTTAAAAAAAGTTTTTCGATTGTGCGAAGCGATAAAATTTGTTTTATTCATTTTTCTTTCTATATTATGAATAGTTTAAATTCATATATGGTGAAATTCTTTAGTAATTTTCATTTTTCATACCTTCACCGCTATACTATTATACCGATTGAGCAGAAAATTGTCTCTTTCTTAAATAATATTTTGCATAAACATTAAATCATTGCATATATTATTTAAATTCGCTTTACTTACGTTTGATCTACAATGACTGCAACTTTGTAAGAAAATTTAGTAAAGAGTGTTGAAATTAGAATCTATAACAATTTCATAACCAAAATTATAATAGATGAAATTTTACGAAATTTTACGAAAAAAATGTCCCCAGCATTTGACGGATTCGCATGAAAATTGACAGCAATGCAGAACAGTCGTCAATAAAGAAAATAAATTATATAACAGCTGTAGAATATTACACGTAATATTATTTACAAGAAAGTACTTTTTGCTCGATGGGTAAAAAGTATGTTAGCCACCGCTGAAATTTTAGTTTTTCTTTATTTTTATTGCTTTGTTCAATATACAAAACATTTAAAGCCAACGATATTCGTTCTATTTAGAGTTGAGATAAGAAGTATTTTATGATCTGAGGGAATGTTGCAAATATTAGTTACAGGTATATGCAAAAGCATGTTTTCATCCGTATTGGTCTGTTTCATGTCTGTCGTTGAAAATAAATTTAACATTCTTCGATCTTCCAATGTACATAGTTTTACCGAAATTCCAAAAATTTTACGAGGGGCATTGAGAATCCCAACATTATTCGTTCGTAATCACTTATATCATACACATACGATCTTGTGCAGAATCGGCCGCGGCGCTCATGCTTATATATGGTATTCACTTTATAATATTAGCTCCGACGGCGTCGGTATACCGCTCGGCTGACCTATACTAACACCTCGTTAAGGAGGACCGTAAAGGCTGGGACCAACTATAATGCCCCGATGAATCTGATTCGATTCGAGCGGACACGCGGGCGTCGCTTTAACTTCATTAATATAATGAACCTCTGCCTCCAAGATAAAATTGAATTAATGCAGATGAGGACCCGCGCGATTCGCTTATCGGTTACCAATAATAGGTATATATATATATATTATATCTACACACGCAAGAACAAGTGACGAGTTTCGCTGCATGCAATATTCTACATATTATTATATACATGTATTTTTCGTCGATCGCGCTATCGTCGCATTTACTTTTATACAAATTCGGCATATTTTCGCACAATTTGTTACTTTCCCTCATTATAACGATCCTTCGCTGCTCTAAATGTGGAGTATGTAACCTTTCTAACGTTATCTATTACGCTCTAACATTCGTTTACGTTGTTGTTACGTAGAAGAGGGACTCAAACTCTGCAGATACAATTTTCTAAGTTTGGTTTAAGTGAAGTTAGGTTTTTTGGAGAATCCTCGAACTTATGAGTAAGCAAGTTTCACATCAGGTCAACAACGGATTTATTCTTAAAAAAAATACGCTGGTAATATTTACAATCTTACATTTACCTTAGCCTAATGCACAAATTAAACTCTCAACTTTATGGTCAAAACATCAAACTATTCGTATGAAATTAAAAATCAAATAAATAATTCTAATTTAGAACTCTATTAATAATGTTATGCGAATTTGGATATCGTAAAATATAAATTGAAAATGGTAAAATAAGGAATACGGCGCTATTTTAAAAGAAAAGGAAGGAAAATAAAAGGTACAACATATTTCGAATAATTTTATGCTTATGCAAACATTCGAAATCAGATGATCCCTTCGTCTAAATCTTTCGTAAATAATTAAATTCAGTAGATCTACAGTATATCTTTCGCCATACATATTTCAAAATTATATCCGTTATAACACAGTCAAACGTATTGAAGATGGGAATTTCTAAAAAAAGTGTCTTGGAAAAAAGCTCGGGTTATTTAAATCTACACAGTAAAAACAAAATTTTCATCAGAAACGATGGATAACTTTATAAAATTTGAATTTAATAATTTATAAAAATTTTATAAATTTTTAAAATATATAAAGCGTGTACAGAAATTAGCTCATGAACGTCGCACTTCTAGTCCTAGCCATGTCTATGTACGCATTGTCATTGTCATCATTGTCAGTCAGTTCCTTAAGAAGAATCTACGTGTATTTAAAAAATATGCTGAACCATAAGATAAACCATAACATATTTATAAAATTATGAGTAAAAGTTGTAGTAAAAGATATTAGTGAATAAAGAAAATATTTTATACACAGATTTTACAAGTCCCAATAAAACTCCACAATATATAAATAAAAATCTGTAAATTCCTCGCTGATTTTCAGTTGATTGCATTCATAAAAGTAAGTAATAATAAAAGTAACATAAGTTGCATTCATAAAGTAAGTAATAATGAAAGTAACATAATTTTACTTGTTTAGTATTAATTTCAATATTAGATTCTACGAGGGTGACTGTACTTATTTAATTTTTTAAGTATTTAATTATAATAATTTTATCTTATATGACTGTAAAACTAATAAAAATATTTATTAATTTATATCATACTAGTCAACATAAGTAGAATTTACAGTAAAAAAAAGTGTTTCACATAAATGCAGATTTGTTAAAATATATATTTTATACCATATACATTTTTTCTTTGAAACTTAAATGTTACGAAAATATAGAAAACTGCCATGAAAACTGAACAATATTATATAAAATTATAATTAAAAAATTATTATTAACAACAGTTTTTATATACGTTTCACATCTATCGAGCAGATACCGTCACCATCTTGTTTCAGGGTATGCCGATTAAAAATCTTGAAAAATATCCACAAATATTGATATTTCTCCAAAAATATCGCTTGCATTTACAAAATACATGCGACAGATAAGATATATTTTAATAAAATATGCGACTTTTATTTAAAAATTTTTTCCAAATTTTTCGTATTTTTCGAAATAACTTCAAAAAGCTGCAATTTTTATAGTCTTTGAGATGAACATTTCACTGTCACCAATAACTACTAGGATATTCATAATCAGCATCTCAAAAGACATAAAAATAAAAATCGGATTGGTAATCGGTTTGGATTTAGAATCGGAATGGAATTCGTATCGATTTTTTTAACAAAAGCGGATGAAGGGACTAATCGGGAGTTTATCATCTCTGCTAGCTTGTCGATAATCCTTTGGCGTTCGCCGGTGGCGCACCACTGGTATATTATTTACTTTTTTGAGTCATAACACCGAAATTACTTGTTTCAAAATTTATTCTAAATTTATATTTATGCGTAAAATTTTACCTTGTAACTTATAAAATGTTTCTATTTGCTTAATTTTCCTTATCTGCAATAAACTCATGACATACAAACTTTACGTCTCTGTCTATCCAATCATTCCATTTGCCCATCAAAATATTGCAGTTATATATGACTGTTGAACCTTTATCTTACTATATGTTCAGATATTAAAGGGCTCCTACATTATTTTGCTTATATCGAATACGTAAACAAGAACTAATGTATGCTCTTGTTATTTGTAATCATAAACTTACCGGTATCGATAAAGCTTTGCAAAATATGAATCGATTTATAGCTACTGTTGCCAAAAGTATAACACTGCACTACGATAATATATACTAATATAGCTGCTAAAGCATTCGTAGAAATATATTATCTTATCTATACAGATATCGAATTAATTATTGAATAACCTCGAAATAATTTCGTATGAGGTGTTTCATATAAGAACGTTAAGTAATTCAAACTTTTTGCACAAGGAAGCTTGCTGCTGCAATTTTATTATTACAGTCGAGTTCATTTCGTGTATATGCCTATAATATATAATATTAGACCCTCACACTTACATTGTTCAATGCGTAAAAAACCATCTGTGCGTTAATTTTTTTAAGAGTTCTTTGCAACCGTTTTTTAAAAAACTCGAAGACATGAAAAATTATTTCCTTTTAATGAATTATAAATTAATGACATGTTCAAGAGTTTACTTTGATTATATAAATAAGAAAAAAAATTGTGATAATTCTCTCTCCCTCTATATATATATAGCACATTATTTTATTTTAATATATTATTGTAATTTTAATATAAATTAATACATTTTGAATAGAATATCAGATTATTTTCTACCGCGCAATTTATATGAGCAAACCGGAACGAAAGGGTTAATTGAATCTCATAAAGAAAATATTTATAAAATATTTATAAATATTTATAAAAACATAAAAGTATTAAAAATTATGAAACTATATTGGTACATTTATTATATCTAACTTCCACTTTTAGTTGATTACCACTTCATTCAATCATATACCAAGCTTCAAATTTACATTAATGGATTCAGTCCAAGGTTGCTCATTGAGTATATCCTAAATATATATATTTTCCTTTCAATGTTTTATGTAAAACAGTAAAGAGCAACAAACTTCCCGAAGATCGAACGAAGTATCTCTCTTTACACAGTGTGCAATGGGAGTACTATGGATGCATATCGGTATACATAGCATTAACCATTGTAAATTAGAAATTGTAATAGGCGGAATATATTATGAATATGAGTTTCTTCTTTAAGTAGGCTTAGACACGTTAAACAGGCTTAAAAACGCAGGTTTGGTTACGATCGAATCGAACTTTGGTATTTTTTACACTTTCCTCATAAAACTCATCAATATATGTATAATCTTTTTATTATTCTGCATTCAAGGAATAAATGTCCAAAGAATAAAAGTTTTTTTAAACTATAATATAACAATAATGCAAGAAAATACCTCATCCTTATCTTAACATCGCCAAATATTACCCTTGCTCGTTCAGGGATAAATTGATATAAACACACTTTTATGCAGCAGTAAGTAAAAGTAAGACCAAAGAGGAAAAATTCTGAGAATCCTACTTCGGCATCACAGAATACACACGTGCGCATACGTACGCACATACATACCGACACAGACACACGCGCACTTGCACGCACATCACACTAAAAGAGAGAGAGAGACAGATATATATATATATATATAGTTTGAAATCTGTAGTTCAATACGCAACGGGTCGTAACTTTAGAGCATATATACATGGAGGTTGCATGTAAATGGAAAGGCTGTGGAATGGTGTGAGAGAGAGAGAGAGAGACAGAGAGTGAGAGAGAGAGAGAGAGAGAGAGAGAGAGAGAGTGAGAGAGAGAGGTCCGAATTATGGGTATTTCTCTGTTTCTCTCGCACAGCGATTGGTTGAAAGTTTGCTTGTTCTTGCTTCTTCTTTACTTTTTTGGGTCTCGTGGACGAATTTAACCAAAAACTTCAACCAATCACAGTAATTCTGCGAGAGAGACAGAAAAACCCCTTAATTCGGACCCCTCTCTCTCTCTCGCACCTTTCCTCAGCGTTTTAACACGGAATGCCACCTCTATGTATATATGCTCTAAGTTTGCAACGGAGCAGTTGGGGTACTGCTGCTCGCGTGCTCCTGACGCCAACAATGAAAATACGTGCGCGAATAGAGCGCAAGCATAACTACGCGCGTTATGCTATCTTATGTAGTGGAAAATATTTAGAAGTCATGTTACTTTCACCGGTATTTGACGGGCGCGAAGCAGGCGCGCATGCCCGATTTTTCTGGAATTATGTTTAAAAATTCCTTGGTTAAATATTTGCTCATACGTGCACTTTATTGACGTTCGGATAAACTATTTTTTATACTGTTTAGTAACACAATTCAGTGGTTTTTCAATAATATTATATATATATATATATATATATATATATATATATATATATATATATATAATTTGCTTGCCAAAAATATCTTTTAAAACATCTGATATCTAAATCGTTATATAAAACTAAAGATTTCTTTAAAATATCTAAATTACCATTATCTTATATTTAATATACGAATAGAAGTAAAACAAGTGAAGGTAGAACATTTGTAGGAGTTAGTTTGTTAAAAATTAATTAAGACTGAAATTGACTCCTAGTATATAATTCAGAATAATTCTCTTCCAGCAGATTCCGAACTTTTAATCGAATGACTAATGCCTTCAATTTGAAATGGGTCGTTAATCCATAGAAAAATTCAGTTTCAGAAACAGATATGAGTTCTTATACGAAAACATAGCATATATGATATTATACTTCTATAGAATATATAATGTTTTCGTCGGTTTTACAGTCTTTGTAATAAACTAATACATTATAATTCTCATAGTAGACTTTCCTTGTTAACAATCACCCGACATGACAATCACCCAACTATGATATCCGAACCCTCTGAAAAATAGCAGAAACGGATCGAGACATATCGCGTCGTACATGGAAAAAAGAATTTGGTTGGTGGAGAAGACAGTCAAATTTTTCTTTGTTAACAAAATTCATTTGAATTTTCATATTTTAGGATTTATATTTCTGATTCTACAGAGATGATTATAAACAAGGATAGTCTGACGTCAACCTAATTATTGTAATAATATTATTTTTCTTTAATAAAATGATTGATTGCCCAATAATAATCGGTATTAGTTTGATTGATATTAGTCGACGGAAGTGGAATTATTAAGCTTAAATATAATAACAAATTTCTTATAAAAAGTATCACGATTCTTTTATTGAGAACAAATTAATTTACAATGTAATTCATATGTTTATCTTTATATCAGCTTATATGCATACTTGCAGTTTTTTTTTAATAATAAGTATATCATGAACCAAAATTTTTAAATGAAGAAAGTAAATAAATTTAGAACAATTGCGCATTCCATAATTACGAAGTTACATAATATACTTGCTTTAATTTATCATATTAACAATTGCACGACGAAAAAAATAATAAATATGTATGAATAATGATTACATTGCATAAGATGAATATATAAAAAAAGGTGGGATAAACTAGAAAAAAAGAGGTTATCATTGGAAATACATTTATGAATCACGTCTGAATATATTACGAGCGTACTACTTGATTATTTCGTTTTCACTAAAAATTCGTTATGGTGCTTAGAATAAAGGTAAATTACGCAACTGCGCGAATAATGATGTTCGAGAAGAAATTATTTAACGTATAATGAGTAAAAATGAAACAATTACTATTAAGAACATATCGCTTGCAGGCAAGTGGGAACGCGAAGGAAAGAATGTAAATGAAAAATAAAAGTCGCGTGTATGCATGCAAATATATGCAGATGAAAATATAGAGACCGAAAATATTCCGAGTACGAATTACCGCGACGACCTTCGTCGATCGTAGGTGTGTCTAAAATAAATTTTGAACGAACGAAGCGAACAATATAATAAATGTAGTAAAATAACTACTCAATATGGAGCTTGAAATAAGTATTCCAGCTATCACATATACGTAGGCGCGTCAACTTCGATATATATTACTTTTTCGAGCCATCGCTAAAAGTCAGACAG
The DNA here is from genome assembly GCA_018907035.1 of Sycobia sp. Sy_11. NCBI lineage: Eukaryota > Metazoa > Arthropoda > Insecta > Hymenoptera > Epichrysomallidae > Sycobia > Sycobia sp. Sy_11. Next base: position 1,213,999 of record JACCIC010000101.1, read on the forward strand.
TGAGCGCCTTATCATTTCTCACCCCCTTCCGCTCCCGCAATTTATTCCCGTCAATTTCTCGGCGTCCTGCGCGGGGCGTAACAGTTTCAACACCCCACCTGCCCTCCCCTTCGCTTCCCCTACTTAGCCCCATGCCTTCGCTAGCCCGCGAAGCGCAAAAGCCGGCGAAAGAACCCCCTCACTCTCGATCTCTCCCTGCCTACCGACACTAACGATGCTAATGTTTTTAGTCGCGCGCGGCAATGAGTCAGTGGCCAAGGTCATTTGTTTCGACGCAATTTGTCCCGTTTCTTTACGCTCCGAATATAATATACATTCGGAGACCTGTCAATTGTCTGAGATAAGATAAAATTAGTTCGTTGACTTATATGTATGCGGTGTGGCTGTAATTATTTGTTCCATTATACAAAGCCTCACACTCTGCGTCAGCATATACATTTTGAAATAATGTTCTATACTAGTTCTTTGCTTTAAATAATAGCTCTCGTGACAAAAGTCAGGGCAGGTACAATTAGATTTAACGCATCGGGTCGCGTTTGAAATCGAATTATGTGATCGCATGCTCCTTTAAATACCATTTTTTTTAAATAAGAACGACTGCAAGCACTCAGTCAAGTTTAATTTTACCCGAATGATAAAAATAATATACCAATTTATAAGCTTTATAAAACAGAGTTGGGACGGATATAAAAGAATAAAGGGCGAATTTTTTAAAGAAAGAAAAGCTAATTAATTATGCATCTACAATTGTGTACATGAATGCAACGCTCAGAATTATACAGAATCTCTTTTATTTATTCATTCGATTGTTTAAGGGATAAGATAACATAGTAATTCCAACGTACTCGTGTCCCGGGTTCGTAAATCAATAAAGTTCGATATAATATCCTAGAAATCATCGCCAACTAAAAACAATTCTATAAATCTTCGAAAATCCGATCGTGAACAACTTGTTCGAAATCTTGTAAAGGCTTGGGGCATAAACAAGACGATATCGTCTATATACGGTTGAAATTTATTCGACCAACCTATAACTATATGTAGCTTCGATGCTCTCGTACCGCGGGGTAAAACATGGGATCGCCGCATAAACCACATCGGAACAAACGATCCCGATGCGCATTTTAGGCTGCATACTTTGAAAAATAGATTTTCATTGGTTAGATGCTTTTTGAAACGAGTTTTCAAACATTGTTAAACATTATACGTGAAAATTGTTTATGTAATATTATTCCAAATTAAAGTAATATAACTACTTTACCAAAACTTTGCTCTTAGTTATAGAAAAATATTTTCTTGGATAACATAGATATTGGTTCGATAATAATCTTCTAACCAATTCCGTATATTTATATAATGAAATCCTCAATAATTACAAAAATATTCTCGATGTATTTTCTAGGCATATTTTTAATGTAAGACATATATCATATTTGTGTCTTGTTAAAACTTTTACTTTTCAATTTAGAACCTTATATTTTTATTTTATATTTACTGCTTTTCTCAGCATATCATAGACAAAGCATATTATCCCTTTTCAGTTTCACAAAAGTATCATAATTTGTAAATAATCAAAACTCTTAAAAATACCCTTATATCGATTACTACTAAGTGTAGATTATTAAATATATAAAATATGTAACTTTTATTATTAAATCTGCATAGTCATAGTAGTCCACCTGGCGTCATAGATTCATACTGATTAAAATTCTCTCTCCAATACTGATCGTTCAATTGTAGCTCTATTCTAATTAACCCGTTCATTACTTAATATGTGGATATTCAACACTAATAACAATGTTTTTTGTTATTTAACTTCCCTTTAAAATTAATCAGCGAGGGCGGTATGGAATGCGTCTGTAAACAAGGAATAAAATAGTTTTTACGGAGATATCATATTCTTTATTAGTCATGGAATTAATGATCAATATAATACTAATGGAAGAGAAATTATTTCTTCCGTTTATTATGTAAAAACGAATCTCGGGTTATAATTCGTAATGCAGAAAACAATAAGAAAAATTCTTTGTTCTTAGAAAATTATTTCAACTCTACAATGCTAAAGCAATTTGGTTTCTTTATAAATATTTGCCTAAGTAGTTGCTTTCAAGGACACGAGTTTTCTTTTATATATTTCATTACGTGCCATGCAAAATTTAAATCTTCTGAATTAAAATATAATATTCCATTTGTGTTACAAAAAGATATCCATTTTAATCGATAAAATAGCCCATCTCATAAATTAGACTTATCACGATTGAGTTCACGTTCGGTAAAAATTAATTTGCTTTCTGTTCTACATCCCGATAAATATTATGTGCTTTCATTGACATCTAAATTGTTAAAGTGCTTTGAGCGATTTTTTTGTATTTTAGTTAAATTCTATTTAATTTACAAGAGAATGTAACTAACTTATTCAGCTTTAAATAGTTTTAAAAAAGGTAAGAAATCACCTTTTGAATGAGCAATGTTCAAGAATGGACAATCTTACACGTCTCGCAATCGATCAACATTGAATACTAATCCTCATTTTGCTATTGTAAATCTGATTTTGATGTAATTTCAAAAGAGATTTTAGTGTGTGATGTGAAAATAAATATATAATTAAAAACGTTGAGTGACAGCGATCGAATTTTTTATTAAAGCAAAATAATCGGTAAACCAAATATTCTAAAATTTCTGTTTATTTTCTGTGCATAAAACATTAAAATTTTTTTAAAATAATTTAATTGTACTTATGTCAATTGCCCATATACAAATATTTTTAATAAATATTTTTTTATCAGTCTTACAGTCCAATCAATTCAATCTAAAAATACAAATAAAAAATAAAAATAAAAATAAATAAATAAAAATTAAATAAAAATTAAAAATGAAAATAAAAATAAATAAATAAAAATAAAATAAAAATTAAAAATAAAAATTAAATTAAAAATTAAATTAAAATTATAATGACAGTCAGACTGTCCTTGTTTACACCCCCCCCCCCGTAGACTAATCTGAAAATAAAATATTAGCTAAAAAAATTCTTTGTTAGTAAAGTGCAGTCTGACTGTCCCCACCTTTACCTAATTGAAGATCCTGTCCAACGTTTCAAGCTCGCTACGGCTCCTCATCAGGGAGTAAACTAAAGCTTATATTCTGATCTATATATACCTCATCCCCACCACCAAATTTAGTAAATTAAATATAAATTCCCCCTCTACACAAATTATCCAAAACCAATTAATTTAATAAGGAATGATAAACACTGTCCAATCTAGCAGACTCTAACATTAAATTCACATTATTTCGATTCCTGGAAATGTGAATACTTTCAAGACTCTCCCATTTATACTTATTATTAATACCATGTTCCAAAATATCCAAATTCACAAAATCAAATGAATGTAAAAACTTTAAACAATGCTCTTTTAAACCGGAAGTAATATGTGAGCTACGTAAACTATATTTATGTTCATAAATTGTCTTTTTTAAATATCTACCGGTTTGTCCAATGTAGTATTTATTACAATCCATACAATTAATCTTGTAAACAACTCCAGATTTTAAACATAAACCATCCCTATTTTGGCAATTATTAAATAATTTATTAAAATTGTGAATATTTTTAAAGAAAATCTGAATGTTATATTCCCGAAAATTTCTTTTAATTCTTTCAGACAATCCTCTAACATATGGCAAGACAATAATTTTTCCTCCGTTAACATCAACTCCTGCACTATGTCTGTTTTCGGTATTATAAATGTCAAACAATCTCTCAGCAATTAATCTATTAATAAATTGAATTGGATAACCATTATTAATAAAAGTTTCTCTTACTATCTATAAATTATTTTGTCTAAAATCTTTATGTGACAATTGTATTGCTCTGTCAATGACACCCTTTAATGCTTCAATTTTGTTTCCGAATTGGTGGTGTGAATTAAAATCTAAAAACCTACCTGACCAAGTAGGCTTTCTGTACCAATTAAATTCCACCTAAAAAATTTTTTTGTAATTTTTTTAAAATAATGTAAAAAATATTGCAAGACATCAGTTATACATCTCGATATGAAAAAATTCAGAAAATTTAAATCCATCTGAGCATCAACATCATACGGCATATATACAATCCACTTTAAATGACTGATTTTAGTTGCAATCCCATGTTTATTCTTAGTTTTAATGCGTATGACAAAGCAGTGCCTTATCTTATTCTTTCTTTCATCTATTTTCAGATTAATAAAACTATTAGCGAAATTCAATTGTCTCCTAATATGTTGTTAAATTTTCAAAATTAAAGTCATTAACCTATTAAATCTATTATTAAATTTTTTTAATTATTTTAATTTGATATACTGATCATTCATTGTAATGCTATTCTATATTATTTATTATACGGTTCAATATGATATTTTATGATTATATTTAATATTTTCGTCGTAAAGGAATTCAATAAATAAACGTTATTGAGTTAAAATAATGTATATGTTAATATCAATGTTGAATCAATTTAGCGTAATGAGCGGATATTATGTAAAATAGATCGTATCTTGTCTTTTTAAATAAGTATTTTAGGTAATGATAGATCATTCATTATTCACAGTGTCTACATTACGTATATCAAAATGAAATATATACAGAAAGTTTAGTTTATACCAACGATTTAGTTTATACGAGATCAATTAGTAAGCATAGTTGCTAAATCGAGTAAATGGTCCGTGAAATGCAGAAAAAAGTTTACCTGCTGATGATGTAAGAAATGTTTTTGAAATGGTGTTATAATTGTACATTTACTAACACAGATCTCGATACGTCATAATTTAATCGGTGGTAATTATAGCGCACTAAAGCTCCAACTTAAAAAATCTTTAAACAGATAACAAAAATTTTAGATTCTAGCTTCCATCCACCTAGCCAATTTACCGATAAATATTCCTTAATTTATCTCTTATAATTGTATTCTCGACACTGTACTCTCGTGCAGTTCGTCATTACCTTAGAATCTCACCTAATAAACTTGCCGATGAAATTCACCCGAATTCGTCTCTAGACAAATGTTCGATCGTGTAGATACACATATAACCTTTCCGCTAATCGAACTTACAAGAATACCCTGGAACCGCGACGCGCGCCCCTATTACAATCAAGTCAAAGAGCATTTTTTGCGCCTCCTCCTATATACAACCTGTCTGTCGTCCTTTCGCCTCGGTCTCCTCGTATCTTTACCATGTACAGGTTTGGGTCGGGGCGAAGAGGCTCGCGTGCCAGGGTAAATGGGATGCGAATCGAATTACATGGCACGTACGTGCACATTTGATCGGGGGCTAAAAGCGCCGACCACCGAAGTCTGCGCGTCACGCATCGTCGCGGCTGATGCTAATGAAAAATTTTGTTTGTGCGCGCATTTAGAAATTGCCTCCCAATGCCAGATCAATGGAATCGTTATCAATGAAACCATTGTACTTTATTTATCCCACATCTTTTCTACGTGTTTCTTTTTTGCATTTACATAACTTTTTCTCTTTTTTGTGTAATTGGCAATGTTATCTACAGGTGTTTACCACCTTGGAATTATCAATTTATGTTATTCGGAATGTCAGCGAAAACATAGCTAACAAATTTAATATAATAATTATAGAAGCTATTTACTAAATAGTACAAATATAGACGTATAAACTTTTTTTAAAAAGCTTATACATTCTTAAAATTAAAAAAGATTTTTTTCTTTATACTGTAGCTTCACAGTTCGGGCGCATTGAAAATTTTTGTCATAATCGCAATTATTTCAGTAACAAATAATAGTATGAAAAAACCAAGAACCTTTTTCATTCACAATTGAATTTTTCACATTACTTAAGTAGTTTTCAACTATAAAAATAGATCAAAATATAAAATTTTTTTGCGTTAAAATATATTTTTGAGAAGGTTATTATTATCTAATGCTTTTAAAAAACTGTACACAGACACACACGCACGCACACACGTAATCACACTCGCGTGCACACACGCACGCACGCATGCATTCTCTCTTTCTCTCTCTCTAATTAGTAGATTTGCTTTTAACAAATTATAAAGATATAAAATGTGAGAACTTTATGTAATTTTTTTAAAACCGGTTTGTAAAAGTTGATCAAAATTTTTTATCATATTAACGGTATATATATTAAGTGAGCTTAGAAGAATTACTGCCAAGTTTTAATTTTTAGTTACAATCATTGATTTTAATACTCTTTTTTTAGCCAAAATTCCAAATAAACAATTTTATTTTTGTCAGAACTATGTTGTCCTTTATAATATCAATCTAGTCCAAAGCTCTTTTTGATGATTGTCTCACATAATTTAACCAACTTTTAATGCATTTTTTGCAAAAATATTATAGATTTATCGGTATTTTACGTTAAAAGTTTTTATAATTTTTGAACAAATGTGAAGACATGTTTAACGAGCCGCAACTATGAACAAAATGTAATAAGAGTACTCGTCATCTTTTGCTGTAACGCCATTTTTGTTTCGAATAATTAAATTTTACTCTCTCTAGGGGCTGCATGACCGTGACGGGATGAGAGGGCTTGACTATGACTGAGGGTGAGAGGACTCTGACCGGGGGAGCAAGAAGGGGCGCTTGGTGGATGTACCAGATCCTTTTAGATCTGTACAACACGAAGAGTTCCGCATCCTTCCCTGCCTCACGAGTATTTGGATCGGGAATTCGGATCCCTATAAACGGGCTCTCCGAACGACCTGATGGGAGAATTCCTATAAACGGGTATCCTGAGACAGATTGCGAAAGTATGGATGCTATGTATGGATGTGAGAGTCAGGGAAGAGGGTAAGGCTCCTCGGGTAACTAAGAAGCAGCCTGCGGCTGAGAAACGGCAAATCTCGGTCTGCTAATTTCACCCCTAATCCAAAGTGTTAGATACCGTGCTGAAGGATGAATGGCACAAAGGTGAATGTGTCGCAAACGGTTCCTTCGGGAAACCAGGCCGAATCCCATCGAATTGCAGGCCTTATCCGGTAGTTTCGGCCCATGCCGGGTGGACTATATATATCCGCAACACTCGTGAGAATAGAAATGGATAATTCTAATAACACTGAGATGGAAATAGAGGGGGAGCACGAGTTGGAAGAAAGTCGGGCTTTGTTACCGACAGAAACCATCTCGGAAGTACCTGTTCAAGTCACTGAACGGGGAAAAAAGAGTGCACATGAAGGCGCGGGCATGAACCGGAACCTGAGTGGAGCACAAAGGAGGAAACTCCTTAAACAAAAAGTAATAGAAGAGGGTCTACCTGTTCCTAGATCGGGGGCGGGGAGAAAGTGGAGGCAGGCAGAAAAGAAACGGGCACTAACCGTACTGAGTACGTCGGCCTCGGCTGCTCCAGCCACTGATTCGGGTAAGAGGGGGCCCTCAACCAGCCTTGGGTCTACTGAGGAGGGACTCAAAAAACCGCTCAAAAAACGCAAGGAAGGCACGTACGCAGGGGCAGCATCTCACCTGCCTAGAGTGACACTCACGTGTGGTGAATATCTCGGTAGGGAAATGCCTGCAGAAACCTGCACATCACTGAAAAAAGCAGTGGTGAAGGAAATCTGTGAAATTGATGATTTCGCACCGAGGTTCAAAGAATCCTTTCCCAGAAGGGGAACAGTGGTCTTTGTCTGCGAGGACAAAGACCACTGAGAAAGGAGGATGAGAATCTGAAGCTGGAGGACTCGGACCTCAAAGCCAAAGTAGTATCTCCGGAAGAATTGAAAATTACAAAAGTAATTACAAAGATTCCGGCGGAGATAGAAACTGTCCCGGACTTCCTAAAGTTGATCCGAAGACAGAACAAAGGAGTGGATCCATCAAGATGGGCGATCATGAACAAGTCTGCCGACGGTAGTCTTGTTGTTGACGGTTACCTTTAAGGTACTGTCTCGGCAAAGTACCGCTGGAGCAATGGGAGAATCTTTTACGGAATATATATATATATATATATATATATATATATATATATATGCGACATCCTGATTTCATCCCTACATATAATTATAACGTTAAATGAATAAAATTAAAAACACGTGTTAAATTTAAAAAATATATTTTTATTCATTTGCTCTATTTCCCAATATACAATATTTACAATATTTAGTAATATACACATAGATACGTAATATAAATACTTTGTTACTTTAGTATAACATAAAATTTACTATTATAATATAATTTTTACAGATACAAACTAATTCTCCATATAATTAATATAACAATATCCATAGGTTGAATTAATACTTATTATAATATTCAGACTTCTTGCAGTATTACCATGTATAATATTTTTCAATCTCATGAGGACATGGGCCTAAAGATGCTATTTTGATGTCTAAAAATTATAGATAGTACAAATTGAGATTTTAATTCTTGTATTCTAATTAGAATATTAAATAAATAATAAATGACATTTACTAACCAGTTTTATAACAGCTGTTGTTGCATTTAATGGTTGCTCGGTTACGGTAGGTATGTCTATCATTTCCACAAACATATTTAGCTTTTTTTGAACCATAACATAGACAAGGATCTTTCTTCTTTTTAGAAAAAATACTTCTGGGTTTGATGGGCAGTTCTGGAAATGTTCAAAATATTATTTTTCAGCAAAAAGTTCTTAATAATTTATGAAAGTTATAAATTTATAAATAGAAAAATCATACTTTTACTGTTAAGACAACTGTTAGTACAATTAATCACTGCCTTTTCATTACCAAGCACTGAAGAAGATGCTTCCAATTGATTAGGGCAAAGACATTCAGAATTAGTTGGTGAACACTTTTCGTAAGGTAGAACTTTCAGATCTAAAAAGTAATATTGTATCATGAACTTTTCATACCTCTTTATCTTTATTATATTATATTATATTATACTATATATATATATATATATATATATATATATATATATATATATATATATATACGAACATACATACATACGTGCATACATACGTACATACATACATACATACATACATACATACATATAAATTATAATAATAAGTCAAGAAATGAAAACAATGAAATTCTTTACAAAATATCAAAAAAACCTACCCAGGTTACCGCATTTATTCATACATTCAACTGCTTTTGCATTCCAGTAAGCTACTCCATTGCTTGCACATACTGGCTCAAGATGAGATGGAATTTCGCAATCACACATAGTACAATTAATTACTTTCCAAAAAGATACAAATACTGAAAAAATAAATCTATATATCATTATGCAAAAAAATTAAATTTTAAAAGGTAAAGTAAATTTTTTAATTAAATTACGTACTGGTCAAAGCAAAGCGAATAAAGGCTAAATATTGCATTTTTAAAATAATGCCAAAATAAATTTTCAAAGTATTTTATTAAACTCAGAAAAATAATTTAGTAATGGCAAATTACTAGTACAAGATAAGATCACTACTGCGATTAATTACTAAATTCTGTCAGAAATGTGACACTTAATATAGTCTTTACAACGACTAATTTTAAATGCTAATATATGCTAATATATGTAAACAGGTGAGTCAATGAATATAAAACATAGCAGTTTTCTGTATAAAACTAATATTTATTAAAGCATATTGTAATAATAAAATATTTTTAAATATATTAAAAATAATATTTCTGTATATTGTTGTGTTCGACCTCCACAGTTGATGATATAAATTTGCAAATATAAAAATATTTGCAAACCTTAAATTTTATATTTCTATTATAAACGTTTGATGACTACGGGGATGGAGTCAAAAGTCAGAGGAACACAAGTAAAAAAGGGTAAATGACCTGTGAATACTATAAGATTTATGAATAAGGATATGGTAAAGTTATTTTTTGCTCATTCTAACATACAAACCGCATCTTCGCCACTTAAATCCAGTTCTCGTGAGGAAAAATGTACTCCTTACCGAGTACGAAAATGCTTCTTTACGAACCCGTTACTACACTCAGCTTTGCTTTGGTCCGTAAACCTCTCTTTTTTAAATAAAGATGGTAAGAAATGCACTATGAGTAACGCAATAAGTAATGAAGTTCATTGTAATGTTAATAGTCATTAAATTACTTTAATAAAACCTGCGATGGGAATTAGCTTCTTCGTTAACATTTCAAAATATTGACATTTATTAATTGAAGAAGGATGTAGAAATTATAATCAACCCGAGTACAGTTCTGGTTCTGGTACAGTTTTGGTTTTTCTAAAACCAGACATAGTTAAACTGATCTGTTAAAAAACCAGAGATCGGAAATACAAAAAATTGTTGATATCTATGTACATACTAGACTGTAATCTTTTAAATAGCTATTTAAGAATTTCTGAACTTGTATATCTATATTACCATGACTATTTTATGATGTGAAACTTTTATTATTGGTAAAGAAGAAAATTCTGAGGAAATTACAAATTAAAAATAAATATACAGAAACAGAATTGAATAGTTAATTAATAATTGAATTAATAGTTGAAGACTTAAAAATGAAAGAGACTTCTTTTGGATATTATTACAAAGGATATTCCAACTCGAAAACAAATTGGAAAATACCAGGCACAAATAATGTAGAAATGACGTCCCTGAGTGAGTAAACGTAGAATTCAATCATATGCAGACCCTGACCAATGCCTCCCCTATAAGTTCGATATTAGAGCTTAGAGTTTAGATGCCAATTAATTATTAAAAGATGCTATAAATCGCAATCCAAAACATAGGCAAATGTTTGAAATTTATAGTGACGTTTTTTTCATATTTAGCTTATTATACTTATTGCGTATAAAGCTATAAGAATAAAAATATTATGAAATTATTAGCTGTTTTTTCATACTTCTTTTTTTACGATAGTATTTGGTGAGTGAAACTCTTTTAGAAGTCTACTGACTTTTATTATTTCAAAAACTGTTCAAAATGTCACTAATGTGTAAATTTCTCAGCGGACGATACGTATCATTTTCATTAAGAATTTATTATAATAAATATTATTCGTTATCTCTAAAAGTCCTGAGATTTTTGTGTACTTCTGTCATCATAAAATAATCGTTGTCTGCATTTGCATTAACAACATAGAGTTACTTATTTTACGTAGTTGCAAAATATCAATTTCTGCAGAAATAAATATATTATGTTGATTGAATCTTTATGTAAAATGTATACGTCATTAGTTATCGTGTGCTCTTAAAATAGTAATATTTAAGCGACGATCATAGAACGATTTTGAAAAAAACTTATCCCCATAAAAGTCTATACAATTATACATTGAAATAATGAAATATAATTATAAAATAATAAATTCTATAAAACAAAATGTATAGATACATGAAAACATAAAATAGTGAAAAAACATATTAACTTATTTAGCAATGTTAATTCGTATTATTTAAGTAATTTTTATAGTATCTAGATAATTCTTAATCTATCTATCAAACGTATTAATAATAAAATTTTAAATAATTTAATGTATATCCGTTAATTCATTTTGATTTATATATGTATAAATGTTATTAACATCTGGATTTTTTAGTTATTTGTAACAGTGGTATGATATCAGAAACTTTTAATTAATACAATATTTAAAGTAATCACTTTATTATATTTGAAGTATTACTTTTCAAAAAATATTTTTTCACACTTATACTATAAGCTCAAAAAGTTTATAACTCAGTTTATAACTTCATAGTTGAGAACTATTTAGGAAAATGGAGGAGAAACTCGTTTTATAATATGTAATTATGTAAAGTCGGTAGTATGGTTTCTGAGTGCTGTCCGACATATAACGAAAAAAATATATCCATATAATACTTATTAAAATTTATAAACATACACGTATACGTGAATGTATGTATGATAGGAATATAATTAGGTAATTAAATTATACAAATGGTAAAATGGTATTAATACGTTATTATAATTTTATTATCGCCATTAATTCAGCACACCTGCACTTGTTTATGAAGCATATTTTGATTTTTCGGAATTTTGGGATTTTCTGAATAAAGCAAGATGTTTACATTAGTATCGAATCAGCCATAATACCTCTACTATAACAATAGCTTAAGAAATATATTATTACCCAAGTTGATTATACTAATATAAGCAAATATACTTCAGTAAATACTGAAACTCTTTCAAGATTTAGAGTGGACTAATTGCTTGAGCACTCATGAATACAATGTTTGAATTGTAATTGAGAAACAGAAATGAAGTTTGTCTTCTTCTATAATCCCAATCCATATCCAATTGTCGACCCATAAGCCAAAATGACATCAGTATAACTAACATAAAAATCACGACTTGTAACATTGTAAACTAGTTTTGTATAATGATACTTTTACGATTTCGTGTCTAAACTAGGCACTAAACTGCCTCACGAGATAAGCAAGCAATTTGCATACACGTGCTGAAACGTGCTATTGAATATTTTATTTTAACTCCTACTTTTAATTAAATACTGGGTCCATAATCTAAGATCTAATTTAACTTCAATATAAGTTGCATAAAAATATAATGACTTCTCAATTATTAATGGACCAAATACAATTACAATTTATTAAAAATATACATAGTATAGAATACATAAAAACTGTGAGAAGGCTACAAATAAATGAAATTAAGTAGAAATTAACACAGTAAGTAGAATAAAATTAAAAGAAACATTTTTAACTCTGCGATAAAATATAAAAAAAAAATTATATGCAAAAGGAAAAATAGACTTTGATAAATTATTATACTTAAAATTAACGACAAAATTAAAAAACAAAGAAAAAAGCGAAAAGATTTCAAATAACTTGACTTGAAAATATTACTTTTTATTTATTACGTATATATATATATATATATATATATATATATATATATATATATATATGTGTGTGTGTGTGTGTGTGTGTGTTTTACGTGTTTCCCTTTTCGCACACGAATGTTGATGCGAAAAGGGAAAAAACTTCTCTTCACTTCACCCTACAAACTATCTCAATATAATTTAAGCGTATCCCATCCACTCTAAGTTTCCTCAAAACGTATAGTGGCCGAGAAAAACCTATGGTCAAACCCAGTCGAATAACTGCTGATTATAGGAAAACCCACTCCGGAGCGGACAATTTCTTAAAACTGCTCAATTTGGGCATCCTTCATCAGATCTGCAAAGCTCGCATACTAAATTTATCAGTTGCACAGTTCTTGCGCATATTGTCTTATAATGAGCAAATATACGTGTAATTGATTAACAAAGCCGAAACATCCGATTAGATATCCATCCAGATACTACACGCAACGAACGCTGCTTTAATTATACCCAGTCACTGAGATATGACTTTGTCAAATTGGGAAGATATCGGTGTTCTTCATCTATGATTTTTTATAATTTAATAAAGTGTAGATCATAATTATGAGGTTTGAAAAAATGATAATGTACAGTCTATCATTTTACAGCCCCCTAGTAAAAGTTTTTGCACTGTTCATGAATTATTTGTTAATTTTATTTTATATTAATATATTTCGTAGCTATAAGAACGGATTATATTATCAAAGTAAAAAATTGTAATAAATTAGAACTTTTTATAATATATTTATAACATATTTATTCCACATCTATTATTCATATTCAAAAAACGACCAACTTATTTATCTATGAATAATTTTATAATGAATTTGATAAATATAAGTAATTAATTTTGTATATCAACATGTCTAGTTAAATTAATCAAATTTATTGGTCTTAAAAATTCTGATTTTGAGTAAAAAAAGTTATAGCTATTAACTCATAAGTAATATATTTTTAAAAAACAAATAATTTACAAAGTACTTGTCATTGGAGAAACCAGAAAAAATAAATTCCTGAGACGTTCGTAATAAAAATAATAAATCTTTTTCATTAAAGATAAGAATTAGTATACAATATAATAATATTAAATCAAAATTTTTTGATTTATAATATAAATATTTGAAGTTTTATATACTGAAAAACACAAAATGACGTAATCAGAAAATGCAGTTTCTGCTTTAAAAATTTATTGTACAAAATTTCTGTATGATTTCTCGTTTTGAAAGGATAATTAAAAATTTCAAATATCAAATTTCAAATTCCGTTATCCAACTTCAAAGTATTTTTTTGTGCAAGAAATGCACTGCACTAATATTTTAATCTAAAGTATTTTTATATATTCTGTTTAATCATTATTAAGTAAAGAGCAAAACATCTGTTATGCAATAGTTCTATTTTCATTGAAATTTAAGATTCAAAATATCTAAAATTTTATGATTCGGTTTTACCAGTTATATTCAAATATATTTTCTTTTAATACATACTAATGCTGCTTATTGTAACGTTTACAGCATATGAATAAATTTTCGATTGCGTTATGATTTAATTTTTTATCGTCTGTGTACCATCTGTTTTTACGACTCAATGTTTAATAATATTATTTATTTCAATATTATTTTAGATTTCTTAAGAAGATAAGAATGTATTACAATATTTTAATGATAGTTTACTTTTATTTAATTGTTCTTTTCTCTTCAAAATTGCAACTAATATTTGACTTATCATTATTATCTTTAAGAGATATATAAAATAGAATTTAGCACTAGAAATCATTAAAAATCCTTATTAAAAACGATTATTTTAATAATCTATAATATAAAATTTTCTTGAATTGCAATCTCATAAATCAAAAAAATTTTAAAAACTAAATTAAGTTTGCATCTTGGATTTTTAGTAATTCTCGTAGATCTATATATAAAAAGCATTTGATCAATATTGCAAACAGTTGAAAAATATTATAAATAGCTATGTAAAAAATGCAAAAGAAAATATATAAACAAAAAACTCGAGGAACTATAAAGCAAAGTGATTTTTTACAAATATTTAAAAGTTATAAAAAGATAAAATGTACGCGATTTTACACTGTTTTAAAGTCCAAAAATAAATAAAAATGCAATCATTGTATTAAATATTATATACTTTTTATAAAGTCATATTTTAACTACTTAGAGACTCGTTAAATTCATAACGTAATTCATTCAACTGGTTGAACCATAATATTTTTAAATCTTATTTTCCTACGTAATCATCTTGTTTTTCAAGGTTTTGGATAATATGATAATATATTTTCATCAAGAAGATTATAAATATTTTTCAAAATAATGAGAATTCTATTTACGTAATTGGTTTCACCATATTAAGCTCAAAGAGAAATATCTGTGCAAATTTGTAATCATTGAATTGTATACGATGTTGCTACTGCTAAACTATTCAAGATCGGAATCATATAAATGCGTTTAAAACATCTTGATTTTCGAAAGAAATAATCTGTCGGGATACGAAGAAAGTAGAATAAATATATTTGATAATATGTTATATTTATAGCTAAATAATGGAACTGGTGATAAGCCGACGTATATCAAGCGGAGAAGTCTGATTGAAATTTTGCTTTTTATCTTTAGCAGAGTCCTATGTATTCATCTTATTTCTAGCATAAAAAGAGATTATTGACTGTTTCATCCTATAAATTTCTTTGGTTTTTTAAACATCAAAAAAATATGAAATGTCAAACATTTGATTTTCCTTTAGTTTCAACAATTTAAATAGGTACTATAAATAATAATATAGATGTTTAGGCCACAAGTCAAAATAATTTTTATATTCTTATAATTACAGAAATAGCAATAATTTTCGTTTTCTAACAAAATATATCTGTCACCAACGTATAAATAATATAAGTAATATAATGTATAAATAATATAATACGCGTAATAATTTTACATCTTTATAAATGGAACTAATATATATATATATATTTTGTCGATAATATTTAATATAATATATTATGAAGCGGTTTGCAAATATAGTTCTTGTAGCGATACTGCACGATAAGCGGTCGGGAAGTCAAAATTATATTTCAAAAACGAACTTATGCGTTTCAAATTAATATTTAGGTAATAAATTATCAGAATGTATACACATTGTTTCTCATGAAGATTTTCTCTTTAAGAGGTTTCTTCTGTGTCGCGAGCGTAGGCTCGAGTAAATGCGGAAACAATGTATAGGATTACTTCTTTGTAAAGACTTCTGCGATTGTTGAGTTATCCACAAAAAGGGGTCCTTTGTCCGTGAAGTTTATAAGTGTGTGACGCGCGCGAGGCGCGGGTCCGAGTGTATGGCGATGGATCCATGCGCAACACATGTTTGATCTTAACGCAGAACGCGAGGAGCTGCGCCTCGAATTTTTTTAGTGTCAACTCTAATAGTAAGTCTCCACCTTTATAAATTCTAGCATTAAAGTATTTATTTATCGATTCAAATTCTAGTTTTTATATAGGAATTAGCTTAGTAAGCACGTAAAACATATGTTTATAGATTAATAAAGTAGTGCTATAAATTTAAATGTAATTTTATGATTTTCAATGTTAGAATTATTTAGTCTGATATTATATTAAAATAATGTATAATAGTTTCTAAGAAGTTTTATAATATTGCGTTAACATTACACACACACACACACACACACACACACACACACACACACACACATATAGGTTTAATTTTTCTTTATACAATTCTATATAGTTATAAATTATACTACAGAAAATGTTTAGTTTTAAGATTGAAAAATAATATAAATACGAGATTAATGTAATATGATATTTTCGAGATAATAATATAAGGAAGAAATGTATATGCGATATATGTATATACGCTAACATGACGATCGGACTGAAACTATAGCTACAAGCTATCTAAGGATGGTACTAGAGAACGCCACCTCAAGGTATGCCTAGTGGCGCCATCTCTTGGTCAGGCCGGAAACTTGCAATGGGAATTGCAGCAGCCAGAACCTGCAAAGGAAAATAATAATAAATAAAAGATAAAAATAAAAGTAGCGAGAAAAGTTATAGGGATGCTGTGAACAAATAAAAGGTATTCGCATAGAAGGAAGATATAAGAAGAGAAATAAAAATAGAATATGCATGTCGAGAAATGAAGAAACATACATATATAAATAGATATAAAGAAAAGCATAGGCAGAGAAGGGAAAGAATATAGTAGGAAAGACATAAAGGTAAAATATGTATGCCGAGAAAGAAAGAAACAGACATATAGAAAGGGATGTAAAGAAAAGCATAGGCAGAGAAGGAGAAGCAGATATAAGGAGAGAAATAAAAGTCAAATATGCATCCAGAGATATATAAAAAAAAAATACACGTACGGAGAGAAATATAAATGAAGACTGAGATACATGCAGAAGAAGGTAGACAGAGAGAGAAAAGAAAGATATATAGAAGTAAACAAGAAGTGAGAGAGAGAGAGAGATAACATAACCTCGAAACGGGTAAATGCGATAATGAAATTGCAAAGTAGACGCGAGTAGAAATACTAACTTAAGTAGATAAAAGAAGAGAAAAAATATAAACAAGCATACGTGGCAAAGGTCCAAAAGCCATGTAGACACCGCAAGCGGGAAGTGAAGATTTGAAGACACGTGGCCGCACCAGGTTATGTGCAACATACTGGACGCCGCATGGGCCGCTGCTCGAACGAACGCAAAGAAGCCGCACACACAAAAAAAGGAAGCAGCAACGACAATCGAGCTCAACGATGTCAGCTCAACTAGCAGGAAGGGCGCGTGGAGACGCTGAAAAACACAACAAGATTAGTGAGAGTCGGAGATACACAGCGTGCGACGTCCGCACTGCAGACGACCGCACTGGAAGTAGCAGCGAACGTGAAGACGGAAGTCGCCGCGGAGAAGGAGCGGCCAACAGCGCCACCGCACCGAACTACCAACAGGGAGATATATATATATAGATATATCTCCCGGGTAAATTTGAAATTGGCGCGCGACACAAGTCAGAAAACCAGACATTGCAGACCGATAATGTCGGTCGAAACGGTATGAAGATGATGGAAGAGCCAGAGATTGACGCAGATCGGAGAAGACGCACGATAATTGGTGCAAATTGGGGAAGAAGGCTGATAATTGGAGGATGGCGAAAAGAAGAGCTGCGATTGGAGAATCGGAGGTGAAGATCAAGAAGAACTTCAGAAGATTTTGAAAGCCGGTGTAATACACACGTGTCGCAGCCATTGTCGCCAAAAGTAAAATCGTGAGTTAGTATAACGAAGTAGATTGTGTACGGAAGGGAAGGGTGTGAAAGACTAAGTACGAGAGACAGTAGTCGGGAAGTGGAGTGGTGCGTGAACAATAACTGTGCCAGTGGTCAAAGCCGATTGTGCGGGCAGTTCCAGCCAAGACAATAATTTTCTTGTCTTTTTTTTTCTTTCTCTCTCCCAGGGAGACCACCGCGGAAGAGGAGTGACTAGCAGCAGTGAGCGCACGAGGGGACGCCCTCGTCTATACTTAGCGGTAGCGGGTGAGTGGGCCTGCGCGCCCTTAACTTGAACTATTTATATTTGATGTATATTGTGCGAGCGGGGAAAGGGGTACGCGGGGAAATTTAGGCAGCGGCGGCCATCAAAAAGGGGGAGGGAAGTAAGGGTTTTTTTTTGCGAGCGTATGCGAGAGAGCGCGAAATGATGGCGGACGCCAAGATTAATAAAATGTAATTTTATTCTGTAATAAAACCAGTTGTGAAATAGAGTGCGGTATATCTTTTTTTTGCTGTAGTAGTCGAGCCAAATATTCACATATATATCTAGGTAAAATTATGCAATAAGAAACCTGTATGCATATCAGCCCGAGTTCCCGCCCTGGAAGCACTCAGGAGAAGAAAAGGCGGTAAGTGAACTACGTAACGAGCGGAAGGCCGCGCAAGGTTACAAATGGCGCCCAACGTGGGGCGGTAATCGGGCGGCGATAATTCAAGTAGCTTCAAATTCAAATAGAAATTAAAATTCAAATAGAATTTATAATAATAAAAAAAAATTTTCGGAATTTAACAAACAAAAAAAAAAAAATAATTTTTGACATAAAAAAAAATTTTACAACGAAACAAAATTTTGAAGTTTAATAAAAAAAAAAAAAAATTTTTTTTTTTTGAAATAAAAAAAAAATTTTACAACGAAATAAAATTTTGAAGTTTAATAAAAAAAAAAATTTTTTGAAATAAAAAAAAAATTTTACAACGAAATAATATTTTGAAGTTTGGAAAAAAAAAAATTTTTTTATTTAAAATTCTAAAATTTATGATGGAATAACATCTTGCAGTTTAAAAGAAAAAAAAGAAATATTTTTCTTCTTTTTAAAATTTTAAAATTGCTAATAGGATAAGATTTTGATGTTTAATAAGAGAAAAGGAATTTTTTTTTTTTGAAATCTAGCGGGAATGTTAGTATCAATTGGGTGAGGGAAGAAAATTAGGAGAAAATGAGGAGATAAGGAAGAGAATATGCTGATGGACGAAGACAAATAGTAGTTAGTAAATAAAAGTAAAAGTAAAACGAGATGAATAAGTAGATGATGGTAGAAATAAAAGGAGATGAAGAAGTACATATGAACAAGAAATAAGAAGACATAAAGAACCAAGAAGGTTTTTTTAATTTTTTTTGGTACCTGCGAATGTTGGACGAGTGTAATTTTGGAAGTTTGGAAGATTATTGGAGGTGAAGACCGACAACTGAGCGCCGAGGGAGATATTACAGGAAGTTATTTACTTATTTATTATTATAATATATAAAACATATAAATACATACATGCTATTCCATGACTTGTTTAGATATCATATGTCTTTATAAAATCTAATTATCTATGTATGAAAGTTGTATTGATAATATTTATCCACGATATTTGGGGTTCGGAATATTCAGTAATTGTTACTGAGAATATATATATCGATAATGGTTAAGTAGGTAGCCTATACGTGATTCATCGTTAATTAGGTAGGCACTTGTATTGTGAGCCGCAGACACAGGTGGGATGTTCGATGGGAAGACAGAGTCGCGAAGAAAAAGGGAAGTAGCTTAGCAGACAGAGGGAAGTGCTTGGTAGGACCAGTAGATCACGCGAGCATCGACGTGGGATATGTCGTAGAGGTGGCCAGCCGCGGGGTAAAGCTACGCGAGTCGTCCGTTAGCCGGGTTGTAGAAAGGGAAGCTCCTTCGGAGCTATAGGTACCTTTTCTTTTACAAAAAAAGAGAGAAAAGGGAAAGAGGGGAAGGGGGAAGAAAAACAAGAAGAATTTTCATTTTTTCTTTGGTTTTTGTTTCTTTTCTTTTTTTTTCTTTCTCTCCTCTAAATCTCAAGCAATTTCATTATACCGTGCTACACCCCGCACAACCCATTGTTTTCATTTGGTATCGCTTGAGGCCGGTTGGTGCGCCCCGAGCGGCTGCCTTGCTTTGTCTTTTTTTCTCTCTTTTCTTTTGTTTCTTCTCGGATTGTGGTCATTGTTGCCGCGCTTGGCCAACGCATAACGAGGTTTGACGTTCCCTCGTTGAAGAAAGAAGCAAACCGGAGTGACCTGAAGAGAGAGATAAAGGAAGAGACAGCTACCGAGAGGTCGGAAATAGAGCGACAATGGCTGAGTTGTTCCCGCGACTGACAGAAGCCTTGGAGCGGTCCCGCGGGGCTCGAGCTATCGCCCACCGATTCCGCGATCTCACAGATGAAGAGGTCAGCGAGGAACTGGGGGTCCATGGGCTTAGCCTGACGAGAACGGATCCCGACCGTAGGGAAAGATTGCTCCGTTACGAAGTCAAAGAGAGCTTGGCGGATGAGGATGTCCCATGGGACCCTACACTGGATGAAGTGGAAGACGTCCGAACGGCCCCCCAGTAGAAACTAACGTGAGCGATGCTCCACGTCGAGGCAGCCTAGGAGAGGAAGACGGTACGGCTGCGCCAACCGCAGGCAAGAAGAGCGGTCGAGGGAGGCCACGAAAGGGGTCGGCGAGGACAGACACCGGTAATTTTGAACTGGCGGGATACAGTATCCCACGAGGCAACGAAAGGATAG
Organism: Sycobia sp. Sy_11; assembly: GCA_018907035.1. Taxonomy (NCBI): domain Eukaryota; kingdom Metazoa; phylum Arthropoda; class Insecta; order Hymenoptera; family Epichrysomallidae; genus Sycobia; species Sycobia sp. Sy_11. The sequence goes on from JACCIC010000101.1 coordinate 1,234,911, forward strand.
TGGGGGTGCCGGTATCTAGCCCAACCCCTCCACCGCCCACACAATCAAGGCCGGTTGCTCCCCAAAGCAGCGGAGAACCGATCGGCAACAATTTGGAGTCGCCGCCGCGGTCGTCACCGGTCGCCTTGACCCAGGACGACCTTCTAAATATGCTAGGGTCGTTGTTAAGTTCAGCGTTGGCTCGGACGGAGTTGGGACGGAAGTTATTAGACGAGGGAAGGCTGAGAGACGACTCCAACCTAGAAGTCCCACCCCCGGACCAGACTAAGTCCAAGACACCGATCATAGACACGGATGACGATGAAGCGAACGATCTGGAAGCGGTAATGGCCAGAGTGAAAAGCAAGGCGGACCACAAGCTGTCTGCAACACGTAGGGTAGTTCCCAGCCCGCCCCCAGCGAGTCCTGTACTGGGATACGGGGTAGTTCAGAGGAAGAATGAGAAGGCGGGACCGGGCCCGACGCAGAGTTTCCCCGACGTCACCCATCGGGAAGGGAAGAGGAAGCCACGGCGAGTGTCGGAGAGTGGCAGCGAGTCATCCGAAGCAGAGTTATTCTTTTTGTCGGAAGAATCAGAAGAGGAAGAGAGCGAAGAGGAATCCGAAGAGGAACTACCACAAGCCTCCGCCGCGCGACCGATCCGAAGGACCGGTCCGATGAACTGGGAGAAAACACTCCAGAACTGGCGGTTGCGGTACTCTGGATCAGAAAAGGCAACCCCGCGGGCTTCCTGGCAAAGCTGAAGGACTGCAAACACAACGACTGCAAAGACAAGCAAGTTTTGCGAGCTCTGCCAAGTATACTGGAAGATCCGGCGGGACAGTGGCTCAGAGAAGCAAAGCCAGGAATCACCACATGGAAGGAATTTGCAGCCGCCTTCCGTCACCAGTACTTAGGCGAGTGGGACGCCGCTGACCTGGAAGATGAGCTGAAGCGGCGCACCCAGGCAAAAGGGGAAAAATTCGTCCACTACTTGGCAGCTCTCCGCCACATAGTGGGCAGATTCCGAAACCCTCCTTCCGCGAAAAGTCTACTCATAACTGCCTATCGGAATCTAATCCCGGAATACAGTCACTTCATCGCCCACAAACGAATCCGCAGTATGGAGGAGTTGGAGAAATGGTGCAGAGTGTGGGAGAGGATGAAGGAACTGGATAGCGCCCCCACCTCCAAAGGATAAGATTCGGCTGCCGCTAGCCGCTGCGAGGAGTCAGACGGTCAAGAAGGTAGCAGCGGTAGAAGAGACGGACTCCAGCGGAAGTAAGCGGCGGCCAGAAGAAGGGAAGAAGAAGAAGCATCGAGAGTCACGATCTCGAGGAGAGCATGGCATAGTGGCGGGAGTAGACGCGCCGCCGCCCAAACCACGGCCGATTCGGTAGAGGAGATCAGCTTGAGAAGCGCGGGTGCATGGTCTGGACTGGACCCCGCCGCAACCACCATCCAGCTACGTGCAGAGACAGAGGAGTGGCCGTGGTGGGGGCCCGAAAACCAGCTGCCCGCCCGGACGAGAAAGCTGCACCCGACAAGACGGAGGGACGGAGCGAGAAAACAAGGCCCGGCATAAAGGACGAAATAGCTGGAACGTGGGTGGAGAACCGGTACTACCTGCGGGTAGAATTAGCCGGTAATTGATTGATTGATCCGGGAGCGTCGATATCGTTGGCCGGACCTCGGGTGGCCGAAGCATTCCGAGACCGGCTGGCACCTGCCCATCTGCACATAAAAACCGTTACCGGGGGAATTACCCAAATATTGGGAATCCTTACCGTAACGATGGAAGTGGGACGACGGTTGGGAGAAGTGGACTTGCGAGTAATGGAAGTTCTGGATCACGATTTGATCCTAGGAATGGATTTTTGCCAGTCATTCGAAATAGAGGTGAAATTCGGACATGGACAGTGGAGAACCCCGGACATCTCATGGAGAGAATTCGTCGGGGGTAATAACGAAAACGAAGGAGTGTTATATGCAGAATGTGCGGGCATCTCGGAGTTGACCCCCGAACAAAGGGGAGAAGTAGAACGCCTGGTAGAAGCCATCGTGCCTCCACCCTCGGAAAACCCAGGGGTAACCCACTTGACCGAACACCATATAGACGTACAAGAAGCGGCACGGATTAAGCACCGATTGAGGCCTATGTCTCCCAAAATGGCGGAAATATCTGTAGGGGAAATCAGGAAGATGTTGGAGTCAGGAGTAATAGAGCGTTCTAGAAGCGAGTGGAGTAGTGCACCTGTAATCGTGAAGAAAGCGAACGGGTCGTATCGATTCTGCATCGATTACCGAGATCTGAACGCAGTGACCCGGAAGGATGCGTACCCGCTACCGCGCATGGACTCCATCTTGGATAAACTGCGAAAGGCCCGATACCTCTCGAAGATCGACTTAAAAAGCGCCTATTTTCAGGTACCGATGGCGGAGAGGAGCAAACAGTATACGGCCTTCGCGGTATCGGGATCAGGCCTATATCAGTTCACCCGGATGCCTTTCGGATTAACCAACGCTCCAATGACGTTCCAGCGTTTGGTCGACCGTCTGTTCGGTCCAGAGTTCGAACCGCGAGTGTTCGCATACCTGGACGACATCATCGTTGTGACGGAAGAATACGACGAACACCTGAGGTGGTTGGAAGCGGTGTTGCGGAGATTGTTGGCAGCGGGGCTGTCCATCAACCGGGAGAAATGCGAGTTCTGCTGCGCGCAGGTGGCGTACTTGGGATTTCTCCTGGACAAGGAGGGGCTACGGCCCGACCCCAAGAAAGTTGCTCCGGTGGTAAAATTTCCGGTTCCCCGGAACCTGAAGCAGTTACGCTCGTTCCTGGGGATGGTAGCTTGGTACTCGAGGTTTATACCCAACGAGTCGGAGATCAAGGTGCCACTCGCCCGCCTACTCAGTAAGAAGCATGCATGGAAGTGGGGGGAAGAACAACAAGAAGCATTTGAGAAGTTAAAGGAAGCACTGTCGGAAGTGCCCGTTCTGGCACGCCCCGATTTCACCAAACCGTTCACCGTACAGACGGACGCTAGCGATTACGCTATTAGAGCGGTCCTGACCCAGGATTTGGAAGACGGGGAACGCCCCATTGTCTATGTAAGTAGGGTGTTACGGGACGCCGAAAAGAACTATAGGGTCTCCGAGAAAGAAGGGCTAGCCCTGATATGGGCAATAAAGAAACTGCGACCTTACCTCGAGGGCTACCACTTTAAGGCGATCACCGATCATAGTGCCCTGAAGTGGATGAAGAATTCGAAAGAACTGACCGGACGACACGCTAGGTGGGCCCTAGAATTACAAGAATGGGATTTCGATTTGGAGTACCGGAAGGGGGCGCTGAATTACGTACCCGACGCATTATCGAGGGGAATAGAGGAGGAGGAGGAAGTGGCGGGTTCGCGGGAGTGGAAGACGAGTGGTACCTAAGGATGATTCAGCAAGTAGAGGAGCTCCCGAAGAAATACAAGGATTGGTGTGTAGTGGACGGGATGCTATACCGCCGAGGGGGAAAGACAATTATGGCATCGTTAACGGAAGGAAGTAGTAACTGGAAGTTAGTGATCCCCTTCGAACAGCGACGGAGGGTGCTCCATGACGCACACGACGACGTATCCGCCAGACACCTAGGCATAGAAAAAACATACGCGCGCATAGTCCTGGATTATTACTGGAAGGGCATCTGGGCGGACGTAAGTGAATACGTGCGGCGTTGCCCAGAGTTCCAGAAATATAAGGTTTCGCAACAGGGCCCACAAGGGCTGATGGGAGATCGAATCGTAGAAGAGCCTTGGTGTGTAGTAGCAGCAGACTTCATGGAATTTCCGTCTAGCAAAACCAAGAACAAATACCTCCTAGTCCTGCAAGACGTCTTTACACGCTGGATTGAAGTCAAGCCTATGAGTACGGCCGATGGGAAGGGAGTAGTGAAAGCCTTGGAAGAGTTAGTTATTTTTCGATGGGGAACGCCGGAGTACCTACTCACCGACAACGGAAAAGAATTCGATAATAAGCACCTTCAAAGGGTGATGGAAGAATACGGGATAAGGCATGTTACCACACCGCCATATCACCCGCAGGCCAACCCTGTCGATAGGGTCAACAGGACACTGAAGACGATGATCTCGACCTTTGTCAGAGAAGATCATTGGGAATGGGACCAACACCTACACGAATTCAGGAACGCGATTAATACGGCCTGTCAGTCTAACCTGAAAACGTCACCGGCATTCCTAAACTTCAGGCGGAATCGCAACCCAGTGCACAGCTTCCGAAGGGAAGTAGCAGGAAGAAGAGAGGTGGTGAGAATGAAACCGGAAGAATGGGAGGATAAAATGAAGAGACTAGGGGCCATGCGGGACCTCATACGCCGATATTTAGACCAAGCCCGGGAGAAACAACGGAAGTTCTACGACAAAGGGAGACGGGAAGTGCGGTTTCAGGTAGGAGACCTGGTGTGGAGAAGAACTCGCGTACTGTCAAGCGCGATTAATCGTTTCAATGCGAAACTGGCGCCCAAATATGAAGGCCCTTATAAGATCCTAAACGTCCTTTCCCCAACGGTTTACGTACTCGAGACCAATACGGCAAAGCGCGTCGCGAAGGCCCACATATCCGAGCTTAAGCGATACCTACCACCCCGGGGTACCCAGGGAAATAACCAGGCAGGGCCCATAACCACAGGGGGAAACTAATCTATATGTTAATTGTTTCAGAGACGGAAGCAGTGACGGAAGAAGCAGTGAAGGAAGAAGAGAAAACGGGAGTAGCAACGGAATAGATAGGGGGAAAATTAGGTGTAATAGGGACGGAATTAAGAGGTATGGAGAGCAAGGAAGGGGAAGGAAGGCGCAAGTTAAGCGTGAGCAGTGAGAGTAGCGGGGAATATTTCACACCACAGGGGAGGGAACCAGAGGAAACGATGATCCCAAAACAATACCCTCTCGGGTTGGGTGGCCGGAACTGGGCCGACATCCCGGTCGACGAGGAGGAGGAGGAGGAAGCGTGGGGGGGACAAGCCTCGGGAGAGATAAACGCGCAGGGACCCATAGAAGAAGGGGTCGGAGGAGAGGACGCTACACAGCAGAAAGGAGGCGCCCCGAAGGAGGAAGAGGGGGCCACTCCCAAGGGAACAGAGGCTACGGGAGAGAGAGTGAGTAAGGGAGCCATCCCGAAGAAGAGGGAGCGCTCCCTGGAAAACCGCCGGAGGGAGGTAGGTCGGGTGCCACCGCTGCGGCACGAGTCCGACAAGGCACCGACAGCGGACGATGGACAGCGGCCCCCCACCGCAGGACCAATACATCTAGGCCTCCCACTCCCCCCACCAACACCCAGGGGCCCACAGGAGTGGGATGAGGAAGTGGCCAGCCGACCCGAGCCACCGGAGTTCGCCGCCGTGGGGCGCCGAGCAGAGGAGCTAGAACGCCGTGAAGCTCGCCGGTCCAGGCGATACAACCCCTGCCGGCAATTCGAACGAGAAGACTTTGAGTCGATCCTCTTCCGGCGGGAGGAAGGGGCCGGCGCAATAATCCAGGCCGCAGCGGGGGTTCTCGGCCAGGCAGGGCCGCTACCACCAATCCAGCCCGATACCACCACTAGAGATTCGGCGAGGGAGATTCCCACGCCTACAGAAGGGAGGGGGGCCAACAACAACAGGCCCCCGCGAACGAAGCCCGTAAACGCGACCGGCGAGGCGAAGAGGGAGAGGAGCGGAGCTGGGTCCACCCCGAGAGCGGGGCCCGCATAATCCCCTTCGATCCGGCGGTGGACCCGGAGCTCGGGCAATGCTTCAATTGCCGGAGACCGGACCATCGCCGCCCCCACTGCCCCGAACCGGTGCGGCATCGCGTCTGCCACAACTGTGGTCGACGCGGGATGGACCTGGAGGACTGCCCGCGCTGCGCAAGGGCATACCAGCCACAAGGCTCGAACCCGAAGCCGCAATCGCCAGCGCTGACAGTCCTAATAGGGCCCCGGGAGGAGCTGTGGCCGAACCCGTCGCCGAGCCCCATGCCGAACCCATCCCCATAAGCCAGGCTGGCCCGATGGTGGCAAGAGGGCTCGCCCGATGGCCTCTCGACGAGGCCAAGAAGAGCTGCAGAAAACCCAGCCAACACCACGGATAGAAGAGCCCCACCCCGAAGGCTGTCCACGGAGCAGATCGAGGATCGGCAGAGACGGACCCTCGAACTGCTCCGTGAGACTCAGGGCCTACCAGAAGGATTACGGCAGCGAATATTGCGACAGGCCTTCGGGGAGGAGGAAGAATGGCCCGAAGAAAGGAACAGCGGTTAGGGGGAAGAGGGAAGGTAACGGAAGTGGAAAGGAGGAGGTGACGGAAGTAGAATGGAGGATGTGACGGAAGTAGAATGGAGGATGTGACGGAAGTGAAAGGAGTAGGTTACGGAAGGTGGTAGGAGTAGGTAGTGGCAGGAGGGATGGGCGGAGAGATAGGAGAAGCCAGGGGGGAAGTAGGAAATGGAGGGGAGAAAATTAGAGGGGTACGGACAGTCGGGGAAATAAGAGGGGGAAGACCTAGGGCAAAACCAGGTAAAGGACGATTCGCAGAGTAAAGGGGGGGAAGCGAGAGGTAACAGCGAGCAAAACAAGCGAAAACTGTAACGTGTAATCAATGTAAACGCGGTCCACTCACCGAGTGTTCCGGTTTAGGAGGGGGGAGTTTGCAATGGGAATTGTAGCAGCCAGAACCTGCAAAGGAAAATAATAATAAATAAAAGATAAAAATAAAAGTAGCGAGAAAAGCTATTGGGATGCTGTGAACAAATAGAAGGTATTCGCATAGAAGGAAGATATAAGAAGAGAAATAAAAATAGAATATACATGTCGAGAAATGAAGAAACATACATATATAAATAGATATAAAGAAAAGCATAGGCAGAGAAGGGAAAGAATATAGTAGGAGAGACATAAAGGTAAAATATGTATGCCGAGAAAGAAAGAAACAGACATATAGAAAGGGATGTAAAGAAAAGCATATGCAGAGAAGGAGAAGCAGATATAAGGAGAGAAATAAAAGTCAATTATGCATCCAGAGATATATAAAAAAAAATACACGTACGGAGAGAAATATAAATGAAGACTGAGATACATGCAGAAGAAGGTAGGCAGAGAGAGAAAAGAGAGATATATAGAAGTAAACAAGAAGTGAGAGAGAGAGAGAAATAACATAATCTCGAAACGGGTAAATGCGATAATGAAATTGCAAAGTAGACGCGAGTAGAAATACTAACTTAAGTAGATAAAAGAAAAGAAAAAATATAAACAAGCATACGTGGCAAAGGTCCAAAAGCCATGTAGACACCACAAGCAGGAAGTGAAGATTTGAAGACACGTGGCCGCACTAGGTTATGTGCAACATACTGGACGCCGCATGGGCCACTGCTCGAACGAACGCAAAGAAGCCGCACACACACAAAAAAAAGGAAGCAGCAACGACAATCGAGCTCAACGATGTCAGCTCAACTAGCAGGAAGGGCGCGTGGAGACGCTGAAAAACCCAACAAGATTAGTGAGAGTCGGAGATACACAGCGTGCGACGTCCGCACTGCAGACGACCGCACTGGAAGTAGCAGCCAACGTGAAGACGGAAGTCGCCGCGGAGAAGGAGCGGCCAACAGCGCCACCGCTCTTAGCGGCGCCGCACCGAACTACCAACAGGGAGATATATATATATAGATATATCTCCCGGGTAAATTTGAAATTGGGGCGCGACACAAGTCAGAAAACCAGACATTGCAGACCGATAATGTCGGTCGAAACGGTATGAAGATGATGGAAGAGCCCGAGATTGGCGCAGATCGGAGAAGACGCACGATAATTGGTGCAAATTGGGGAAGAAGGCTGATAATTGGAGGATGGCGAAAAGAAGAGCTGCGATTGGAGAATCGGAGGTGAAGATCAAGAAGAACTTCAGAAGATTTTGAAAGCCGGTGTAATACACACGTGTCGCAGCCATTGTCGCCAAAAGTAAAGTCGTGAGTTAGTATAACGAAGTAGATTGTGTACGGAAGGGAAGGGTGTGGAAGACTAAGTACGAGAGACAGTAGTCGGGAAGTGGAGTGGTGCGTGAACAATAACTGTGCCAGTGGTCAAAGCCGATTGTGCGGGCAGTTCCAGCCAAGACAATAATTTTCTTGTCTTTTTTTTTCTTTCTCTCTCCCAGGGAGACCACCGCGGAAGAGGAGTGACTAGCAGCAGTGAGCGCACGAGGGGACGCCCTCGTCTATACTTAGCGGTAGCGGGTGAGTGGGCCTGCGCGCCCTTAACTTGAACTATTTATATTTGATGTATATTGTGCGAGCGGGGAAAGGGGTACGCGGGGAAATTTAGGCAGCGGCGGCCATCAAAAAGGGGGAGGGAAGTAAGGGTTTTTTTTTGCGAGCGTATGCGAGAGAGCGCGAAATGATGGCGGACGCCAAGATTAATAAAATGTAATTTTATTCTGTAATAAAACCAGTTGTGAAATAGAGTGCGGTATATCTTTTTTTTGCTGTAGTAGTCGAGCCAAATATTCACATATATATCTAAGTAAAATTATGCAATAAGAAACCTGTATGCATATCAGCCCGAGTTCCCGCCCTGGAAACACTCAGGAGAAGAAAAGGCGGTAAGTGAAGTACGTAACGAGCGGAAGGCCGCGCAACGTTACAAACTTATCAATCCACCCTTGTGTTGTAGATGTCAATATAAATGCGACGGGAGATCCTCAAAATGCGGATGAAAGGACCCGGAGAAGGGGGCGCCGTTTTTGGCAGCGTAACGGCGAGGTGCGCGATCATGAAAACTAAACAAGGGAGTCTGTTTTCTGCTTTGAAGTCGCACACTTCGAGTTGTACTTTGACAGAAAATAAATTCTTAAATTTAACTAATATTGCTTATTTAACTTAGTTTAACCATAGATTATGATTAGTTTATATTTATTTTATTATAGTTTAGTTTTTATTTTTTATTAGTTTATTTTTATTCATTATTATCCTTTTTTATTAGTTTACTTCTTAATTTTAGAATTTTAATCTTTAGTTACAATTAGTCTTTAAAATCTAGCAAATCAAATCAAAAGCTTCGAGCGCGACACTGCTCAAGAGAGCAGCTATAATATCTTTACATTATAATATTCTTGAATAAATTTTTCAAGGATTATGCGTACTGTATATTACCACGAAGACAGATTAATTTCATTACGCATTACCTATGACATTAAGCCAACTAATCAACCGATTCATTACTAGTTTGCAATAAAAGTAGTACTACTAAAATGTGATAAAGATGGATAAAGCAGCTTTAATCTACATCTTCTAGTATCGAAAAACTTTGTGCCAATTGTATTAGCACATTTCATATAATCATCAGCTCTAAATTTTTTAAATATTTAATCATTTTGAATTCCATTGCAAATTTTGCGTAACATAAAAACAATTATTGCTTAAGATATGCTTTCCATCTATAATTTTAATATTATAGTAATACTACATTGTGTAACTAGGTAAACTAGGCGTTTTTCGACAAAGATGTATGTTTCCTGCCCAAATGTAGCGAGAGCGCTAATTCGTTTGAGTCTGAAGAGAGCTATGTTCTCGTATGATACATACTATTTTTCCATATAAAGGGAAGAGGTACGTCTTAACTTGTAAATTTCGGCGCACTCTTCATCCCACCAATGTACTGAATTTCTTTTCTCTTTTTTATCACCTTTTAGTTTTGTCGTAGTGCAACTTAAAGTTTTTGTCATATTATTTATAAACAATATATATTGTATTTTTAATTTACAGATGCTATGATATATTTATCACCTAGGAAGCTGCTAAAGTTATTTTCCAAACTGTTTGTAAATTTTTCCCACTTTGTGCCTATCAAATTTCTTTTAAATTAGTTTTTAACGTAATAGCTTCTTTCGAATATTAGTTTTATATAAATATGAAAATTATCTGATTCCTTGTACCGTCGGCAACATTAACATTTCTTTTATTACAAATATTATAACTAGAAAGAACTAATTCCATCTTAGATTGAAAGTCTCTGTGAGTATGGATATATTTGTAGATTTATAGTAGGTTTATATTTATAGTTTATATTGCATATACAATAAATCGTCGAATGAATGGCGCTTTCAATTTGAGTCCATTAGCGTCTATATACTTACTCTTCCACAGCTTGTTGTGAGCATTAAAATCTCCCATTATAATGATGTTATTATTTACTTTGATATTGCTTACTAATGAATCCGGTTGATGTTGTGTTATCCCTGAATTTAGATCGCATACCAACAAATCTAAGGCTGGTATGACATTATCTATGTAAGTTCCGTACATATCAACCGGGCTTTCGGATGTTCGAATATTTGTACTTTCTGTAAACGTTAGATTTTTTTTACAGAAGTACAATTATTCCACTACATCTGGAGTGCTGTCCGTATTTTCTATACGTGATAAAACCGGGAAATTATACTTCGTCACTTTCTGTTAACCATGTTTCTACACAAAGACAAATATCTATGTTTTCTAATTTTTTTCTGCAATTCGATTTGCCTTTGAAGAATGCTTCGCGTATTTCAATAGAGTATATTTAAGTTCTTTGCGTTAGCTGTTTTGTTTTCTTTATATGTCATTTATTTTAATTTACTCTTCTGCGAAAGAGTCAGCTGTGCTTGATTGTACTTAATGATTGTCTAGTTCCTTGTGATTCTAGATATACGATGTTTCAGAAGGGCTCGCAATAACAACGTATTCCCGCGGACCTGTATAAAAACTCGTCCGAATCAATATAACGCTTAGCAGTTTATTTTCATATGGTGAGGTGCATTTCGTTCACAACGTTTCATATGTAGTGTGAATCCCCGGATGTCGTTAAAGTTCCGGTATTTGCATATTGTCGAGCGATTTAGGCCGAGAGTGGTTTTCGCAACAAAAGACGCATCTCGCGAAAGCATCAACCTTCTGTATAAGATTTACGGCTTCTATATAAGCTTGATTTATTTGGCTTTTTCTTATAAGATAAATATACCTTCTGTATAAGGTATTTAGTGCGATCTCCGTAATCCCTAATAAAAATAATAGGGTACAGTATTTTACAGTTCTCTTTTATACAGTAATTTGACATTTGGATAGGAAGTTTAATATACATTTACATGCTGATATATTCGGTTGCACTAATAGATCTGACATTTTGATTTGTAATTTTGTAAGCGCTGTTATCATGTCCGGTCTCTTATGATCTAATAAGTACAGTTCCAAACAATGTGATTAATGTCTTCGACACTTTTTTGACATTTGCATATAGGATCCTTAATAATATTTACACGACCCGTAAATACAATTAGTTTGCGTGATCTATTTTTTAAATTATTGAACCATGGTTCTTTATTATCTATATAATAATTATCAAAGAAATTTCTGCCTTTGTAGAGGCTTGATTCCATAAAAAAATTCTTGGTATTTTCATACATATTTTTTTTAAAGAGAGATTTAAGATCCAAGAAAGGTATTTCGCAATTGTCGAATTTAACAAGTTTTGTAGCGTCCCTTACTAAGGAGTCCATAAATTCATTTCCCTTTATTCCGTGGTGAGAGGAAATCTAAAAAAATTTGCGATCGCAATTATATTTTTTTTCTTCTTGAAATTTTAGCCATTTTTTTTAATTTCTATAATATACGAATTTGTTGTTACATTATATTGAATTTATTGTAAACTTTGAAGAACTTTAAGAGCGGCTGTAAAAATAAAGACATTTCGATGAGTTTGTTCAAGAGCTAAATTCATGGCATCTAGAATTGCAATTGTTTCTACAGTAAAAATCGAGGAGTATGAATTAATTTTTTTTGTGACTTAAAATTGTTCGAAGGACTGTATCATGCAGCGCTTACACTATCTGTTTCCTCATTTTTACTACCATCAGTATATATTTCAAACGCATTCTTCCTATGTATAAGATCTTGTATTCTGCTGTTAGGATCAGGGTGATCTCGTAAAAGTTTTCCGAATTCAATATCAACTGGATCGAAGTTAATAGGATCTTTAAAAAATGAGCATATGGAACAAATGAATCGTTTTGTAAAAATGGTTGTAACGGACTTAATATTTCTAAAATAGATTTATCTAATAAATTGTTATATATTTTTTTTTTTATTTAGACAAATGATTAAAGTAATAATTCATGATGGTATGGTATGTTAATAGGCTTCTGTTACTCAATATCTTAAAAAGATAGCTAAGACAAAGAAATTTGACTCTTTCAGCTATAAGTGGGAGTTTGGATTCTACTAACAGCAAATTTAGAGGGGTAGTTTTACGATAGCCCAATAACATCCTAATGGTAGAATATTAGATTTGTTCTATTTTTTAATAGTTTTTTCGTTTTTTGTGAAAAAAATATAGCTTCCATACTCAGCTATCGATCTCACAAAACTTTTAGAAAATGTAATTAATGTACTAGGATCAGCTCCCCATTTGCAGCCTTGTAAAAATTTTAAAATGTTAAGGGCTCGTTGACATTTGCTTAAAAGTGATTCAATTTGTATTGAGAAAGTCATTTGATAATCCAAAATTATACCAAGGAAACGGGCTGTACTTGATTTAATTATACAATGCTTGTTGATCTCAAAGTATGTTTGGCCTGTTAGTATTTTTAATTTGTAGAAATTAATATAAATTGTTTTGTGGGGAGCCAGATCAAGCCCGATTGTTTGGAAATCTTTATCTGCAGTGCTGACAGCTTTTTGAGAGACATTTTGTTTTTTGAGAGTAAGCAGATGTCATCAGCGAACTTCAAAACAGTCACTGTGTTAGGTATATCTATTAATATATTCGTCACATAAATTATATATAATAAGGGACTCAGTACACCGCCCTGTGGTACTCCTATATAGGAGGACATATGCTGGTCTGTAAAATCTGTATATATATGTCGCTCGTACGTTAAAAACTTTACAAATTTAATAACTTGAATTGGACAACTATAAAGAGAAAGGTTTTCCCTTTATAGTAATATATTTATATAGAAAGTAATTTATATAGAAAGTAATATATTTATATTGACATTATCGAAAGCCCCACATACGTCTAAAAAGACTGCATGGAGCTCTTTGTTTTTATTAAAAGCTTGTTCGATATACATTTTCAAATTAAGCAAATTATCAACGCAAGAATGTCCTTTACAAAATCCGCTTTGATTTTTCGGTAGCAGTTTTTCATTTTTAAACCACCATTGCAGTTTGTTCTTCAGCATAGTTTCAAACAATTTGCATACTGCAGAAGTCATTGAAATTGGTCTAAAGTTTATACCGTCGGCTTTTTTCATAAAATATATATACGATTTATTCCAATCTTCTCGCAATTCTCCTTCTGTATATAATTGATTGAATATATCTAAAAGCAATAGCTTATATTTAATTGGTAGCAACTTTAAAATAAAAAAAAACAATCACGTCTAATCTTGGGGATGCTTCCGTTTTTCTATATTCGAGTGCGAAGTTAAATTCTGTAAAGGTAAAATTCGATGAGAGAAATTCATTGTTATTACATTTAGGTAGATAATTTGGATTTTCAGGGACCCACGGAGGGCAAATTTTGTCTAATGCTGTAACTTTTGTATCTATTTTCCGATTTTCAAGATTATTGAAAGAGAGTTTAGTCCATTTGTTTTTAAAAATTTTAACCTTATTCCATACATACGTACTATTTGTTTTATAGTTAATGGTTTCTACATATTGCTTGAAACTTTGTCTTTTTTTAGATTTGAAAGTTTTGTTAGCGATTGATCTGAATTTTTTAAATTGAATAAAATCATTTAGATCGGAGGTTTTTAGCCATTTTTTGTATGTTGTTTTTCTATTATTTCTAGCTATCTGACATTCATCATCCCACCACAGAACTGGGTTTCTGTGATTTTTGTCGCTTACTCTTGTTCTTACGGGTGTATTATTTAATATGGCATCCTTTATTATATTCATAAAGCTACTACATTTATGTTAAACACAATTATTATCACATTGTTCTGTTTAGAATTGCGTGTAGGCTGTTTCAAGGTTACTTAGTACTCCTATCCAGTTAGTACGATTAGATCTAATTTTATAAGTTTTTTAAATAAAGTCTTATCAGAATTAATATCAACAAAAATTGAAAAATGATCAGAGCCCAGGGTATCATTCAAGACTTTTGTCACAATTTTGTGTGCTAAGTTGTTATTGGAAATTATTAAATCTATATTTGATTTGGAGGTCGCGTCATAATGTGTAACTGTTTTGCCATTATGTATAATTAATTCTTTTTCTTCTATGCATTTGAGAAGGTTTTTACCGTTTAAATCTGTTTTTTCGTAGTTCCATGCCGCATGATGGATTTGGAAAAAATTTGTTTCCATCCATTTAAATCGAGAGTATTCCCGGGGCTCTGTAACATACATATATATTGAAAGAAGGTGCACAGTTTGTAATTTCTAGTCCACAATATTCTATCGTTTGATTTGGTATTTTAAAATTATTAATTTCTTTAAGCGCTATATTCTTACGCAATATTCTATATTTCTACGCTATATTCTTAAAAATAATTATACCTCCACCTGTTTTGTTAATACGATCTTTTTTGTAACTTACAAAACCCGAAAATTCGAAATTTGTTGTTGCAGGTGTCAGCCAGGATTCAACGCAGATGAGAATATTGATATCTTCCATTAGTTTTGTATCTCTTTTTTATGCTTAATTATGCTTCTGGAATTCCAAAAAGTTATTTTCATGTTTGAATATTTATTTATATATCAGTTTATTCTTCTGCTGAGTAGGATTCGTCACTGGTTGTAAGAATGTTATTTGAATCTTTGAGCCTTTTAATAATCCTATTAATTCTATTTTTTAACTTACGATCATTTATTTCAGAGTATAAATCCAGCAGCAACGCGTTTAAGGCTGCGATATCTTCTGCGAATGAAAGAACAAAGTTTGGTAGATTTTGATGTCTGTAAGCTGAATGAAGGAAATCAATAGTTTTTTGAAAGGTTAGGGGATATTTTTCTTGATTGGTTATAAGTAATTGTTCTGCCGGTAACATTTGCTGTTTGATTTCCTCATTACCAATTATCTCATCATCGGTTTTAGTTTTCTTTTTTGGTGAATTTTTTAATTTTGCTTTCTTGTTATTATCTCCTTTATCAGAGCTGGACTGAGATAATGCGCTCGTCGTTGGTCGTTGAGATCGAGAAGGAGGCATAGTTGTTGTAGCGATAGAAAGATTTTCAGAATTGTTAATTTCCTTGTTTGTTTTGTTATTATTTGAAGAAGCGGTCTGGGAGTTATTGATATTTAGATTACTGCTTCCAGCTGGTTTGGAATGTTAAACCTAAGTTTCTCTTGCAGATTTTCGTCTATTTATGGGCAATGTTTGGCTAGATGCCGTTCTAACTTACATTGAAAACATTGGAATGTATCGGTGCTCGGATAAATATAATAGTATATGTTTTCAAAATTTATTTTAATGAATTCAGGTAGCTTACTTACATCGCTTGGATCTATAAATTTTTGTCTTCTTCCACTTAAAATGTGTTGAAAACACTCATTGAAAACTATTGTTCTTAATGTAGAGATTGGAGCATTACGTTTTATTTTTAAATTATCTAACGCCTCTTCAATGACCGTAATGCGGGATAGGAGGAGCGACATTTGAGATAATCATTCTTGTTTGTTTAGTAATTAATGGTCTTGTTGTAACCTTAGTATTTTTTATTATAAGAAACTTGTATTTATCTGTAATTTTTTCTCCTAATTCCTTTTTAGACAAGTATAGACACATTCCATTGCTTGACATTTTGTATGCATAAAGAATCTCACGTGGTTGCACTATTTCTCCAATTGCTTCAACATAATCTGTGAGAGTAAGATCATTTAAACAGTCCATTATGAGTCCCTACTCCCTAGTAGTAAAAAGATCTCTTTGAATGGCTGCTGCACAGTTCAATTTTTTAGAAATGTTGGAAGTACTCGTGTTTTCTGTAGGTACACTCGAATATGTTACAGTCGATTCCATTTTGAAACCGAAAGTAACGTAGAAGTTTTGTATCGCGAATATGCGATTGATAAGGGGCTACAGCCCTCTAAGCTACGCACTTACTTACTTACTCGTATTCTATGTTTATCAATAGAGGAGCACTAGTAGACACGTCTTACCTCTATGAGAGAACTTTCATGACTGAGTGTTAATTTGTTATATTCCTTTCAGATTTATTTCCTTTATCTAAATTCGATTCAATGTATATACATAATTTAACCTTATATCAACGAAAAGATTAATGAAGATCGTGCAGCATTCAGTGGGCGAATCTATCAAGAAGCAGCTCGCCATTTTACAAAAGCTATTGTGCTACTTCGTGTACATCTGACTTAGCGAATTAATTTACTAAAAGTTTTGTTACGTATTGACAATCAATTTTATTGACACTTTTATTTTCTGTGAAAAAGTTGTGAAGTAGTTATAGTTGTTCGGTGATTTCGTCTATGGTTATTTAATGCTTTACTTTAGCTTCTTTTTTCGGCTGTTTAAACTAACTATTTTATGTTTTTGATTGTTGCACTTTATTTGTGTTATCTGGTACAATTTCTATATAGCTTCTCTCTGTTTTTGCTATTATATACATTTGTAATAAAAATAAGAAATGTTACTGTTACTTTTCACAGCAGTATGAAATTTAAACAAAAGTTACCTTTATTTTCCTCCATTAAAAAAAATTATTTTAACTCATATGTTTCGAATAAATAATTGTTTAAATCTTTGGGAATAGTTATCTATTCAAAGTATATATTAGCTAATAAAATAAGTATATATGGTATATTTCTTCATGTTCCACCATATTATTTTGTAAATTATACAGAAATATAAAAAATAATATATAAATAAGTTAATTTATCTAATGTTTTTTGCGCTAGCCAAATATTTTTTACGATAAATTTAGAAATATTTCTCTCTGAAAAATCAAATTTAATCTTTATTATACTAGCGAATAAAATTCAGACTTTCTTGGTAATCGAAAACCATTCTATAGATAATATAAAAATAAGAAACAAACTCTAAAACAAATTTGTACGGACAGAAGGAATATCAGGAAGGAAAACCTGATCACACATATTTTTACGCATAATCCATCGAAATCCCTTGTTTACATAGGATTTTTCCTGTATTATCTCCAAATACAAGCAAAACTAAACTGATGAAACTAAAATAAGCATTTTGAATATACATTCAAGTATTTAAGACAGTCAATAACGAAGCGCAGGAGATGCGCGCAATCCGGTCATACCAAAATATGTCTACTTGACTGTAACTGGAAATAGTCTTGATAGAAAATAAAACAGAGTGAAATGTCTAGAAAATTTAATACAAATTTTGCGTTTTCTTAAAATAACGCTTTAAAGTAAAATTAAACACCGTATTATCTTTGTGATTTTATTAAATAAATTGGTATTATTTAATACTCTTTATGTTACTAGACTAATAAGTTAGTAACTTTCATGTTACTATACATAAAATTCATACATTTTTAGGGACATCGATGAGTGAAAATTTGTTTTCTCTGTTATTACAAAATCATAGTAATAATCTGTGATAAAGCTCGAAAAATTGAAGATATTTAATGTATGTCTTCAAAAATCAATTATATTATGAGGTGCTCCAGAGCGCCAATACTTCAACTCTCCGTAACTTTTTCTAGTTTTCAGTTCATATATGCAGTTAATAGACAGCTATATTAATTTCTTAAGATTATATTTAGATTTGATAAAATATTTGATAAAGGTGATGTTTGTGTAATACGCAATGATAAAACGTATATTTCTTAAGTATGCATCTTAAACAAATTCAGCAGTTTTCTTTCTCTTTCTGCCTTGGAATTGTTACTACTTCAAAATCTTAGTTAATTTAAGAAATTCTGAAATTTCTATATTAATTAATTCGTATGAAATTAAATTAAGTATCTTAACAAAGTGTAGAAGCTCGTTTTTCAAACGATTAGGAAGCAGAAAACGTTATTTCGATATATTGGGATATTCGATCGTAAAAATCCTCTTTGTTACCTCTTGTCTTTCCTCTCCATTTGCATTTCTGGAGAATTCATCATAAGCCGATCAGATCAAGCGCTAACCATGCAATCTCTTACTCGCATAGACGGTATTTCTAGAAAAGCCGCGACGACTATCCCCTTTCTCAAGGTTTATCCGTCGAACCAACGATTTATCCTCGAAGTATCGGACATATAGGATAAGCCGTAAAAATGTTATAGAGTGCAATGCGTTTTCTTGAACAACCAAAAAAGTACACTTCGACTTTAAATAGTTTTCGTAAGTAGAATAAGATTCAGGTATGACCGAGAATATAAAGTAATAGCTAATTTCACTTGCTGAATTACCATGTCGTTATGGCAAATAAAAAAGATATTCCGTTTTAAATAAAATTTTAATATATTTATAAATAATAGTAAATAATCCAATGAATGGATAAAAAAATAATGAGGCTACATATTTATTAAACAGCCAAAATCAGAAGGAATCGGAATGAAAAATAAGACAGTAAATTCGATTTATGGATTGGATCTTTATACCAATTCAGAAATCTGACATTATTTTCGTCGACAATATAAAATGTTACTTGAGATCACGTATTTTATTTTTGTATGAATGTATCTCGATTGGAACAAGAGGTTATATAAACGTACATTTCATAAACTATTTTGTCAGTCCTATTATGCTGCAGTTAACACTATAAAACAAATATAATTTCAATACGAATTTTTTTTTTTTTTTTTTTTTTATTAAGCATTCAAACTTACAAAGTTTATTTTGCTTACATTGAATATTGACAAATAATTAATAGTTACATTAATATAAGATGTAATTTTTAACGCTAAATAAAATTAACAATGCCGAAAATATTGTACATTAATTCTTAAAGACTAAATCTTTAGATTGCATTCTTTCAAAAACGATAAGATACAAAAGCAAGCTCGTATATGCGGTTCGGTGATTATTGGCTCTATAGCAAAAGGGCGTAGTATATTTAATCTAGTTAGATTTTGCAGAAGTTTGATTCTCGGAGTATTGTAAAGAGGACACTGCCAAAGAATATGATTCAAATTTTCATCGGATACATTATCGCATTTACAAGAAGGATTAGAGATGATGCCAATTCGGGCGAGGGATTCGGCTAAGTTGTAATGGTTCGCTCTGCTTCTGTTAATAGTGACAATAAGTTCGCGTGGAAGTTTTTTTTTTGCATACCATGGTTTTCTATTTTCAGTGTTATAAAACAGAAAATATTTTTTCCCTTTAAACTTTGCTTTTTCTAAAATTTTACGTCTAGTTTCAATGAGGGCTGACTGCTTAAAAGTATAGAAAGTGTCGGAAAATGGGATATTTGTTATGTTAGGGATATCTGATGTGGTAGCCCTTTTTGCTAAAAGGTCTGCATTTTCATTACCTATAATACCGATATGAGAAGGGATCCAGTAAAAAGCTATTTTGTTATTAGGGTTTAAGACCTTAAACTTGTTAACTTTATCTTTGATATCGAATACGTATGGATTGGTTTTATTTTTTAAGCTTATAGATTTCAATGCCAACAAAGCACTTAAAGAATCTGTAAATATGGAAAAATCAGAATTAAAATAATTTAAAGCATAATTTAAAGCTTCGTTAATGGCTATGCACTCAGCAGTAAAAATTGAAGCATTTTTATTGATGGCTTTACTTATGGAAATATTTAACTCGGGACAAAAGCAGGATGCGCCCAAGTAGGAGGAATCTGAGGTTTTGCTTCCGTCGGTGTATATGTCGTAGAAATTTTTATTAATAAAATGGTCTTGGAACAGTTGATAAGGATTGGGAGAGACAATGAGTTTGTTGCCGAGTTCGACATTTATAGATATTGAGTTTGTAAGGGTTTCGTACTCGTATTAATATAAGTTGTTATTTCTAAAGGAGCTAGTAATGTCGGAGTTAACGATTGAAGAGATACATTGAGTTAGAATTCTTCTTTTTTTAAAGGCTTTTTTCTTGTGATATGGTAATATTTAAAAACTGATTTATACAACTGAGAATTATTGTTAGCAAGCGTTTTTGCTAAATAACAGTTACATAAATACTTAGTACGTTCTTCTAAAGTTGGAAGTTTCGATTCTCCTAATAATATGTTAGTTGGAGTACTTTTACGGTATCCTAATGCAGTTCTTAGAGCCATAAATTGAATGCTTTCAAGTTTTTTCATCTTTAAAACAACTTTTGGAAAGTAAATGAAGCTACAGTAATCAATCAGGGAACGGACAAAACTTTTATATAAAATGATTAAGGTTTCAGGGCTCGAGCCCCACCAAGTACCACATAGAAACTTTATAATGTTCATGTGTCGCATACATTTTTTAATTACATGATTAATTTGATGTGTAAATGACAGAGAGTAATCGAAAATGATCCCCAGTAAGCGAGCGGATTCACACGATTGGACAGAAACATTTTTAACTTTTAATTGCACGGTTCCGGGGATTATCTTTTTTTTATTAAAATGAATGAACTTTGTTTTACTAGGTGATAACGTTAAACCAAGCGACCAAAGGTTGAAATCGACAGTTTTTATGGCTTTTTCTATAATGTGTACACTTCTTGCGGTCGACGCTGATTTAATAAAAATGCTTATGTCGTCTGCAAATTGCGCAATGGTAACATTCGGATTTACATTTTTAGTAATAGAAGCACTATATATTATGTACAGTAATGGGCTCAAAACGCCTCCCTGATGTACACCTTTATGTACAGTTCTAAAGTTATCTGCTAAAATATCAGTATATATAAATCGTTCGTGACATAGAAATTTTATGAATTTGTTTAATTTTGGTGGCGATCCAAGAGAAGCGAGTTTCAATAACAAAATATCTATGTTAACATTGTCGAATGCGCTCTCAACATCCAAGAAGACTGCACAGACCTCTTTTTGCTCCCTGAAGGCTTCTTCGATTTTTAAAGTTAGATTAACTAAGTTATCGGCGCAGGATTTACCTTTTCTGAAGCCACTTTGATTAACCGGTAAGTAATTGTGGTGTTCGACCCACCATTCCAAACGATTTTTAATAATAGTTTCGAAAAGTTTACATAAACATGAGGTCATAGATATAGGTCTGACTGAGCTGTTATCGGATTTATCTATAAAATGAACGTAAGAGTCTTTCCAACTATTCGGATAGTCACTGTAAAAGTACATATCGTTATAAATGTCTAGTAATAAAAGCTTATATTTTATTGGAAGAAGCTTGAGGGCTTGAAAACTGATTCCATCTCTACCTGGAGCAGACTTATCTTTTTTAAAATCGAGGGCTAAGTTAAATTCTGAGAAACTATAAGGTTTATCAAAAAATGCATTATCTCCGCTGATAGGAAGGGAAAGAGGATCGGTTTGTACCCAAGGAGGACTGATTTTGGCAAGAGCGTTCTGTATCTTATTCGAGGATTGTAAATTTTCGATGGAATGTTGAGGTTTAGTTTTAATCCAACAGTTATTAAATATTCTACACTTATTCCATACATACGTCGAATTGGAGTGAAAATCTAAATTTTCAACAAAATTCCGAAAGCAGCTTTTTTTTTTGTTTTTAAATGTTTTTTTGGCCACCGCACACTGTTTTTTATAGTTAATTAAATCTTCTAGGTTCATCGAGTAAATCCATTTTTTTTCTGCTGCTGTTCTGAGCCTTTTGACGCGGTCGCATTCGAGATCCCACCACTGTACTGGATTTTTTATTGTTTTATTTTGTTTTTTAGTGTTTATTTTTCTAGGTGTACTGACTATTATCGAATTAGTGATGATTTCGACGAAATTATTGTATTTTGCACTGGGGCTAAGATTGTTATATTCAGGGGTAAAAAATTTAGAGTATTGTGCTGTAAGTTGGTCTACATACATGTGCCAGTTAGTTTGAGCAGTGCTAAGTTTAAAAGATTTCTTAGAGTAAAAATATTTTTCGAGATTTATGTCTATAAAAATAGGATAATGATCCGAACTCCAGGTCTCATCTTGCACATCTACATTTATTTTGTCGCATATGTCTATAGACGAAAATATTAAGTCAAGGTTTGAGGTATAATGTGTATGTCTATTGATGTATGTTATCGAATCAGTGTTATGTAAGAATAAATTGCAGTTTTCTGCAGAATTAGCAAGTCTAACCCCGTTATTATCTGAAAAATCACAGCTCCAACAAGTATTATGTGAATTAAAGTCGCCAACAAAAATGCTTGAATCTTTATTAATATTTTGGAAAATTGTGTCCCAATGAACTTGAGAAAGCGTAAAACCTGGAGTTCGATAACATACATAGATATTAAGTGCTGGTTTTACATTATTAAAGTGTACACCGCATACTTCGACGGATGAATTGGGCGAAACAATATTATTTATTTCGGAAAACGCTAGGCATTGTCGAATTAATATAATAATACCCCCGCCTCTTGAGTGGAGTCGATCCTTTCTGAATGTTAAAAATCCTGGAAATCGAAGGCAATCCTGTTCAGTAAGCCAAGACTCCGTGCATATTATGACGTCAAAGTTGGTAAGGTTTCTTTCAATATCTTGAATCCGTTGAAAAAAACTTCTTATGTTCCAATACAAGATTTTTATTGTTTTTTTGTATGTGCCCGTACTATTAGCCATTATATTTTTATTATTTATATGAGCAAAAAAATCTTAAATCTGGTTTCAATCTTCGCTTGTGCTATCTACGTTATTCGGATCATACAGTCATTTACAAATTCTTTTAATGCGATTTCTTAAATTTTTATCAATATTTTCTTGATATATGTCAGTGAGCATGTTAGAAAGGGCTGGAATATCATACGTAAAAGTATGAGCTACGTTTATTATGTTAGACTTATCATAGGTAGCGTGTAGAAACTCTATTGTTTTGAGAAAGTCCAGCGGGTATTTATTGTAGTTTTTTTCAAAAATATCTTTGGCTTGTTCCATTTGTTTGTCAATATCTTGTAGAGATGGAGTATTTTTCGGTTTTTTATTTTTATTTTTGATAACGGAAATTTTGGGCTCTTTATCTGTGTAAGTTTCTACGTTATGCTGCTGTAGTTTTGTGGTATCGCTACTGTTAGAACTTTGTGAGTGAGATAAGGCTCGTTTGGTACGTAAAAGTGGAGGCGGTAAAAATTTTGAAGTAGTAGGAACGGGCTGTGTTTCATTACAGGCAAAAAGATTTTTGCTCGTGTCGGTTGATTTGCCTTCTTCGGTTTTATTTGACAGTTGTGACATATTTTTGTTAGGTTCGGTGCAGGAAGGATTTATGGTCGATTGGGAGAATATTTCTTGATTTTTGCAAAATTTCGCAACGTGCCCTTCCTCTTTGCATAAGAAACATGTAAGTTTTTCCGTTGACAAGTAAATCCAATATACTGTATTTTGATAGTTGATTTGAAGAGTTTCTGGAAGAATGTTTACATCCTCGGGAGATAAGTACATTTGACGGCGAAAGCTTAGCACGTGTGAAAACTGTGGGTCATTAATACCTGCTCTTATAAAGGAAATTTGCGACACTGGCTTGATGTTTATTTTCGATAATTCTTCAACAATAACAAGATGAGGTATAACTGGGCAGACATTCGAAAGTATGATACGTTTTGCTTTTGAGATTAGTGGTCGTATTTCGAGAGTGTGTTTACCTATGTTTACGCTTCTGTGCGATTCAGTAAGCTTGTCCGCGGTTTGTTTACAGTCAAGGTACATACAAATTCTTCCGTGAGAAATTCTAGATACGAATCTTATGTTTTTTGGGTCAACAATTTTACCAATAGCAACAGTGTATTCTTGAATAGATATTCCTTCCACGGAATCTAAAATGATTGCTTGCTCTCTTGTAGGAAATTGCGACTGTTCTGCCATTTGAGCATAAGATACTTTAGGTTCAACATACTGTGAATTGCTAGCCATGTTTTTTTTTTTTAGTAAGCGGAGGCAAGTGTTTCTTGAGCAGAAACACTTGCTCCTAGAGAAGACTCTAGTCTTTAATTGATTTTTGCACTGCACTCACTAATATAATCACTGTATATACAAGTACGAAAATAGAAGGCACTCGCTCTCACATTCACGTGTAAACACGTCTGAACGGTACCGAGGTTCAAGACCAACCATCAATACGAATTTACTTCTCTCTTTTTAAAGTATTGAACATTGTGCTTATATGACACGTAAATTTTGAATTTTATACTGTTTTCCAAAACGTAGAACTTCAACTATAATTTATTCGATTAAGTTAGAGTTCAATATGATGGATTTATGCAATTGCACAATATGATTAAAGTTTCAAAACGGATAATGTACTTTAAAATATGATCTATCATATTTTCAATCTATCAGGAATATTACTCTAAATATTTTCAGACATGCATTTACATATTTACATTTCAAAAAAAAATTTAATATATCAAAAAAACAAAATTAAACACATCTCCATATAGAGAAAGATATTAACTACACAATATTTCAAAACAACTAAAAATTGTACTACAAAAATTTGTGTCATTAAATGGAAACATCTGACACGTACAAGTAGTATAATAATTTATGACACATATTAAATACTTGAATTATTGAATACAAAAAATTCTTTGATTAATTTTATCTAATTATTAATATAAATCTTTCGATTTATTATTGAAAATATTAAAACGTGAAACTGTATTTCGTTCCTAAAAATTTTGTTGTAAATTTAGGTATTTTACATTGAAATATGGACATTGATTCAATTCATCCCTTGAGATAATTATCTTCAGACTTAGTACAGCGTATAAATAAATTTTGTTAATAAAGTGACAATGGCTATAAATCTGAAGATTTATTATAAAAGTTACGCAATACTACAATATTATACATGATTTTTAACTTTTTCTGATAGAAAGGTATCCTACGATATACTAAAAATTATATTTATAAGAATCTAATTGTTTAAATTAATATATGTTTGTAATGGTCTTACAGTCTAATTAAATAAAGTAAAATTAATACATAATAATATCAACATATATTTTATCAATACTAATACATATCAACATATAATTAATTAAAAATTATAATGACAGTCAGATCGTCCTTGTTTAAAATCACTCCCGTAGACTAATCTAAAATAAAAATATATTAGCTGAAAACAATTCTTTATTAGTAAAGTGCAATCTGACTGTCCCCACCACTTTTACCCAATTGAAGATTGACTGAGACTGTCCAACGTTTCGAGCTCGCTACGACTCCTCATCAGGGACTGATATATATATAATTATAATTATTTATAAATTAACCCGTGAATAATTATAAGCAATTGAAATTGGGCTATCTTATATCGTTTAACAATATATGAATATGTGAATTTATAAATAAATATATGAAGTTGTGAATATAGTTCAAATTTTTTATTCTTAAAAAATGAAATACATATTTATCAAACTAAAATTCCACTATAATTTGCGCGTTTCTGAATGACTTTTGAGCAGATAACTAATGGTAGGTTTCGAGTATTATTCTACGTTTCTATTTTCTCTGAGGTTTTAATATTTCATAGTTTTAGTGTTATGTAGTATGCGTTACAATGCGTTACGTCAAAACATCGCACAATCATCCTAAACTGTGATTAACTTGGCACAAACTTTTACAACTCTCTTCTTTCACTTCTCGTAATATAATTCCAAAATGAAACGCTATTTACTAAACTTTATTGTTGACTGTCCAACCGATTTATGATGACATAACATGCACCTTGAATTTTTTTATTCTACTGTAATTTTTTGCAATTATAAAAAGGTCTTTACTATTCCCAACCATCATTTTTTGTAGCATAAGAAAAAATATCAAATACTAAATCTAAACCAAGCCAAAAAATATTCGTGGCAGATGATTATAGATAAACCTATAGCTGTAATCTGGCCACAAAAGAACTTTTTTCCTTTCAAACAAGAATACAGCCAAGTACAATACATCGACACACAGACGAAGCAAAGAAGCAGGAGGGGATGATGGAGATGGTAATCCAATAAAAGGCATTTCGGACATAGATCGATGATGAGCTGCGCCCCTATTTAACGACTTTTGTACGTGATAGTTTGATTGGTCATATATATATATATATATATATATATATATATATATATATATATATATATATATATATATATATTGAAACATCAGACTCAATGATGCAAAAAGAGAAATTGAACTAGAAAATAATATTTCAATAATACTGTGTGATTTTTTTTTTTTTATTATTTAAGCTTACCCAAACCCAGAAGGGTTTATACAGCTATATCAATCACATATTAGTATTATTGTACATGTAATAATATATTAGACGTTACATATATTAAATTTTAACGTAGGTGTTTATGATAAGTGGCTTAGATATTTAAATTACAATTTTCAAGAAATGTACAGAGATGTTTGAGCACATTTACATTACATAAGGCTAAGCATGATTCAATATTTATTGGAAGGATTATATTTTGTTTACTTAATTTTCTTAAGAGTTCTGTTCTTGTTGAGTTTAAAAGTGGATATTACCAGAATATATGATTGAGATCTTGATTTTCTGCGTTGCATTCACAGCTCGCACTGTTTGTGATTCCTACGCGAAAGAGGGAGGCAGCAAGGTTATAGTGGTTCGACCTACATCGATTGATAGTCACTATAACTTTTCTCGATAAATTTTTCTTGTGAAACCAGGGAACATTACTTGTTGAATGAAATAATTTAAAATAATCTTTACCTTTTACTAGACCTCGGGATTTGTTGGCACATTTGGTTTGTTTTAATGAATTTTGATGAAAAATACATCGAAAGTCTGTGTAAGGAACGAGTAGGTTTTGGTCTAAATCAGTTATGTCTGCGCTTTTTGCGAGGATATCAACCTCTTCATTACCTTCTATTCCGAGGTGGGAGGGTATCCATATGAATTCGATATTTAAGTGACTGTAACATGTTACAAATTCAAGGTACTTCTTTTTTGCACTTAGAATGTAGGGGTTAATTAAAGAAGTGATTTTTTTATTACTTAAGGATAAAAGGGCACTTTGTGAATCGGATATGATTTTGTAGTTAACATAAGGATGTTGTAGGACTATATCGAGAGCAATATTTAATGAAATGCTTTCTGCTGTGAATATTGATGTTTCTGAAGTCATGCTTATTTTGGTTTTAATGTTTAGTTCTCTACAAATACAGGCGGCTCCTCCTGTAATTTTATTTGGATTTTTACTGCCATCCGTGAATATCGTATAGCAATTAGAATTATTATTTAAGGACTCGGTGAGTCTTGATATGTTGGTACTTGGGGAGCTCTGTATGGTATAACCAATTTCAGTATTTATGTTGATATTACCTCTATACGTATCGTATTCTTTTGCAAATATTTCCAGTTTATTGAATATGTGTAATTTTTTTGAAGTAACATTTGTAACGTATTCGATGCATTTTTTAATCAATCTTTTTCGTTTAAGTTTCTTTTTTTTGTTTTTATTATGAAATAATTGAACTGACTTGTTTATTATAGTGGAAGAGTTAGAAAACACTTTACATAAATACGAGTTGCATAAAAAGGTTGCGCGATCTTTTATGAGAGGTAGCTTTGATTCTTCTAGTATAATATTCAGTGGAGTTGATTTTCGGTATCCTAGAGCTATACGTAGAGCTGAAATTTGAATTTTTTCTAGTTTTTCTGTTTTTTCTGAGTGGGAAAGTAAATAAATATACCGAATTCAATGATAGACCTTATGAGGCTTTTGTATATAAGTAGAAGCGTTTCTGGGCTTGCTCTCCACCATATACCACATAAGTATTTTAGCATATTGATAGATTTGAAGCATTTTTTTTGAATATCGTTTAAGTGTGCTGAGAACGATAATTCATAGTCAAAGTTTATTCCTAAAAATTTTGCTCGTTCGCTAGACAGAATTGTTAAATCTTCTATTTGGATTTGAGAATTTCCCGGTTTTATTTTATTTTTATTAAAGTGTTTTAATAAAGTAATAATAAGTATTGAAGTATATTTTGTATTTTTGAGAAGCTGGGGCTAGTGTGTATTCACTATTGCAAAATTTTCCAAATTCATATGCGAAATAATTATTTACATTTTCCCAATTGGTACGTACTGAGTGAATGCGGAATGAGGATTTCGAGTAGGTATGTTTTGTAGTAGATAAAGTAAGAAATATTGGTGTGTGGTCGGACCCCCAAGTTTCATTAGCAACGTTAATATTTATTTTATCGCATAGTTCTGCGCTAGAAAAAATAAGATCAATATTTGATTTTTTATTTCTATAAAAGTCTATGTGAGTATACGAGTCTGGATTGAGTAAACATAATTTCGATTTATCTATAGAATTAAACAGTCTCTCTCCGTTAACATTATTTTTATAACAGTTCCAGCTAGTGTGATACGCATTAAAGTCTTCCATTAAAATACTATGGTTATTTGAAGAACGTACGTTATCGATAATAGAATCCCATTGGGACTGTGAGAGACTTGCGCCTGGAGATCTATAACATGCGAGTAAATCTAAAGTGGAGCTTACATTTACTATTGTAATACCGCACATCTCGACTGTTTCATGGGGTGATTTTAAGTGTGAAAGTTCTCTTTACAGTAGATTTTTTTATTAAGAATAAGATACCGCCGCCTCTGCTGTGGGTTCTGTCTTGACGATACAGGTTGAATCCGGCAAAATTTACTTTTTGATGTTCACATAGCCATGTCTCAACACAAACGAATATGTCGATATTTTTTAAAGTGTATTCTATCTCTTCTTTGTGACTTAAAATACTTCGAGTATTCCAAAATAGAATTTTTAAATCTAAATTGCTTTTATTACTTGAATCGTATTGTATTTATTTATATGATTTTTCTGTTGCGTTGAGTTTTCCGAAGGATTATATCTTGCTTATAATTTTTGTAAACTTGTTTTTTAAACTTCTCTGTTGTAAGGTTGGATAGATTTCCTTTAGCATATTGGATATTTTTAGATGATCGTTATTATATATTTTAATAGTGTCTTGTGTGATGGGATTATAATAGGCCTCGTTAATGAAGTTAATTAAGCGGTCGAAATTAAGAGGAAATCTGTCTTGATTGCATTCAACGATTGTCTTGACTGGTTGGAGCTCAATCGATAAATTCTTGATTTCTTTCATTTTGTTATTTATTTCTTTTTTACACTTTTTTATGTTAGCTTTAGGAATTTTAAATTCTAGATTTTCAATTTTGTCAGTAGTACTATCTAGTTGAGTAAGTGAAAAGGTACTTGATTCTGAGTCTGAATCGACAATTTCTCGATCTAGTGAGTGAGATTGTGAAGATAATGATAAAGGCCGTTTGACTCCGAATTCGATGTTTATATTGGGATCCGTGTTTACTTTTTCTGCTGTTGGTTCTAATAGTGTTGGAGTATTTATATTATTAGTAGGATTGTCTTTCAAGAAGTCTATATTTGTTGTCGAATCTGTAGATGGTTTGGATTGAGTGGTTGTAGTAATTTCTGTCGCTGTAGGACAATTTTTTGCTAAGTGCCCTTTCGCTTTGCAAATAAAACACGTTAATTCTTCGGAAGATAGAAAAATCCAGTAAAGTGTATTTTCGTAAGTTACAGTTATTGAATTTGGAACTGTGTTGATATCTGCTGGGTATATGAATATTTGTCTTCGAAAACTGTAAACATTAGGTAATCCAAGTTCACTTAAGCCAGCTCTTATGAATGACATTTTCGATTGTAAACGAATTTGTTTTTCTTTTAACTTGGTTTCTATTAGCTCGTGAGGAATTTCAGGATATACATTAGATAAAATAATTCGTTTTGATCTAGATGCCAGAAGTAATATATTGACATTCGAGGTTCCAAGTTTAATCGTTTTATATTTTTCTAAAATTTCGTCCACAATTTGTTTTGATTGAAAGTATATGCATACTCTACTGTTTGAAATTTTAAAGACAAATCTTATGTTTGTGAAACCTTCAACTGCTTCAAGAACTATAGCACTATCGCGCTTCAAAAAATTAGTGCATTGGGTAACATTTGAGTAGCTCATTTCTGTATATTGGGGTGAACTTGAATACTGATTAACACTTCCTGATAAATTTTGCCCCCTGTAGTCAGTGGGCGGTGACTGAGCACCTCCAATAGAGAAGGTGCTCATATTTTTACAAAATAATTAACTCACTTATCGTTTATCACAACACTGTATATTCAATAAGAACAGAACTAATATCTTAAACTATATATACTTTCGCGTAAACTCGAAATCGAGGGACGTGTTTACAAACACGTCTGTTCACGACAACGGATACGACAAGCTACTGTGTGATTTAATTATTCAATTTACACCCAAGCGAGGGCAACAGCGAAGGTCCGACAAAGTGAAAATCAATCTGTAAATATTGAACTGTATAGTACACTACTAGAGATGAGAAATGTTAAAATTGTAAAGGTTAAAACTGGTAAAAATGTCCTTGGTAGAAATGCATTCTATTTTTAAGGTATAAACAAGGTATTTTCAAATGAAGATACCTAGTAACAAGGTATATTTGTTCGGTAGTAAATAGGAAAACATTTAACGTTTTTTACGGTCATTCCGTTCGATTTATAGTTACATTTTTTAAGCTATTTTTTAGGTATTTAATAACTATAATAGTTAGCTTAGAGTAAATATATTTTACGTTTCCAATAAAGTTACTTTGAAACTAGGTATGGTTTACCTATTGAAACTGAAATTATTTTTAAAAATAGAAAATAGGTTGTTTTTATTCCTTTTCATATAGTTATTTCCTAGTTAATGGGCAATTAATATTTTGGCTATGGAATATCGCGCGCGCGCGCGATATGTGTGTGTGTGTGGGTGTGTGTGTGCGTGTGGGTGTGTGTGTGTGTATGTGTGTGTGTGTGTGTGTGTTTTTTTTTTTATTAGGCGTAGGCAGAGCAAGCTCTGCACTAGTGGCCTCTCGAAACCAGCATCCCGCCGGAACTATCCGGGAATATTACTTCGGCGGGGCTGTTAGTTAGCCTATACGACTCCTCTTCTTATGACACTATCCTACGTCCCCCATCCACACAGGTGATCAGGGGTTCCGTGTTCGTCAGCTGTATCTTAAAATAGAATCAGTTAGCCTGGTTCATCCTGGGCCATTCGCCTAGTTCTATCGGCATTTCTAAGTTTGGTCATCACCTCTTTTGCGAAACTGGCTACTGCCTTCCAGTTTTCAGAAGATTCCAGCATTATTGTTAGGATGTTCTCTGGTCTTATTGGCTTATTGATGATGTTCATCAAGTGCTCACGTTGTGTTCTAAAACGAGGGCAGCTCACTAATATATGCTCAGCATCCTCGACCAAAGTCGGACAGATGGGGCAGAGATCATTATTATCCAGGTGAAAGCGGTGGAAATAGGACCTAAAACAACCATGGCCGGTCAACAACTGAGTTAGGTGGAAATCTAATTCCCCGTGTTTCCTGTTGATCCATCTGTGTATGTCTGGGAGGATACGATAAGTCCATCGGCCTTTGCTAGAATCGGTCCATCGTTTTTGCCATATTTTTATAGAACGATGACGTTCCACATTTTTAGCACCTTGTAGGGAATCCACTGTGTGTGTGTGTGTGGTTATGATTGAATTTTATCTTCAAACAAGGTTAAGCGAGGTATAACACATAACCTAGCTAAAAAATTGATATCGTTATTATGCTTTTTTATATAAATTCATTGACTTTAATCATTATTTTAATGAATTAATTATAAATGTTTATCAAGTTCATTTCGAAAATTTTGAAGTAACTTATAAGTACGTTCGTTCTATATACCTTATACATCTACATACATATACAACGCATTGACAATAGCTTACACATTCATACACAATATATGTTATACTTATGTGAAGTTATAATAGGGCTTATATACTAACCAAGATAATGTTTTACCACTTGCGGGTATGGCAAATCAACAGATATGTCGTATGAACACTCTCCATAAATTCAAGTTACGAATTATATGAACTCAGCATGAAATTTAAAAAATTTCAAATGATATTATTTATTTTGTAAATAGATAGGATAGAATTACTAACTAACAACCAATAATTGAAGCCGGTATAAGACATCAATGAATAGATTTTTTTAATTAATTGCTTCATGCGAAATTTTAGATATTAAATAATAAAAGAAAAATATTTCCAAAACTAATTTATTACGTATAAGTTTTAAGATGATAAAATCGAACGACAAGCAGACTTTGTTATTACTTTGTAATTTTTGAAAATTATTAATTTCCATATCTGATGATTTTTCTTTTATTAAATCAACAACATAATGTTATAATATTATATAAATATTAATTGTTAAAGAAATTGCTCATTTACTAACCGGAAACAAGGTTAAAAACAACCTAGTTTCTACCTATTTCTTCATTTTATTGACAACGTTCGCATTTTGCATTCTGAGATTTACCTTGTTTCTAGCCACAATGATTGATTCTATTTTTACTACCTAGTAACTACTTTCCAGTCTATTAAAAATTTTTAGATTTCTACCAGGGGTGAAACTTGTAAATTCGAGATTAAGTGTAAACAAGATTTCTCTTCTCTCGATGTGTGCGCACGCGTGTGTAATATAATTTTTTTAATATTTTGAATACGATTAATATATTAAGAAGAAATAATTATTATTAGATGAATTGTTAAAACATATAATGTTGTATTGTCTCATTCAGAAATTTTCAAATTTAGACGCAATACTTTTTGATAGAGTATTTTTTTTTTAACTTAAAACTGGTTCAAAGTTTTTTCTGTACCTAACCCCAAATTTTTATATAACTATAGTAGGTTGGATCGTAAATCGGCCAAACTGGAAAGGCGATCGAAGAAGGGGAAGGAGGAAAGGGCGGAGATCGCAAAAAGATTTCTCGTTTCGTTCTTCTCTCAAGGCTAAAGTGGAGAAAAAGGAATAAAATACGCTCGCTGGGGCTACTCGAATTTAAAAGTCAAGTAAATCGATTCGCAGTGGTTTACACGATTTATTAAAGGGTTGATTTTGACTAACGTACGAACGATTTTCTCTTTTTCACTTTTTCAAGCAATCAATCTCGAAAATCTCGTTCTTGCAGTCTTGTCGATAAAGTCGAGATTTTAATTACGCTTTGTAAATTAAGAGTTATACGTCTCCTTGGTTATACTCTAATTAATTATTGCAATAAATTGAAAGTAAGAATTATCGAAAGGAATTTATCCACCGGCATGAAGTAAGAAAAAGAGTAAACAATTAACCGTTAGATTTTAGCTTAAAGTTTCCGGTTTACTTGGAAATATCTGATGGATAATATTCTTTTTCATGATTTTTGATCATAATTATAATTAGATATTTTAGTTGTCATAAAGAAAATGTGCATAAAATTTTAGTGAAATAAAAGAATAAGAGGTTAAGTACTTAGCCAACTTCTGCTTTCGGCTATTCATTGTTTAAATACATTAAATACATAGCGGAAATAATATAGTGTCATTACAATAACAATATATGTATAATCTGGTTTATTCTTATTCAAAACAAGATCCCGCATCTGATGAAAGTTTGGTATTCTAAAACTTAGTGAATCAAAAATAAAGGTATGTTTTCATATTTATTTACGAAGCCCAGCAGAAAATTTTGTATTATATATATGTTCTTAATAAGTGCCATTTATGCATAAATAGCTAACATTATTTTTACATACTTTGTTATAAGAATTGATGACAGAATTAAAAGTGTTTATAATTAAGTAAGATTTTACAATTATATATTTCCGCATGACGTACTAAATCTGACAAGAAAAGACTAAAATATATTCGGATTTTGAAGATCGAACGCTTTTCCATTTCTAAAATATGGTACTTTCTTACTCACAGTTAGCAATGAAATCGGACATATCGAGTACTTCAATGAACTTTTTCAGGAAAAGCTTCATTTTTGTTGTCGAATTCAAAGAAAGAAAACATGGAAAGTTTTAATGTACCTTATCAAATACGGAGCTTCTTAGTTTTGAAAATTAAATACCCACCGAATTTAAGTACGTTAGGATAGGCAACTAAGTCCCTAATAAATAAATGAAAATAAATGGAAAATAAATGAAACTGATGACAATAACTGTTGATAATAATAATTGACAATAACTTCGAAATTCTGCATTTACGACGATTGATTCATTAGAAGTGTTCTGCTTAAAGAACTATTCTTTATAAAAATCCGTTGACAAAAGTAATGGTTCTCCAAAAATTGTTTTTACGCTCAAATATATCCACTTTAATTAGGTAAATACTACAGTTTTCAGTATTATCTTTTTTTATAATTTATAATAATCAAAGTTGGAAATGAAATTAATTTAAATTGAATACAAGAGCTTGGATACATAAAATTTGAGGCTATTTAAAAACTATTTTGCGCTAGGAATTATGTCAAAAATCCAATTCAATACAATAAAATTGAGATTACAGTTGAATTAAGATGGTGAACAATAATTTTATACAGTACGAGTTTTTCGATAAAAGAGAATGTTGTTATATTTAATTGAAAAAGCGATTACCTGAGAGGAAAACAAGAGATAAAGTTACACGACCCTATGCGCAATGCTCGAGCACTATAATCGAGTATCGTATGCCCAACTGAATCGTATCAATTCGCGAAAGACATTACGTACTGGTATTTTCACTGTACGGACTATTAATTTTGCGGTTTCGAGTGCCGGCCAAGCATGCTCGTGCGTTAACGTAATTTCCGCTAGAAGCTCCGCGAAGCCCCCGTGGCAGTGCATTGCTCGGCAGAGGTGATTCTCGCGTGGTCTATGGAAATAGTTAATGGAATGGAAGCTGGATTTCGAACTCCCGCTCACGTGCAAATTGTTCACTTTCGGCAATTTCGCTCCTTATAATTAGATCGAGAGCTACTCTAGTTTTTTCGCATGTACGGTGTACTGAGGTAAGCAGATAATTTTATTGTTAGTTTAATTTAATCTATATTTCATTTTTTATTAATAATTTCCATTTCAGATTCTACAGGGGTGATTATGAACAAGGATAGTCTCACTCTCCTTATATTAGTATAACTCCTTTCTGCTGTTCAAACAAATGTTTAAAAATAATAAACTTAAGGCCAATTAAGAAATAATTAATTTCTATAAAATCACGAATTCAATGCGCTATAACTCTAGAAATAACTATCTCAAATAAGCTGATAATGAAACAGTATAATTCTCAGTATTATAATAGCGACTCTAATTAATTCTATAGGATCACGAGATAATTAGGAATTATTAACGTTTACAAAATCAATTTCAAATATCTATCTTTCAATTCTAATCTAATCAAAATTATATTTTTCGTCAGGATATTAATTTATATTAGCCATTGAATGAATGAAATGGGAATCATAAGAGTGTATATAAAACACGAATATGAATTCTATGATAAAACTGACACTATAATTTTTATTTTTATTCAGAGCAAAACCAATTATGAATTTCCAGATAAAAGATAACGAAGTGAATTTTGAAAATCTCTCATTAAATAATAAAAAGCTATTCAATTAAATACTTCTGTTTATAATAATTAAAAATAAAGTGATCAATCTGATCCGAGGGTATGTGGTAATATTTTTTAACTAACTTTCAAAAGCTGCTGTTTGCATTACGAATTCGAAATCTACGCAAATACGATATTGATTGCATTATAAATTAAAAGTGAACAGAGGGTGAATAATTACATGGAAGGTATCGGGTGGAGTAGTATTAATAAGTGGCTTATTAATAACATTATATAGCACTCGTTAAGGAGTAAAAGGAACAATAACTGGTTTAGGAATGCAAGGAGGTTTATAGGACTAGAGCAGAATGTATATAAAATTGAGTTTTATAAAAGAGCCAGATGGTTTAAATAAAGGATCGAACGGAGATTATCCGAACACGAAAGAAAAAAGGGATGGAAAAATCGAGCAACGAGGATAGGAAAACAAAATAAAGTAAAAAGTTCGACCTCCGTAGAGCCCGAGAGAATTAGTGGGTCGGGGGAAGGGTCGAGCGAATATGCAGGGGACGGTGATGGGCGCGGCTGAGCGCGCAATGGGTGTCAGGCAGCGGGACAACAAATTGCCCCGCGCGCGAACCTCCGCGCCGCCCGCTCTTTTGTACCGAGGTAACTAACCGCGCCGGTGTACGGAGGGCGGACGGGCCGAGCGCGCTTTAAGCCGCGCAGAAATGCGACGACTGAAGGAGCGATTTATAATGCCCGGAGTCTTCTTGTTGCGTAGATATTTTTCCGAAACGATAAGGCCATTCTGGAGTCTCGGCACGCCCAGGACCCGATGCGCTGCAGCCGCACCCCGTTATTCCGATATAGATATATATATATAAGTTCCGGCAGTCGACGCTCGTGCGCTTCGTCGCTTATTGTTGACAATGCTTTTAACGGCTTTTACATCCTTTAACGCTAAAGTCACCGAAGACTTATAAAAGAGCCGGGAAAACAGTTAAGTTGCGATATTATCGATGCTTTTCATTGGCTCACCCTCGATTTACGGGCTTTTAAAACTGTTCGTAATAAGCTATACAGGCATGAAAATTTTCTTCAACTGGATATTGAACATTTAATTTAGTTGCGGAAAGAAACATGATAAAATAAGTGATTTAGTATCGTTGTTTGTATCTCTTTCAGTCATGACAACATTTGAAGGGAAACAAACAATAATAATTTTTTTTTTAATAATTAAATCAAATTAAACGATTATAATAAATTTTTTAGCTCAATAAATAGAGCGAAAATTATTATTATGCGAATTTAAGGATATTTCGAAATAATGCGAGTTGTTTTTATCAATACGAATATTATGATTATATTCGACTATAAATTGTATAATAAGTATTCAGAAATGAATTGCTAATGCGATAGCTTTAGGCAATCAATTTTACTTACTCAGCTATTTTTACTCCAGTTTAGAATATTTAATTGTAGATATTTTTTCGTTATTTGAAATCAGAAGTGGAATTTTTGTAATATTTTTCCAAGACATTGGTCATATTTTTCTCTCAGTTATAATAACGAAAAAAATTAAACATGAAATAAGTAATCATTTAAATCTATCTTTAATCGATAACAATAAAACTATTTGTAAGAGCAAACTAATAATCATGGTAGAAAATAAAGTATAGAACAATATCCGCCTTAGAATTTAGTAAAATAAAGTGTTTTCAAACATTTTGTCCAAAGAAGAAAGATCATTGATAATAAATCTGCTTATATACTATGGGCTCATACAGCTATCGCTGAAAAGTCAAGAGTTTCATTAAAACTTTAAAATAAAATTTAATTCCTAAAATCAGAACAAAAAACGTATTTTTCGAGAAAATTGAAGTTTTCTTATGCATGGACAAATGAAATTTAATACAAATCTTTTAACTGGCCCATATAAAGGTACGAAGTTTAATTATTTCTAATTTTCTCATGACATGTTTTCTAATTCATTTTTAGAGGGTTGGAAGTCGTATACGTTCATTAGAACTGTTTTACGATGAAAATAAAGCCATAGATACTTCTGCAACTTTGTGAGCTCTCTGATAATTATAAAATAAGTATATCAAAATTCAAAATGGTGAATCCAATATAACCGCTCTTGTTAATTCATCAGAAGTCAGACCTCTTGAGCATCAATATCTACATCCTATTACTAAAATTTTCTGGTCTTTGAAATTCTAATGCCTTGGTATGTATTTTTAGCTATCACTTTTCCTCATAGGCGAAAATGGGAGACTAAACGAAGAAAAAGCCTAAGAAATACATTGTTCAACAAATCCAATAAATATTTCTCATTCCTTTTGTTATAAATTAAATATATATTTATAAAAACTACTGTCGCCATAATAAGTCGAATTAAAATTTAATTCATGAAAGTAATTACTAAGATGTCAATTTTTAACATTCAATACAATAGGATATTTATCTTAAAATGTTATAACTAACTTTGTATCGAAACATAGTAATCTGAATTCCCTGAATGATCCCTCTGAATTCTTAATTTATAGAATATTTTTAGAATCGTTTTATGCTAACCACATTATCTTCAATAACAAATATACAACGACTAGGTCGCAACATTACTCATTGCCCAAGTTAAGCCATCTATATGTTTATGTACCTGTAAAAATTCCTGTAAACATATAATCATAGCAAGAAATTATACGTGTATGAGACGCCGCCCGTAAAAAAAGTAATTACAGGAAACGAAAAAAATGAAAAACGGAAAAATAGAAAAGTAGCATCCAATCCGAATTCGTAGGACAGGGTAGCGGCGAAGAGCTAAAGTATCTCGACGAAAGCGGAGTAAAATGGAGAGGTCAACGATGTCGCACCCAAGTTCATATCCCAGAGCTAAACGGGAGCTCCCGAAGAGCGGCTCGTAAAGAAACCGGCGGTGCTCGGCAATAGTTCGCGAGTAGTTTCCGCGGGCGCTCGTGGCCTCTCATCGATTTCGCGCAATATTGCGCGAGCAGCAGGCGGCACGCTCCGCGTACGACGAAGGAATAGATTTATATACACGAAAATGCACGCCAGCCGCGTAAACGGAATTGCGCGTGGGCCACACGCCCTCTCTTTTGCCGACGGTGCAGCAGTTCGAAAATCGAGTTTCCGAAGCCACGTTAAGGCCGCGCGAAGTGCTTCGTTACATATCATATTTTCTTTCACTTGCGCTATATTTTTCCACGCGTTACTTTTTCCTATTAGACTCTGAAAACACCAAAGGACGGTGCAATGCACTCGAAGTAAGAATTATTTTCTACGCAGCAAACGAACGAAAATAGAAAGGGTGAAAAGACGGATTATAATGGTACAGGACCAAATGCAGGGCACAATGCTAATTTCGCATACAAGTTTATTTTCAAGGTGTTTTAAAATGAAATATTAACGTTAAACGAAAACGCAACAGCATCATGCTCCAACGTAAATTACTGACATTCCATAGTTTTGATAGTAGTCTGTGTGTTGCCCTCCTCTAGAATACTGGTATGTGGAACATGTATTAGTGAACTTCTAAATTCATTAGTTAACAATTATTCTTAGTTATAGAAACATTTTACATCGACAGTCAAACATATGGCCAATTTCATTCCGGCATAACAGGATTTAAAGGAAGTTCGGTTTCATTACTTTCTTATACATAAAAATATAACTAGACGCATTATTTATTTGTGAAAATATATGATAATAGTCCTCCTCAAAATCCAAATTCTAATGAATCATTTGGGTAATTCAAAAATAGGAATTTTTTGTGTAAATGATAATTTAGATTTGATCGTGTAATTCTTCACGATTCTTGTATGTTTTCAAAAAAAAGTATTGCGAGGTATTAGAACATATTATATATCGATTGATTTGCAAAGAAGCCCGTGATAAACTCGAGGTTGATTACAGGAGCAGTAAAAAGTCATCAAAATGGTGGTTAAAGCATATTCGTTTACCCGTGCAATCGATATGTGGTCTGTAAAAACCGGGTTTCACGAAGGGCAACGGCTAGAAATAGTGCGAGGCGTTTCTCCGGATATTTACCGTTCAAAAGTGTAGCGACAGCCGTTTTGAGGTGATGTCTGAACGCTGAGCGCCAAGTACGCTCGCTTACGTACATATTGTATGCCGGTTCTTTTAGTTTTTGAATAGTTTTTCAAGAATATTTTTAATTAAAAGAATTATTTTCTCAAATAATTCTTTTACAGATAAACGAGAAGTAAATTTACTTGAATTAGAATAAGATAAGCAAAAAGAAATATAAATGTAATGTCGATCTCGAGTTCAACGCTTTACCTATTTTTTACATAGAGTAAATGCAAAAAAGTGAAAAATATATACTTATGAAGTAATAGTACATTGAAAGATTTTTCTCTACTTGCGAATAAGAATTGATTATTACATCTCAATTCTTAGATAATGAATGTAATATCTACCACCACCTGACAGACTGCTCTTGCTTTTGTTTAAAAAAGAGATCGTTTCGCGACAAATATTATATGAATAAGCTCCCCAGTTAATTAATGGTCTTCCCGTGTACTACTTATATAATAATATACAAAAGTATTCTTTTTTTTTTAATTTGAATATAAATTTTAAATTTAATGACTTATTCATTAAAAGATTTAGAAAAGGAAAATCATCCCTAGTAGATAAAATTTCGAAAAACTTTCGAAAGAAATCAGATGTTACAAAATCACATTTCTGTATGAAAGTCTATCAAATTGTATAAATTCTGTTTACTACATAATACGAATATTTCATATTTTCGTGAAATTAAAATGAAAACAAAACTAAAGATCACATTTATTAAAAAGCATACATAAAAGTTGATTGATTGTGTCTAACTGTCTAACAATGATTTAATAATGTTTACTGTATTTTTCCTAGCCTTACAGAGCTAGAAAGGAATAAATGTATACCGTTTTCATCCCCCTAAGAATATATCAGAATAAAACCCTAAAAATAATTTTCAGATAGGTTATAAAACAAAAAATAAAATTCATAATTTTCCACAATCTGAAGTTTTCTGTAAAACATAAGGGTAAATAAACAAATGCATCTCTTTTACAACCTATTACAAGAGGATTTTGTAGCTATCGATAAAACTATTTTAAAAATGTAGAAATACGTACCGCTTTCTAACCTCTTCGGAGTGGATTAGAGTAAACTTTCAAAATAGATATTTAGTTATTAACACACTGGAAATATTTCTATCATCGAGTAAAATTTTCTTATTTTCTAACAAGTAAACCGTTTTCTTAAACTAAAAAAATATTTGCTTGTCGCAAAAAATTTTTGTAAACAAAGTGAATTAATGTAATATCCAGTCGACATATTCTTAATTTAAGAAAATATTTTATAATTTATAAAAAAACGAGTTACGTTCTACAAAATAGAAAAATATTTCCTTTATAATATAAAAATATTTTCACTACATGAGGAACTATTAATAAAAACTCGAATTAACAGCTTTCTAAACTGTGTACTTGTTAATATAAATATAAAAATAAGTAAGACATGTCTATATCATTTTCTTCAAAGAAAAATCCAGAAATAGATATTTTATATTTACTAATGAAGTAAAAAGTTAAAAACACGAATAGTTGTTCTTTTTGTCACGCTCTTAAATGTAGATTACAGTAATAATTAGAAATTTATTTTAAAGGTATTTAATAGTTGAACCTTTTTTATTTAAAACGAATTAATCCTTCAAAACAATGAAAATTTATCAACAAAAATTGAAGAATTCATTCGGTCCCATTTTATCGCCTTCCTAAACTTTAATCGGGGAGAAATCTAGAAAGTGGTTTTTAAAAAATGCAATACGTAACCATTATCAGCCAAAAACAGCTACATAAAATTACTATGCGAATAAAAAGTTTTAAAAAATTTTATCCGTTCTCACCCCTTAAAAGTTGATTAGGATAAAATCCATTTTCGTCTATTCTGAATAAATTGAGAGAAAATTAATTTATTTCATTTATAGAGACCGTTTCAAACAATTGTGTAACTAATTATTGACATACATAATGTTTTTTCACAGCAATACAGAGCTTATAACACTTTATTATTATTCACGATGCTTAGTCTAGCCTATAGTTGAAAATCTCTAATACGTGAAATTTATGATTGCATGGCGAAAAGTTCTATTATTCATCACGTATCTCCCGAAAGAGTTTCTAATCTTTCTCGACCCTTTATCGAGCACGGATTTTAATTAAACCATACAAAAGTTTTCTCGATACTAGAGAAAGAATTGATTTAGCTGAAGGAAAGTGAGAATTTAGCTCGTTAGGACATTTGCAATTACGAAGAATTACATTCAAGAATAAAAGAGTTAAGTATAAAACATTTAATAGCTCATTTAAAATGGTAGTTCTATGTGTAAAAACACATAAAACGAAATTTAATTTCAAAGCTATTTACTTAATTCGAAATACTGAAGCCAGATTTTTTAAGCTTAACGTTCAAAGAATATTTATTATATTGTTCCAATTTTTTGTACGTCAAATAATATATTTATCCAAAAAAGTGCGATTTCTTACTTTTTTTTACCAATCTCTCGAAATCTCGGAGATGATGTATCAAACATATAATGTTAATTACTTCACAAGTAAGAAAAATTATACCGGTAAAATTATTTAACAACAATCGGATATTGTTTATTAAACTTTTGATATAAACATTTAAATTAGTTTATTTAACGATTTACTAACGTAATTTACTAACATAATTTGATTAAAAAGGTGTAGCTTTGAGGTTGAATTGATTTAAAAATATTTTTTACTTACAAATTGAAACATTTTAAATATTGTCAATGAATTGTGAAACACTTCAAGTGATAATCTTATCAAAATTAAAATAAATAAGTTGATACTTTCCAAATTTACGTGAATGTGCCGAAAATTTATCGATTAAAAAGCTTTCAGTATTAATATAATAAAACAGTAAAAATCGTAAAAAAAATTTTAACATGAGAATGGAAGTGAGGATTTACCTCCTGAGCAAGTTTACCTGCAAATAAAACGAGGGAGGTAAGTCGTACGGGGTAAATGTCAACTTACACGCTAGTACTGGACTATATTATTCACTACGAGAATGGGAAAAGCATGTTAAAGTTGTGATTTTGAGGTTAACGTAGTGAAATAATTATTTAATAATAATGTAATCGAAGCTATGAGCTCAGCTGTTTATTTTGTGACGTGTTATTGCCAGGAAAATAACACCTGA
Source organism: Sycobia sp. Sy_11 (assembly GCA_018907035.1). Classification (NCBI taxonomy): domain Eukaryota; kingdom Metazoa; phylum Arthropoda; class Insecta; order Hymenoptera; family Epichrysomallidae; genus Sycobia; species Sycobia sp. Sy_11. Next base: position 1,277,709 of record JACCIC010000101.1, read on the forward strand.
AATATAGATCGCTGGACCAATAACTTTATTATTGTTTATTAAAAAACTTTGCCGTTAATAGCTTCATAATTACAAGCTATTTAATAATTTAGATAAAATAAATAAGAATCATGGTTATAAATAGACAATTATCAATACATTGTCTTAAACGTAATACTGCATTTTACAATTTAATTTTCTATGACTCACTTATTACTATCATAAAAAAATTATTAAAGCTTTGATACATTTATTTAAGTCAAATTTAAATTTGATGAAATTTAAAATATTTTAGTTTTATTTTCAGATTTCTAATCAACGATCGCATCAGCTTCGTCATTTGCATCGATAGCTAACACAATATCGTTCTTATAAGGTTGCAAGAAAACCATTAATTTCTACAAAATAATAATTCCAGAGGATAATCAATCTGAGGAAAAGGCAAGCAGAAAATTGACATTAAACCAGGATCATCCATTAACTTCGCCTGGATGAGATAATTTGCATTCCACACCGTCAACTTTGATAAACAAAATTAATTATAAATATTTGTATTTAAAGATGTGATATCATCAAATTCATATAATAACAAATAATAACCACTATTCAATACATAGAGGAAATATTTATACGTTATTTTAAAAAATATAAGCAATTATTTTAATTGAAAGAAATCTGTATTTAATTAGGAAATAAAATATTACTAAAATAAAACTTTTATTTATTACTAAAATTCAACTGTCCTAGAAACTTTGGGCTAGTTATAATTAATACTTTGCTTGAGTCTTTAATGTAATTAAATTTAACAAGATTTTGTTTATTTAAGAGATCCTTTTTTAAACAACTTATTTAATGCAACCGAATTTATATGAAGAAAAGACTAATTGAATTATTTCAAGGTTATCTAAATTTATTGGTATCCTGTTTTCAATTTTTTCATTCTTCAAATGCGTTTAACACCGATATATTTTAAAAAATTTCTTGCTTGATAAATATTTTTTACAAGCTTTTGAACTACATCTGCTTCAACTCACCTCGCATTATTTCTTACTCTGTTCACCAACCCTCTCTTCTTCCATCATCCTTCTTTTTTATGCAAGATCCTTGCAACCTCGACAACGAATTGGCCCGCTGATACAGAGAAATTTTTGACAACTTACCGCACCTCCAAATCACTCTTTCTTAGAGCAGACTACATTTTATAAATGATGCAAAAATCGATCTGCTAGCGATTTTTGATTCTACTATAATACCGATACTACTCCAAAGAAATGATACGAATACTACTTATTTTATCGCAGGCCTAAAAGACAAAATATTATGAGAATATTTTTACACTTGAAAAAAAATATTTAATTGAATGCACGCATATGCACTTAAAATTATCCAAGTTTGATACAGGAAATAGTCTGCGTAAGTTGTCGATTACTGCTTAGCACAGGAAGGCATTCGACATTCTCAGATAATATGTGATCAGGAGAGTTAATATGTAACAAAGTATTATATTATTTATAAAAGATTAAATATTTAAAAAAGATATATAATGTACACGGTTTTAGTAATTCCGCTGATTCGCGAGAATGTTGATTTTCTTAAAAAATTTTCTTAAGCAATTGTGCTTGGAGACTCAAGACCAGTGTAGTACACTTCATCTATGAGTATTCCTTTAAATACATTTTTCCATTTGTTTATATTTACATGGTTTCTGGTAAATTTATTTTTTGTTTATATTTTTTTTTATATAATTATTCTTATTTGTATATATTTCCTGTTTTTATTAATTTACTTTTTCTTTATCCTTTTCTATTTTCATATTTCTCCAGCTTTAGATAAAATCTTCTATTAATCATTCTTTTTCTTTCTTTTTTCTGCCCGCCCCTTTCTTAGTAATACTTTTTATTATTCTATATTTATTTGTCTATATATAAATATATATATATATATATATATATATATATATATATATATATATATATATATATACTTCCAAGGTATGATGACTGCTTACCAAGTATGCTTACCAAGTCTGAGCCGTGATTTCAATATTAGTATAATGTTATTTAATCATAATTAATCAGTGAATTCTTGGATTGGGTGTTTACTAAGAATATGAAATATTTGTAAAATATAATTATTTATTTATTTTATTTATGTATTTTTATATTATCTTTTTACAAAATTGTATAAAATTTTAATTGTAAATTATACTTATGTCGACTGTTACATAGAAAATTAATAAATATGTTTATCGGCTTACACTATTTATACTATAATATACTATAGTAATATAATGAGAGTCAGACGTTCCTCGTTAATAATCACCCCATAGAATCAAGTAATTAAAAGTAATAAAAAATGGCTTAAAATACATATTCTTGATAAAATTTGACATTTATGAAAGCTATCTTGAAGTAACTGAAAATCTGATATCTCTTTTAGTATTCGAAAAAACGTAGTAACGCAATTTTTCTTTTCTTTTAAATACTAATACGAACAATAAAAATGACTACCTCAAGATATATTGCAATATTTTTTTTGGAGTAAATCTTAATGTTATGTATAAACTCATACTACACGATGCCAATAATCTGAACATAGTAAATAGATAATAAAATAAATACAAATATTTGCCTTCTAGATTGTGCAGCCTTTAAGACAATGCACTTTAGTAAAATCTACTAAATTAACTGATCTAGTTGATATTCATAAACATATCTTATTTATAGCGTTGCTAATTATGTTGGAGCGAAAGTTCTGACATAAAAAACCGTTAAGTTACTCGAGCATTTTCTTAGTTCAGCGCATTTGAGGTGAAGATGTTGGATCTTCGATTTTCTATTTACCGTTAGGAAACCTCATTCACTTTCTACATTGAAGCGTCACTTAATTTCTTCTCCTCTTTCCTTCCCTGAATGACTTTGACTTCCCAGAATTAAGTTACTCCATATTCGATAAAAATATGTTTATTCGGGATATATCGTTACTGATGTATTAATATCAGTTAGGAAGTTGAAGTGTATTAAAGAATACATCTATTTCTAACAAATATATGTTTCTTAAAGGTGACTGATTTTTAAATTTGTGTATGTTTTATTTCTGATATGAAAGCGCGAAAAGTTATTCTAGTTTTATTTGATAGAGATAAAAAAATAAAGTTTTTTCAATTGTAAAACCTGACTTTTGAATTTGGTTTTAATAAAATAAATTTGTAAAATAATGTCTTGCTGATTTTTACATAATTGAAATCAAAATTTTTATTTTATTTTCCTCTCTTGTCACCCTAAGCTCCTTATTTATTCCTCACTTAACCTCTCGCCTCTTCCCACTTTTTCCAGAAGCTTTTCTCTTTTCTGTCCCGCTAACAATTGGCGATCTCTTTCTGACACTCCTTCCTCCGATCATCAGCCACGCTTTTTTCTACACCCGCGTGCTAAGCCATGTCTCAAGGAGATTTCAGAAACTGCAGACTCGTCGCACTTCTACCATTAAGCAGCTCTATCGTCCCCCCACAAGCAGCAACTTGAAAACGAGGAGAATCTCTCTTCTTACCATTTATTCCTTTTCACCTCTGTCTTCTTCGTTCTGCCTTTGGCGATGTTCGACGAACTGGTAAAATCGGCAAACAATATCTTTGGAGCGCGACATCATAATTGAGCAGTTACTTGTGAAAACTGCCGCACGAAGTGGAATAATGCTTCTGCTATTATGAGTTCATTGATGGGACTTATGAAGCTTTGAGAATACCTAAGTTTCTCAATTATTAAGAATTAATGATTATTTCTGAATATTAAGTTCGACGAGAGTTCAGAGAGTGTGATTAATTTTTCATATCTATATGTTTTATTATTTATTGAATTCGTTTTATAAAAATTTTTTTTTCATTAATGATGCATAACTGTGTTGTAGCAATTTTACAAATCTATGCCTTTAATATCGGATGTGTTCAGAGCATGTTGGTCAAGCAATTCTTTGACTCTATTAAACTACAGTGGACCATACAAACGGAATCCAAACAAAACTATACAAAACTTTTTCGCTCGTTAATAGCAAACTTATTTCTAAGTAAAAATTAATAGACCAAACCAGACTTTTGTTTATACCCGATACGCTAGCTTGAGATGTAAAACATAAAAATTAAAATGTACTATAAATCATAATTTTAGTCAGAGAATTGCATGTACATATACCAGTGCCGTGATGATACGATCAGATTTTCTGAACTAGTCTTCACGTACCTTTCTATGTCAAACGTTTCGAGGCGAATTGCAAGGATGGCAATTATGATCGTTTCCACTACTATCACAATAATTCTACTATTTTTTCTGATCAAAAATTCACTAAATAATCTTCTTTTACTATTAAAGTGTAAAAATTAATATGCTGTGAAAAATAGTTATCAAAATTTCTGCCATGTGCTGCAGCGCTATATTCCTTGAATTTTTGCGGTTTCAGAAAAGTTCAAAATGATAAAAAATGAAAATTTACTGTAGCTTAAAGTAAATTTGTTGAATAGGAATTGAAATAGAATTAATTTTGATCTTAGAATTTTTTTCAAATCCGTATGATGATTTTGCAAAACGTAATACATATTATTAGAAAATTAGTTCATTGTTTAATTACGTCGCCGCTCGACTAATTTCGCCTGAAGCCGCCGAAAATAACAATAATAATAATAACAATAACAACAACAACAACAACAATAATGATTATGATGATGATTATGATGATGGTAATAATAATAATAATGCACTGATATTACAATAAATGTATTTACAATCGTAGTTACTATACCCGAATTGAATTACTTAGATTTTTATCATCATTATCGTAAAGTTATCATCATTTGTTGAATCAGGGTCCCCTTAAGACAATGACTTGCGCCTTCGTATTATAAAATTAGAATCTACAAGACAATATTAATTATATTCATTGGTTATTACGTTTATATCATACGTATAACTTTATAGTTTAATTTCACTTTCTTCGATATCAGTATCAAATCGCACAGCTTACCTGCGAACTCTTTCTCATACCAGGCCACGATGCGAGTTTAAAAACTCGATGTTTAGTTTTAAAAAAATCAACTAAAAAACTTGGAGAATAATGCAGATTGTTATTCGTGAACTGATACAATGAGGTCTGGTCATATATAGCTCGAACGAGATAAAAGCGCCGACACGTCTACGGCATTAATATAGTACTCGTGTATACTCTAGTATACGGCATTAGTACAGTACAGTTCCTGACAACCTTCTATCTTTAATCCTATCCCCAAAATTTCAGTTAGCTACTTCTTTCAAAACGTTAAACACTTTTAAATTAATCAAATGACTGTTGTAATCACTTTCACAGTGCAGATCGCCAGGATTATTATCGACTATTAACTTTAATCCAGATAGTGCATCGCACCGTCCATAGAAGCACTACAATTTTGAGAAAAATAGACTACGATGAAAAAGTAGAGAGATATAATGAGGGAGAGAGAGAGAGAGAGAGAGAGAGAGAGAGAGAGAGAGAGCCATTTAAAAATTAGATTGAACATTACACTAATTAATAAAACAATGATAAAACAATTATAATGAGTAATTACTGTTACTGCAGCGAAATGCATATGGTACGGCAAATTTTCATCGATATATATACCTTACTACGTTAAAGTAAAATTTAAAAATTATAATAACATTATATCACGTAGAGTAAGTATATTGCATCTTAAAGATTACTAAAATGCTTCCAGTGTACAAAGAAATTCAAGGTCATATGTACCAGAAAATTTCATTTTACAATAATTTACTTAAGCAAAGAATAAGAAGAAAGTCTTTCTAGTATCCAAAACTTACTTTGACAACTTATGACTAAAAAAACTTTTTTGGAAAACAATTTGAATTTGCAATGATCATATCAATATTAAACTCGATAGAAAAATAAAAGTTGTGCATCTTATAACATGAAATTTCTATGTATTTAAATATTTAATTAACCAATATATATATATATATATATATATATATATATATATATATATATATATATATATATAAAAGAATGATTGTTTTATTGTGTTCCATGGTTATTTAAAGATCTTGGGCACTTGATTTAGATTTTAACATAGCATTTATTTAAATGTTTTCTTTTTGAACATACTTTTGAAAGGGTATCTACTTAAGGTACATACTTAAAAGTACCTATCATGACGATATAAAATAAAAATAATTTAAACATAATACTATATATTTCTAAAGGTTTAGCCCTCAAATTTCGGCGTAACATTTCAAATTTTCAAAATATTAATTAGCTCCCCGAATAATGTAGTGTAACGAATAATAATAATAGTATAACAAATATAATAATATGTCTAACAAATTTTTTTTCACTGTTTCAGTCTTTATAAAATAATATAATTATTGTTACGAACAGAATCGAAACTAGATGTAAAAATTAGTATTAAGTCTTCAGCGTTTATAATTTCTAGAATAAAGTTTTTATTAATCGATTCCATTCTAGCTATCATTATAATTAGTTCCAAGTAAAATGTTTTAATATTGTTTGAATTAAAATTTAAAATAAAATATTTTCTTTATAGCCGATAGTCTTATATGTTTATAGTTTAAGAAAGTAGAAATGTAAAGACAAAATTAATTTATGATTTTGATTTTTGGAATTATTTAATCTGATACATATTAAAATAATGCGTAATAGTTTTTAAGAAATTTTTATAATATCGCGTTGCCATTATATATATATATATATATATATATATATATATATATATATATATATATATAGGTTTAGTATTTCTTTTGTAACTAAATATAGTTATAAATTATATTGCGAGAAATGTTTAGTTTTAAGATTGAAAATAATGTAAATAAAAGATTGATATAATATTATATTCGCGGGAGAATATATCGGTAAGAAATGTTATGCGATCTCCTCGGACAAAACGGCGCCGCACGAATTATAAAAACTGTTTATAAATGATATGTAAGTATATACGAGATATTGAATTGAATAATGCTTAACGAAATCATCGGTTGGCAATTTCAAATCTTATTTTATAAGTTATAATTTGAAATTTTGAATTGGACTCAATGAATTAATTTAATTGGGTTTGAATTGAAATTAAATAATTATTGAAGTCAGGATCACGAGCAAACCTTCGTTAAAGGCCACCAAATTGTAAAAACTAAGGTATACGATTTATCAGTACCATGACGGGTAAAATTGAAGATTTTCCTGAAAACTGGCCTTTATATGATTTACAACTAAGGTAATCAAATATTAGCCGGAGAAAAATCTTGAAATTTTACGAAAGAGGTTTGACTGGTTATGCTTCTTAAAAGCAATTGATCCGTGCTGTGACGAAAACTTCAGAAATTTTCTTTATAATAGCTGTCCTACAGATTAACAAATAAGGTGACTGTATTTTAGCTATAAGAAAATCTCGATAATTTTGAAAGAAGTATGGATGGTGTCAGATTACCACCTCGGGTTCTCTAACCGTCCGGCTGCGCGAAGTGTTTAGGCTGTGATCGACGAATGGGGCATATCGTCCGAAATTTGACCCGCGATAAGAAGAGAGTTTATAAAGGGCGCTGTCTGAGCGCAGAAGGCATTATGCGATTCTCGTCTGTACTGAGGTGATTGTTATTTTTCTGTTATTCTCTTATTATACATACATTCAAATTTCAATTTATTGAACATTAACCTTTTGAAGTTTTATTATTTCAAACGTCCCAGTAATTAGTATATTATAATTATAATTATATAATGACAGTCATTTTGGCCTTATGTATAATTACCTCCGCAGAATGTACATTACAAAATACTTCTAAAAAATAAAAATAAAATAAAATAAAATAATCAATACATTATCGTTAGCAAAGGACAATGTGGCTGTTCTGACCACCGAAGTTACCGAATCTATCTATTGGCTTCATACAACTTTTTGAATTGCTTTGACTCATCATCTGAGACTAGCATCGTATTTCTATAGGGGCAATTGAAGTCCGTGTTTAGAACCCCACCCCGTCATATGGTAAAGAAATTATTAATGTAGAAAAAATGTTGTTTTTCAATAAATTGAACACCGATATTGTTACTTATCCAATAAATCATTCTTATTTTACAGAAAAAATGGGCTTCTAAGAACAAAATAACTTTTAAAAGTACAACATGAATAATATGTTTTAACATAATGTTTTATTTTATTTTTTATACAGTGTTTCAATTTATACAGAACTGGAAAACAAAAAGTTGTGTGCTAACGACCTAATAGATTTATATAACCCCTCCTCCTGAAGTATAGTCCTGAAACCCCATCAAAGACGATAATTCGTGGGATTGTTTTTATATCATTTTAAAAAGATTGTAAATAATAAAGTATATATGAAAACATTAACGATACTGATTACAATGTTGAATATATTCTTATGAAAAATCTGATTAGAATACTTTAATAATAATGATAAAAATTAGATAAAATTATTAAAAAAGATAATATTTTACTTGGGTAGTATACAAATTAAATTAAATTATTGATCAAGAAACTAAAAATTTCTACTACTTCTTAAGTTAAAGCGATATGAAACAAGAATCACCCACTCAACAATAAAAAAATAAATATAATTGTTATAAATGTTATAATTTGTAACTGGTATAATTATTTTTCTATATTCTAAAGTTACGTTATATCGTCGATTATACTTTCTTCAGTATTTAAATAAACAAATTATTCGTGTTATCTAAAATATGTACAATGGGATTCAAGATCAGAAGGACGCATTCCATCAAGTAGGAGAGCTGGATAGAGCCCAGCTTGGCTATAATTAAGTACCTCTCCTCCTATAAGAGCAAAAGAGAATAAGAGTGAGAGGAAAGTGGAGAGAGAAAGAGAGAGAGAGAAGGATTGAGTATATGCGTAAAAGAGAAAGAGGGATATAGAAAGCCTGAATAAGAGATAAATGTGTGCGAAAAAAGAGTGAAAAGATGAATGATAAAGAGACGCATACAAAATAAATAAATAAAACTCAGGCTTCATGTTTGCAAACTTTCATTTAGTTCCATCCAACCTCTTTACCTATTTTTCCTACTGAAGAGATTTGAAAAATTTTTAGACATGCTTATAAGCTTTCCTTTTCGTAATAAAACAATTTTTTTTATTCTTGTCGAATGAAACATTGAGCCATAAAATTCCATTTAAATAAAAATTTGAGATAATCTTTTATTATATAAATTATATTAAATTTTTTTTCAGAACTGTATTTTACAATATGATTTCATTTATTTATTTTATTGTTTCGAAATGTGTAACATGTATCTTCGTAATAATGACCTTCGTAATTTAATTTTTACGTTATGAATTTATAAATAAACTAACGAAAGAATATTAAATTAAAGTAATGTTTTAAATATTTATACATTCTCAGTTTTACTCATTCAACGAGAGGACATGTAGCTCCGTGAAACTCAAGCATGACAAACTTTTAACATCGTAATAATAATATAAAGTTAAAGAATAACATCAATCCAACTCGCAAATAGTCAAGAGTGACTATCTAACTAATCCTTTTCACCTGGAGTATATGCATATTAAGTATAAGAAAAAATTCCTTCCCTGCTTTTTATTCAAATAGACCTTATTCCCTTTATTTGTAATTCAACACTATATTAAATGATATGATTTTGTTAATCTCATTTAACGCCGCTCTATTGGTGCTCCCAACTACTTTTATTAATTAGTAGCAGAGGTCTACGATGGGTTCGTAAATAAAACACATATAAATTTTTGAAGTGCTACTAGTGCCAATCAGCAGAGATCGGGACTTGAAGTCTAATCCCCAAATTGTTAGTCGTTCGCTCTAGCGTTCGAGCCATCGTAGGCCTCATATAATTCATTTCGTTCTCTATTTATATCGTTATCAAATTTTAATCCTTCTCCATACTTATAATAACTTATTTGTTGCACTTGGATATAGTGTGCAAAAATTTTTAATTATTACAATTCCATTTAAGCTTGTAAATTTAATTATCAAATTTATAATTCGATTTGAAATAATTCATATATATATATATATATATATATATATATATATATATATATATATAGCTTATCTTTAATATTGTTACTTTGTCACCAGCGTCGAAATATGCTGTCACCTAAAAATATCAGGAAAAAAAATTTGGAACATTTACGGCACCTTGGGTGGAAGCTCAGGACAAATAAAATTCATGGAGGGTGAATCATAGATCGAATCAGCAGATAAAGATTTGCTTCAAAGCGAAAAACAATTTATTTATTTCATAAATTAATAAGAAACAATGTACTTTATCATCTCGCTAGTTCCAAAGAATAACATCTAGATTCTCGCACGACTAACAGAAATTTAATTTAATTTACATTTGCTCGTACATACATCGATCGTGTGTCTCCACCGTCGTTATATCATTGTCGACATCTTGACCTACTTCGATACTGAAAATTCCACCAATCATTCGTGCCTGGCTGATCTGCAATTGACGCCTGGGCTTAAAATTTTTCGAATGACAACCGCGTGATCAATTGCACCATGATATATATTAATTATGCCACTATGTTTCGGCGAAACATGCTCGCTTACAAAAAACTCAAGACGTTGCGCACTAACTGCTGTCCCACTTTCATTTCGAGGGCACTCCCTTGCTAACTATTAGCCATTGACAGCTGGTCCTCTTCCGAACTCGGTAAGTTTTTCATTGAGTTCAATCTGGATGCGAAAATTGTCTCGGCATATACAATCGAAAAACAAAGGACAGCTTTTTGGCCTCTGAACAAAGGGAATAAAATAAAGTAAGAGGGAAACCGTATACAGTCATATGTCAGAAAGTCAAAAATAATCTAATAGTTGAAAAGTTATCGTCCTTTCAATCATCTTTTTCTGCTCCAATCATTTAGTTAATCATGCAATTATTTTCTGAATCATAAATACCTTTAATCCATTGCAAGGTATAGATAATGGTTAAAAAACTGATTTTACTGTTCTACTTTTATCTTGATCAGTTTCTCCCAAAATAATATTGTTAACTTGCATTCATTTCATAAGTATGCATTTATGGATAAACATGCTGATGCATTTTGTCCTGTTTCATTATATTCATTTGTCTCGCTAATTTGTGTATCGGTATTTTATTGTAGTTTATTTTTATAAAACATTTTATTTAAAAACGTCGAAATTTAGTTTTTCATTCGACTACTATCTTGTTTCAATTTCGAAGCCGCAGGACGTATGTTATAAGATACCCTTACAAGACGGTGACCTGCAGATTAATAATTTGAATTTTTCCCAAACTTTCTTTGGTTTTGTCAAGACTAAATATTTAAAATATTGGTACACTAACTGACATATCAAAGCAAGTAAAACACGAAGAAGGCATCAACGTTCAATACAGACCTGGAGACCCGGTTTGTGTACAAAGGTATCAAATACTGCAGACCGAATTCGCACTGAATTCGCATGCAAATTGAAAGAGTAACATTACTTTATTGAAAAATCCACTTTGATAATCCTACGAGAAACACCAAAATATATTTAAAGGAGTCTCTGCTTGCATGCTATCGACCTAAAAAATGATATAATAGATTTATAACTCTGTGATTTATCTTATTACTTAGATTGATAAAATAATGCGGATATGACCGCTTGAATATTTTATTTCTGCACGTGTTTATGTATTTGTTATTCCTTCATTTTTGGAACATATTGGAAATTCTATAAAAATGTAACAGTCGAATAAATAAAATGTATGAAAGGAAAGCGACAATAGCAGCAACTTGAATTTCTGTAATAATGAGAACTAGGTGCGCATCATGAGTTCTTGACGTCCTTGGTTTTATTTTAAATATCTTTTTTACTTTGCTATAAAAGCAGTGAATCAGTAAGTATTCAAATTATAGGGTGTGTTTCGTGACAAATCAAATTACAATGTAAGCGCACCATCAAAGCGGATATTATTAATATTATAATTATTAATTAATTATTATTGTGATTCTTATTAACTGATATCATGATTGTGATAAATTATTATTACAATTTTTATAACAGCGGCAGCTCGTCCGATATGACACGAGCGACGGCGAAATAAGCCGATCAAAATAATATAAATTTGCCTGGAAAAGGTAAAATTAGCAGTTCGCCCGACGAACCGACTCCGTTAAAGTCGATTGACATGAACTCATCCGGGAGCTAAAAATCCTTCCAGAACTCAATATAAATACTGACAAAATCCGTATCCGAAATAAGTTATTTGCTTGATCTTCGTTGTTTGGCGCTCCTCAAAAGACAGATGGTTAATAATTTTCCCGACCTAAAGAGATAGTGATCCTGGTTGCGAGGCGCTCCTCGAAAGACCAGCCGAATTAAGCATACCTTTATTATATTCCTGTATAAATTCAGCCTGATTTACATAAATGCCCCACGTAAAAAATGGCACCATGTATTCGTACGGTAAAGAATTATTAACGTAGCGGAAAATAGCGCGCATTTAGGATTATAATATTCAACTTATTTTCGTTATTTTTATCTCATTTGTTAAGAAATTATTCTTCATTATTTTTATTTTGGTGCAGAAAACGTACCAAACCCTGCAAAAGGAATTTCATTTATTTTTTAATAAATTATTATTTTTATACTTTTTACAAATAGACTGTGTAATAATTAATTTAATTATTAAATAATTATTTTACCCGATTAGCCGTTCGCTCCTGAGAATACTTTCTCTCCTCTCAAACTACCCTGGGAAATACCGCGTAGGCTATCTCGAGGGGGCCTTATAAGGAACGTTAACATTTTTACTAATCAATTGCGAACATTCCATTATTTTAACATTCAAATTATGAAAAATAAGTATCAGAATCATATTTTAATTATTATAACTTATAAATCAATTTAATTTAGCTGCTAATATGTATCCTACTTATCAGGATTTCATGAGTTCTTTACTATCCAAAATATATTAATGTTTTGATTAATTCTTTTTGCTACACATTACAGTTGTTATTCAATGACATAATAAAACGAAATTTTGTTTGTATTTAAATGAGCAAACAGAAGAAAATTGTATTCAATACAAATTGGACTTTAATGACACTTCAGAACAGTCTAAATTTAGACAATTGTGCAAAGTCAATCGGTGCCAGTTTTATCAGCATCTATAAAACAATATAGTATTATTTACGATATTTGCAGAAATAGAAAAAAAATCTGCTGCAAAAATTCTGCTCCTTTTTCAACACGGTAAGATTTATAATATAATCCCGAAAATGTAATAAATCGTTGTTTATGTACAGAATATTATATAGAATAACGTAAATTACGTAAAGGGGAATTCACTATAATGGTTGATATCGAGTTTTCGAGTCAATAAACATATTAAATCAATGTAGATAATATACATTAGATAATAATTATATATTTTGGAACAAAAATAATAGAAACTCGAAAACTAAAGATTCAAAATAATTTACAAACGCCTATTAAGAACTCCCTTTTTATACATCATCTAATAGTTATTATCTTTGTTAATTTTATTAAAAGTACGTATAATAATATAATAGCAAGCGATGTGGATACTGCAAAGGAAAAGAAGTTACGAAAAAAATATTAAGAATAAAAGAATTTCCTTGAAGCCAACGAAAATTTGAATTTTTTTACTTATTATAAAATAAAGTTATTAGATGTTCTTCCATTATAAACATTTTTCCGTATAAAATAGCATGTCAAAAATAAAAAACTTATGATTTTAAATGAAATCTTGCCGTTTCTGAACACATCGTAAAGAGAAAAATTTTTGTAGGAGTGTGTTTTTTTATATGCGTATGAATTCATACATTTTTTATGAGGTAGAAATATGTGACGTAATATCTAAGGATAATAACGGTTTCAAAATTGAACGTTTGTTTTCTTTAGATGTTTGGAAGCGAACGCACATATATTTACGAAAATGCTAATTTTATTGCTTTCATTAGAAATTAATAAAGTAAATTATTAATAAATTAATAAAGTCGACATAAGTACAATTAAATTATTTCATTAGAAATGTTATAATACTAATTTATAATAAAATTTTAATATGTAAAATGTATTACATATCATTTATTGAGGCTCTTAATATTATAATGATAGAAATGAAAATTGTTTCATTATTCTTTTATTAAATTTTCAATAACAAATATCTTTCGGAAACTATCGCAACTAATCTAGAGAAGTATTTGAAATATGTTCTATCAGCGTCTCTCTATTTACTCATAAATATAAAGAAATTTTGCATGTGCATACTGGCAACAGGAACTGAAGATTGATTAGTTTAATGATACAAGCCATCCCATGTTGCTATGCATAGTTTGCACCCGGAATTTTAACCCATTATCGCGAACGCTATACAAATTCTTTGCAGTTCATCGTCCGTGTAAGCACGAAAATATAAGGGCACGCTTCTAAATAATGTCGCTCTTTCTCCGACTGGCTTTTACATCTGGATACTCTCGGTCTTGTTTCTTGATCGTGATAAAGTATTTTACAGGGGGAAGACGTAAATGTGTAAACGCATTCATAGAGACAAACGAAAATGAATTATGTGAAAAGGTTTTCAAGCCCTTTAATAGTATCATAAATCGAAACCTCGGAAGTTTTTTACAAATTTTTGGTGGATGCAACAAGGAATTCATACAACTCATGAATATATGTTTAGAATTTTTCACTTTTAAAAACATCAATTGGAAAATCCTTGCAAAATGTAAACATATATTACTATTTTGAGTAATATTTATATATCTGTAGATAAATGCACAATAGTTATTTAACGAAGAATTTTAAAAACGATTCATTTTTAGCTATAAATTTAAATATAAATCGAAAGGTGGTAATTATATTCATGCTTTCATCAAATATTGTTTGAGCAACAACGGATAAACAGAATACTTAAGAATGAATTGAACTTTTTATGATAATATATATTTTTTAATTTATGCAAACCTTATAAAAAAAATTAGCTAGACGATGTGCCGACAGAAAGCAAACCTTTATTCAAAAATTATTTCAGAAATAATAAGTTAATCTTTAAAGAACGCTTGAGAAGTTTCACAAAGCAATGTTTTGAACATTATTTTAAAAGATATATGGAATGATAAATTTTACACAATCTATTCAAAAGTAATATTGCGTATATCCATCAAATTATATATCTTTATATTATAACTTTCTACCCATCTCAATAAACATCGTACGTCTGAGATTAGACCGCCTGTCATCTTGTCGACTAGGATCACAAGTAATTTCTAAATATTTCGTTTTCCGCTACATCGTTGCAGATTTAGGAATGGACGACCTTTAACTACCAGTTATCATAATGCTGATTTAAACGCGACTTATTTGAAGTGCACGAACTGATTTCAACGATATGAAATACTCTTTATTGATTTTTAATAATCCACAAGTAAAATACACATGTTCAAATTATAAGTAGCTCAGATATTTATATCAAATACCGATAAAAATATTTCTTAAATTAATTTAAAACGCTCGTTAAAAGTACAATTCTTAATTTTTAATTGATCAAAGTTCTGTAAAAGGAGAATATAATGTTTTATTTTGAAGTTTATTTTAAATATGGGAGGGTTGTCAAAGACAATTCTTCAAAATGGGTGAAGATGGCTTTGAGAGTTATATTACTTAAAGAAGAACTTACCTTTTTACTTAGATGTAAAAAATAAAATATTTTCCCGACTCATACTGACAAAAATTTTCAAAATAAACTGTTTTGGTGAAATTATAATAAAAGAGTTCCTTATGATTTAGAAAGAAATATTTTATTTTTAAAATTAAATCAATCAATTTAGAAATTAGATGAAAAACTTTTGAAATTAGTCAATTATTAAAATATTTATTAGAAACAGAAGAATACTTGTACAGATTTATAGAACATAATGGTTTAAAAAAGAATTTTTTCTAAGTCAACATAAACACTTTAATAAAATCAAATCTCAAAAATAATGAAAATTAAAAAGTAAATTTAAATATTTGAGAAACATAAAATACTCTCGGACAACGAATACTTACAATAATAATAAAAATTGGTTCAAATATTTAACAAATATTACCACCCCAAAAGAAGTTGTGCATATCCTTTCAAAAGATACAAAATTGGAATATCTTATTCAAGTAAAAATTTCCCTATTAAGGAAATCATCGCAGACTTTGAAAATAGTATTATTAGCTGCAATAATGATATTTAGAAACAATATAAAATTTCATTAGTGAAAGTTATTAATAACTTTAAAAAATAAAATATATTTCAGTAGTAATACCACACATAAATATAAAACAGCGAAAAATTTCTTAAAAGAGAACACGAATATCATATTCCAAATTGCAGACAAACTAAATGTAATAGTTGCATCTAATAGAAAATAATCTATTAATACAATTAAAATGATACTGGAAGATGACACAACATACAAGAAAATTAGGCATCCTCATATTAAAAGACTACAGAGTAAATAGAAAGAATTATGAAAGGAATAAAAAAGTAAATCTTATATTAATGATAGTACTTTTCAATATTTAAAATGCGAAAGTGGCATAGTAGATACATTTTGTAGGATTCCCAAAGTTCAAAAAGATGAATTGACCTATAAAATAATAATATTATCAATTAATTTTTCAACGTGCAATATTGTTAGATTTTTATCAAGCATATTAGTTAAGATGTTTTGAAAAAACAACTCTTATGCTAGAAATAATTATTATGAAATAGTTAAAAATATTAGTATTTCAAATAATTATAAGATTGATTAGATGTGATATGTTTATTTACAAATATAACATTGGATTGATTTAAATAAATTATAGAAGAAAAATGAACAGAAATTAGTATATACACAAAATTAACAAAAGATGAATTTATTAAAACAATAAATTCAGTTTTTAATAATACAAGTTTTTATTATCAAAATATTTTTTATGAAAAATTTTTGATATCACCTTTATCACAGGTTGTCCTAATTGGAAAAAGAAAAAATTAGAGAATATTGCATTGACTACTTAAATTTTTAACAAATTATCTTTGTACGATTAGGAATGGATCACATATTGTAAATAAGTATCAAAATTTTGGTTGTTGGGTGACTTATTCATAGCACACTCTCTTATTTCGATGATATGAAATACTTTTTATTTATTTAAAATAAGCCTAATGTATGACATACAAGTTCAAATTATAAGTATCTCGTTCTTCGTTATATCTTTGTACGATTAGGAATGGATCACATATCGTAAATAAGTATCAAAATTTTGGTTGTCAAGTGACTTATTTGTAGCGCATTCCCCTATTTCAACGATAAGAAATACTCTTTATTTATTTTAAATAATCCCAATGTATAACATACAAGTTCAAATTATAAGTATCTCGTTCTTCGTTATATTTTTGTACGATTAGGAATGGATCACATATCGTAAATAAGTATCAAAATTTTGGTTGTCAAGTGACTTATTTGTAGCGCATTCCCCTATTTCAACGATAAGAAATACTCTTTATTTATTTTAAATAATCCCAATGTATAACATACAAGTTCAAATTATAAGTATCTCGTTCTTCGTTATATCTTTGTACGATTAGGAATGGATCACATATCGTAAATAAGTATCAAAATTTTGGTTGTCAAGTGACTTATTTGTAGCGCATTCCCCTATTTCGACGATATGAAATACTTTTATTTATTTGAAATAATCCAAATGTATAATATATCAATTCATATTATAAGTATTTCGTTCTTCGTTATATCCTTGTACGTCGAGAAATGGGTCAGCTATTTTCAACAGGTACCATTATACTTATTGAAACGCAACTTATTGATAATACATTCACTGATCTTTATGATACGAAATATTTCGTTATATCTTTGCACATTGAGGAATGAAGTATGTATTGATGAAGACATAATATAAGAAACATCATAACTCTATTGCAAATTGATTTTTAATTGTTTTGTTATCCAAATTATGATATTACTATATTAATCGGAATTGATTCTACACTGTCAGAAAGTTTCAGCTCATGTTTCTTACCAAAGCAAATTTTATCGATTACTTTATCACAATACAAATAAAATGCTTTCAAGTAAGTTTAAAATATAAATAGTAACATAATAGTATTTGTTTAAATATAAATAGTAATATAATAGTATTTGTTGCACTAAGATATAATTTGTACGTATCATTTAAGATCTTAGTTTAAATAAAACATACTAATAATTGTCAAGCAACTTGTTAAGAATTGGTGACCCATTCGTACATGTACAAAGATATAACGAAGAACGAGATACTTATAATTTGAACTGATATATGTTACTTGTGGATTAGGAAAAATTAATAAAGAGTATTTCATATCGTCGAAATGAGGGAATGCGCCACAATTAAGTCACGTTACAATCAAAATTATGGTACTTGTTTAGGATATATGATCCATTCCTAGTCGTACAAAGATATAACGAAGAACGAGATACTTATAATTTGAACTGATATATTAGGAGTGTGAATAAGTCTTTCCCGTTTTTTGTAAGAGATGGCGCCATCAATACTGTGCGAGTATTCAATGGTTACATATGTCATAATCAAAGCTTATTCATATGTCAACAATTCCATACTAACACATTACTTAAAATTTTTTCGCATCATAAATTTTTGATATCGTGAAAATGTCGAAATTTGAGCCGAGTCGACGTCATTTGCGGGAAGTTTCACTTTATTGGTTCAATTTGAAGAAATCTGCTGCCGAGACGCATCGATTGCTTCAGGAGGCTTATGGAGAAGGTTGTGTCGATGATTCAAGTGTTCGCGGATGGTTTCGACGCTTCAAAAGCGGTGATTTCGACGTGGAAGACAAGGAGCGTTCCGGAAGATCGAGAATTGGCGACTTTGCTTGATGAAGATTCTTGTCAAACGCAAGAAGAACTTGCTGAAGCATTAGGAGTTGACCGAACAACCATTTCCAAGCGTTTGAAAGCCATGGGAATGATCCAAAAGCAAGGAAATTGGGTGCCGTACGAACTGAAGCTGAGAGACGTCGAACGGCGTTTTTTCACTTGTGAACAGCTGCTTCAGCGACATAAAAGAAAGGGTTTTCTGCATCGTATCGTGACTGGCGATGAAAAGTGGATACGTTACGATAATCCGAAGCGAAGAAAATCATGGGGACTACCCGGCCATGCATCATCATCGACGGCCAAGCCAAATATTCATGGCGCCAAGCTCATGCTCTGTATATGGTGGGACCAGCTAGGTGTGGTTTACTATGAGCTTCTGAAACCGAATGAAAGGATCACAGGCGAGGTCTATCGACGACAATTGATGCGTTTGAGCCGCGCACTGCGAGAAAAACGGCCACAATACTCCGACAGGCACGACAAAGTTATTTTGCAACATGACAATGCTCGCCCACATGTTGCACCGCCGGTGAAAACATACTTAGAAACGCTCAAATGGGAAGCCCTACCCCACCCGCCGTATAGTCCAGACGTTGCTCCGTCTGATTACCATCTCTTCAGATCGATGACGCATGGCCTGGCTGACCAGCACTTCCATTCCTACGAGGAAGCTAAAAAATGGGTGGATGACTGGATAGAGGCCAAACCGGTCGAATTTTTTCGCAACGGGATTCGTATGTTGCCAGAAAGATGGGAAAAAGTTGTAGCTAGCGATGGCCAATACTTTCAATAATTCATTTGTAACCATTTTTTCACAATAAAGGCTCAAAATTTGAAAAAAACGGGAAAGACTTATTCACATACCTGATATTATGTTTGTGTAAATGATTTGTCAATAAAATTTGGCAGACTTAATTCTCCAACGGCATATATTTTTATGCCATTTGCAGTGCACTGGTTGCTATGATTTTTCTTACTAATTGAACATTTGAAATGTCTAAAGCCAGGTCAGTTTTAGATCTATAGTGAATGTAGGAGATGTTTCAGTTAACTTGATTAGATAATATGATATTTTCAGATTTTTTTTCCAGAATTTGATATTAAAACTAATAGATAAAGATAGAGCCTCGCGTTAAAAAAAAAAAAGAAATAGAACAATGAAATGGTCTTGAAGAACACTTTTAAGGCCAAATGAAAGAGAAGAAAAAATCTGATTCTCAATTATTAAAGCAATTATCTCGAAACTTCTGCACCTCTCAATCGAATTAAATGATTGTTTAACTTAATAATAAAGTTATATACTAACTCCTCGACATATCGAAGCAAATTTGCCACTTGCAGTCCATTTGCTAACAGAATAATGTAAACCTCGCAGCCTGCATGTTTACTTTCTTTTAAAATTTGAAGCAATCGTCTGCGAGGTAAATTTAAACGTCGCACACAGTGAATGTATCAATTAAATGTGAATGATATTTTAAATATACTGAGATAAGAGTATTTGGAAGTTTCGTCCTTAACCACTTGCGGGGCTTGACAGTAAGAAAATTAATATTCTAATGTTAGGTATGCAATGTTTGTTCATAAGAAATGAAAATTGTAATAAAAAGGTGTTAAAATTAACTCCTGGAGTAGAATATTACAACGAAATGAATGATAGAAACATCCTTATTTTATACTTCTTATAAAAGAATATAACGATTTGTGCCTAGTACACTACTTTAATAATGAATTAAAGAATTAGGCTATATCCATATGGTAAAATATATTTAAGTATAATATAAGATAAAATATTAAACAGTTGAGTAGTAATTCATCTTATACCACCTGCGGGATTCGTTAGTAAGATTATAGATATTCTAATCTTGCGTCTGCAATGCTGTTTTAATGGAAAATATTGTGTTTCGTATTAATTTCTGCTCTAATAAAAATAATTCATAAACATAAATAGTAAACATATTTAAATAGTGTATAAATAATTTACATATAATTGATTGCGAATTCGCTGAACAGTTGACAGGAGCGCGGGGGCGCGGGACATCTTTTCCATGCTGGCTGCCGCGCGGCTGCTGCTCTCTCTCGCGACGCGAGTGAGTTCCCCTCTGCTCTCCCTTGTCCTACGTTCATGAGGCAGGTATATTTAATACGCATAATCATTTTGGTTTGAAGATTGCGCGTTTGACCGCTAATCGGGAGCATTGCCGGATTATTTTAGTTTCGGAAACTTTAATTATTTCGAATTAAAATTTTGCGCGTATTAGGCTGTATCGAGAATACATTCGTCGTATTTCTTCTTCGTTTACGGATCGAATTTACGCTATCTATAGTTATATTTATACGCTATCTGAAGCTATACTTATAATTTACGCGATCATCACAATCTACAATTTACGCGATTGTAATAAATTGAAAGCATATTTTTGTATTGAATATATATATATAAATTTTTTTTTCTTACTTCATTTTGTGCCATAGGACGACACAGATTTTATTTGTCCCGTTTCGGCATCCATCCGCATCTTAAAGCATCTGCCGCCGACGGTCTGTCTGTGCCGCGTTGTGCCCAGCGTGAAGTACAATGTTGCCTCCTTATCATAGTGATATGCCATCCATGGCCGGGTATCCGTAGGGTACTTATTGTCCCCAGGTATATATATGGGGGCAGGCCCCACTGGCAGGCTTACAGCCCTTTTTTCTTCTAGCATCACCACATCAGGCGGGGATGGCGGCGATTGGAAAAGCGTCTCGTAGTCGACGGCAGGTGGTGCGGGCTCGGCGGCAGGCCCTTCAGGGGCGGATACGATGTTAAGGGGCGCATCGAGGCTCCTTTTTTCAACACTACTCGAAATCCCGCCAGAGTTTCGATACTTTTTATCCTCAATTTTCCCGGACTCGTCACGACCCTAGGTCGCGTCGGCCGATGTATAATATTATTATATTCGGTTTCAGCGGCCAAAGCATCGCGACGCGCATGGACCAATTGTTAGTGGAACATTTTTATATAACTCTTCGATTACACGGTTACAATGATACTGATTTCGCTTAATATTAAATATACTTAGTAACTATCAAGTTCCTTTGACTTTGCTTTGATTATTTATGGAGACAGATATTTCTGAGGATACTATTAACTTTCTTACTTTTATTCCTTGTCGCTCATCCCTTCAGAATCGCTAAGACCGTTAATGCCGTCGTCATCCATTCTATTCAAGACTCGTCGAATCGCACGTCTTCTTTTCTTTCTACTTTTTTACGCCTTTATCGTGCTACTAGTGATCGCGCGTGTAGTAGTTACGGTGGCCTATTCTTGAGATGGTTTCCATGCCAAAGTTATATCTACCCGCTGCTCATCTACTACGGCGAAACTTTCTTCAAACATTTTATCTTTGAAATTAAAATCTATTTTTATCGTGTGGCTGGTTGATATTTTGGTTAGTATTTCACAGTACCGGGAACTCGATTTAATTGGAGTTGGTATGCTCCATGTGTTACTTCACCAGCCTGTGCTTGGAGTATCCGGCCTATTACACTCGAAACGGTAGACATGAGCAAATCAGTGTTTATAAACGCGTAGAATGTTCGTCCATAGCACTAGATTTTCACACTAAGTTCTAACATTCGCTGGCAGAGCTCCTGCTCGTTAGGGTGCTGCATGATTACTGCTTTGTACCTTGGAATTTTCTTCCTTTGTATTAGTTCTCAGGGCGGCAAATCATCTTTAATCAGATTATCTGTGGCAGGTTTCATATATTTAATATAAATATGACATTTTATCGAGTATAAAAAGGAAATATTCATCGCAGCAAAGCATGGCGAGCATTTCCACGTGCTTCACGACTGCCAATATACAAACTCCCAGTGCAGATGCAGGATCATCCGGCATCTTAGTGAACAGGAGAGCAAAACGTCATATAAAACACGAAAGGAGTTTAAAAAGAAAAATCACAATAAAAAATACACCAGAAATTTTAGCGAGCAGCAGCGAGAGCAGCAACAGCAGTTCGGACGACAACAGCGATCACTCAACCCACAGTGTAGAGAAGAAGATGAGACACATATCAAAGATCCAATGCCAATTAGAAAGTTCAATCAACGAAGATATGCATTCGGGCTCTTCGATGAAAGACACTGGTTCAATACAATCGAATATCTTTTTAGAGGCGAAAGAAGGTCAGTTGAAATATTCTGCGGAGGTGAGTAATGGATGCATCGTAGTCAAGTTGTCGACCTACGATTTTCAGAAGTGTTTGGGAACGGATCCCAACCAATGGTGGAGGCATTCCAATTTTCGCAGCCAAGTAGTTCTTTCTTCGAAGGACTGCGATGCAATTTTCCAAACGCGACAACTACAGATGGAACTAAAGAAGATTCAGTCGAAGAAGCCGGGCGACGTCATCTACCCACCGAAAACGTACTTAAACCCTTAGAAGTATTTATTCGGTCAATTTCGTGTGTACCATTAAATAACATATTATATATAGGTTTCTGGATTAACTCTAACTATAGGTATTTACCGCATAATAATCCTTTAGTTGATACTATTTTACATAATATTTCTCAAGAAATTACTGATATGCCGATATTGAATATTTTTATGTATTCTAGACAAATAAGTCCTGAAAAATTAATATATACTACTAATTGGAATGAAATACGTAAAACGATTTCACTATTGAAGAATCTATTAATGTTATTCAAAAATTACTAATATATCAATGTTCTATTAAAAAAATTTTAAAAGATTTATATAATGTTATTGAAAAGCGAATTCCAAAACTAAATTGTTTTTATGTTGTATCTCCTTCAAATTATCCTTTTGTGGTTATCTATTACGTCAAAGATAACCGGTGATACGTGTTTATGTATTGTCAATGGTCCTTCAAATTTTGGCGCCAATTTCGCGTTAAAAGTATCCGTTTTACTGGACAATTCATGTGTCCGTTTAAATATTTTTTTGCGAATCGTGGGCTTCTAAACTCGGCGGCGTATATTGTAATAGTGTTGTTGTTTTTGGAAACTTCTTGCCTGTTATCCTGTAACAAATTCTAAGGCATCATGTAATTTTTGTATACGGTTCTGACTTGGCGTTTTGGTATCTAATCCTTTCTTTTGTACTAGAGAACCCGGAGGTCGAAATTCTCTGTCAAAATTTAGATAGACTGCCGTATATTTGGTTGCTTCACTCTGAACCGTGTTGTAAGCAAATGCAATTTCCGTTAAATGATCGTCCCAATTTCTTTGATTCGTTGTAATACATTGTTTGATCATCATCTTGATTACTCGTTTTGCCCTTTCCACTGGATTACACTGGGGAGTATACGGTGGTGTTTTCTGGTGTTTTATACCTGTTTTTGTTAACATTTCGGTAAACTCCTTTGATATGAACTGTCGCCCATTATCCGATTTTATAGTTTTTGGACAATCAAACCTTGGATTTATTTTCTCGATGACTACATGGGCAACAGCTTTTCCGGTAACTTTCCAAAGTGCCTGTAGTTCAACCCATTTAGTAAATTTATCTTGCATTACTAATAAATATTACAATATTTATATATTATTATATATTACAACAAATATTAAGTTTTTTAGTTCTTGAAAGTGGACCTAGCAAATCGATAGCCACTGTCTCCCATGGTTGATCGACGGAAGTTGCATGCAAGGTACCTGAAGGACTTTGTTGTTGTAGCTTAAACTTTTGACAATTTATACCGTTTCTTACGTATACAGCAGTTTCCCGTAACATTCCTGGCCAATAGTAGTTTCTGGCTATTCGGGACAAGGTTTTGGCGACTCCCAAATGTCCTGCAAGCGGATTATCATGACTTCTTACAGTATACGCTCCTGATCTTTTTTCGGGCCACACACTTTCCATTGTTGATTTTCTGCTGTATCGTTAAAGTCTAACGTGTGCAGAATATGTTTATACAACTGTCCGTTTGTAATACAAAAATTAGGGAATTTTTCTGGTTCTTTTTGGACATTCTTAAAACATCTTTCGTATCAGTCTTCGCCTTTTAACTCACTTGCAGCTACTTCCAACGGTTGCCTAGATAAAGCATCTGCCAGCAAGTCAGCGGCCCCTGGACTGTATTTTATCTCGAAATCATACTGACTCAGCTTAAGGGCCCAACGTGCTAGACGGCCGGACGGGCTTTCTATTTGATTGAGCTACTTTAGTAATTGGTGATCTGTGAAGACTATAAAATAATAACCTTCTAAATAATGGCGGAACTTTCAAATGCACCATTTTATAACAAGACATTCTAATACGGTGGCTGAATAATTCTTTTCTGGAGCAGACAGGCTCATATTGGCAAATGCAATCACTCGCTCCGTTTCGTCATACGTTTGCATTAGGGCAGCCACTAAACCTTCTTTACTTGCATCGGATTGCAGAGTAAATGGTCTATTCCATTCTGGACAAGCAAGTATTGGTGCATTCGTAAGCAGTTGTTCAATTTTGTTAAATACCTCTTGTTAGGTTTCGCCCCAGTTTCATTTGGCATTCTTTCAGGTGAGTCTATGCAAGGGCGCAGCGACATTCGATTTATCTTTCAAAAACCGTCGATACCATTAAATTAAACCAATGAATCGTAATATTTCTTTATTGTTTCTTGGCAGAGAAAGATTAAATACGGCGTCAACCTTGTCTGGATCGGTTAGGAGGCCGTTTTGATCAATTATGTGTCCAAGATACTTTAAACTGGAACGAACAAATTTACATTTATCCAAATTTTGTTTCAAATATGTGGCGGAATACTTCTTGTAATAGTTTGATATGTTCTATATAGGTTTCTGACACTATTACAATATCATCTAAATAATCGAAAGCATGTGAGGCTAATTCAGGCGTGATAATGCGATCTAATAGACATTCAAATGCCGCTCGGGCTGAGTGTAGTCCGAACGGCACAACGTTAAATTTGAACAATCCTTTTCCTGGTACTGTAAACGCGGTTATTGGACGGCTTCTAGGCGTCAGGGCTATTTGCCAATATCCATTTTTAAATCTATAGTAGATCAATACCTGGCTCCTCGTAATTTATCTAGCGTTGTGTTTATCTGCGGTAGTGGATAGGCATCTTTTTTAGTTACCTGATTCACTTTTCTGAAATCCACACAAAAACGTGCTTTTCCATCTTTCTTTTTGACAATAACTACTGGTGAATTCCATGGACTGCTAGAAGGTCGTATTACGTTATCTTTTATCATTTTATCAACTTCTTCGTTGATTAAATCCTATATTGCTGGATTTGGGGGCCGCTATTTTAGTTTAATCGGAATTTTATTTTCTAACACTATTTCATAGTTTATTAATAGGGTTAGCCCTTTTACAGTATCAAACTTGCTCAGTTCGTCGTTTATAATGGTTTTCCATTGTTTCTCTTCCTGTTTTGTTATCGTTTTCAATCCTCTGGGCACTTCTATTGTACACACATGATATATCTGAATTTGTTCTTTCTGGAGTAATTTTGCCCAATTAATTGTAATTTTATATTTAAATTACGGAGAGCATCCATTCCTAGCAACATAGGATGGTTAAGGCCTTTCATCACTAGAAAACTTTGTTTTTTACAGATACTTTGTACACAAATATACCCTGTGACAATATTTTCTAGTGCCATTTCGGTGCCATTGGCTAGAACGGCAATACGATTGTTTGGCTCGTGATGCTAACTAAATGGATGATATATTTTTTGTAAGTTTGCACTTACGTAGGAACTTACGGATCCGGTGTCATGTAGCGCTGTTACCTCAAAATCTCCTATCATAACTGTAACAAAGATTATTTTGTCTTTTTCTTGTTTTATTGCTCGGGACGAGCTGTTGGCTCGGCCCGTCAACCGTATGATATTTATAATCTCTAGTGTAGATATTATCTTTCCCACAATATGAACAGAAAATCTTACTTTCGATATATTTCCTTCTTTCTCTATTTGTTTCTTTGTTTCTAATAGTTCTTCCACTTGCTGGATTATATCGGTCGTATTTTTAACACTGTTACGGCGAATATGGAGACGATATTCAGCTTCCGTATTGTAAAACATAGTTTCTGTTTGTTGTTCATCCGTGAAGCCTCCTCGCCTTCGCATCAACGTGATGAGTGAGGGAGCAAAATTACCTATACTCTCACCTGATTCCTGTATTTTATTATATATTTGTCTATCAAGGTGTCTCAGTTCACTAGATGACCGATAAAATTTTCGAAGAGCTTCTTCCAGTTCTGCTAACGTATGTAAATTTGTGGCGTAATTTCTATGCCAAAGCTGAGCATCTCCTCTAAGTAACTCAGGAAAATCTCTGAGGGCTTGATCATCCGAGAAACGATATGCACGTTACAGTTCGTGCATTCTTTCCAGAAATGAGTATAAGTCTTTGTCTTCGAAATGACATCCCCAATTTCTCATCTGGTCCATCACTTTTACCGTATCTTGTAAAGGAGTCGTTTGCAAAATAACCGATGCAGGAGCGGTGTTATTCACTCTCTAGTTTAAAATTGGGCTAAAGCTGGCTATATTTATTTGCTGATGTTGGAGTTGTTTTTGGAGGCGTTCAAATTCATTTTCCATCTCTTCTATATCTTTCGTTCGGTGGATCTCTTCATTATAATCTTCCTTATCAACGGGTTTGTTTTTAAATAATTCGAGATAAGCACGCACAAAAGCGACTAAACGTTGGCTCAATGTAATAAGAGTACCCTCATTACTTACTCTGTGTAACTCTAATTCGCTCTCTATTTCTGCCTTGTTCAATTTATAGACCCATGACACTCGTGGTCCGGCCATTTTTAAATAATTTACTTTCTTTCGGCGTACAAAAAATAACTTAATTAATATGTTATATTTATATTAATAAATTAGTTAATAATGGGATTAATAAAATAAATTATCAATATAAATCAATCAACAATTAGATTAGTTAATAAAAATCGATTATTAATATGAATCAATTAAAAATCTTCATATTAATTAATTTGTAATCATTTATCAATTTTTAATAAACAAAATTTTTATAAAAAACACAACTGAGTATTGATAAATAGTCAAGAAAAAACGGAATTTTTTAACAAGATAATTTTTTAAAAATTATTATTAACAAATTATGAACAATAAAATAAGAAAAAAAAGTAATTTTTTCACGGTAGTCCCTGTTCGGGCGCCATATAACGTTTCCTTTTCCCCCTCGGGATAGCTTACGTGGTAGCGCCAGGATCGTTTTGAAAGGAAAGGGAATTTAGACAATATCGGAAAAAATCACGTTTTACTCAATTATGTTTAGATATAAAGAATAAGAAAAAAATATATTATAATAAAAAAATATTACAAAAGTAATAAATAAGAAAAATCTTTCTGGCTCCGGGCCCTCTAATCTATAACAGACAAGGCAGAATTTTATGTTGAACCTTATACTATATTACACTATTTTATATAACCTTATTACACTATTTTTCGCACGCTGGGCTTTAACGGAGCGCCGCGCACCCAGGATCAAGTCTCTTCAAGGATAGTAACACCGCTGGTCTTTAATGGAGGGCTACGCAACCAGAATAAAGCTTTACTAAGGTGCAGGAGGGATTTTTGGTGAGGCCGCTGGTGTTTAACGGAGCGCCGCGCAACCAGGATCGCGACTCTACTATTCAGGATTTTCGGACGGGCAGGATAACTAGAACTCTGGAGTCAGGATAGCTATAGGGAGGTTCTTTCGGTCGTATCACTGGGAGAACTGCTTTTGGGGCGGAAAACTCGTTTTTTTATACACGAAAAATTAGTCGATCGGGTGTTTACGCCAGCGTTCGACTAATTTCGTGTCGAGCCGCCGAAAAATAATAATAATAATTTTACAATATTGAACTAATAATTATAAGGCTAATTTGCGAATTTCCCCTTGAGGGTGTCCTATTCCTATAACGATTGCGGTGTAATTTAGTTCTCTCGGGTATTTATTTATTACAATAATAAGAATATTTATTATTATAACAAATAATAATAATAATAATAATTGTTATAATAATAATTATTTTAATAATAAACAATAACAGTTATTATAACAAGTTATTATATAATAAGAGTCAAATAATAATTAATTTAGTATTCGATTCTTTCCGACTCTGAATATTTAATTATAATAATAATAATAATTAAATATTATAATTGCGCTTTTTTTTTTTTTTTTTTTTTTGGGAGGAGGAGAAAAATCCTTTATGGATCCCGGAGACCGGTCATACCCACTAAAAAACTACCTCCTCAGTGCATTCCCTTCGACTGCTTCCCACAGCTCTGAAAAGAGCTACGAATCGGGGTCGATAAGCGTGCACCGAGGAGACCTCCTCACGATGGCGTAAGTGCAGCCCAGGAACCGTCTATGAGGACATTACTTCTGGGCTGCGCCATCCTATTCGCCCTTACGGGCTTGCACGCCTTCTTCAATTCTTCTTTTGTGGTCCAGGATGGCTTTGCAGAAATTGCAAATCCTGGACCACTTCTCATAGCTCTCTAGCATCAGCCGAACGATATTATCAGGCCCACATGGTCCTATGTCTCTCCAGAGGCACTCCCTTTCCAGGCGAAACACCTCGCACTGAAAGAATGTGTGAAGTGCATCGTCTCGGGGAGCGCAACAGTGGGCACAGCTCGGATCCGGTACTTTCCCCATCTTGTGGAGATAGGATCGAAACCGACCGTGCCCCGATAAGAGCTGTGTGAGGTGGTAATTAACCTCTCCGTGCGACCTCTGGAGCCATGGCTTTAACTGATTGATCAGACGAGCCGTCCATCGGCCACGCGGATCCCTCTCCCAGCGCTTCTGCCATTCGGTTATCGTGACAGCTCTGGCCCGTGCAGCTGCCTCAATTCTGCCGAGAATATTCTTATTCTGGTGGATAAATTTCTTTTCTTGTGCCTGGAGATCAATGGGGGTAACACATGCGATTACCGGCACCGCCGACTCGGAGACCGTACGGTAGGAGCTCACGATGCGTAATGCCCCTCTACGCTGCACTGCCGCCATTCTTTTTCTATATTTTTGGGCCATCAGTGCATCGGCCCATACCTCCGCGCCGTATAGCATGATGGATTCAGCTGTCCTTATGAGCAGACGCCGCTTGCAGGGTGCTGGACCACCAACATTGGCCATCAACCTGCTAAGTTGTGCTGTCACTCGGGCAGCTCTATCCGCCACTTTTTTTATTTGGTCCCAGAAGGTCAGCTTGGAATCAAGCGTCACCCCCAGGTACCTTACAGCTGCTTTGGTACTCACCGTCGTGTCTCCAACCTGCATAAGGCGTATCTTTGGGATACGTTTCTTAGTTAGGAGCACGATCTCCGTTTTCGCCGCCGCCAGTTCTAACCCATTGTTCTCCATCCATCTCTGCACTCGACGCATCACCTGGTTTAGTCGCATCTGTGCAGCGTCATAATCTCTAGCGATGATAACGGCTGCTACATCATCTGCGTATCCAACCAGAAAGGTGTCCTCAGGCAACTGCATCCGGAGTATTCCGTCATATGAAACGTTCCACATGTCGGCTCCGAGTACAGACCCCTGAGCCACCCCGGAACTAAGTTTTTTCCTTCTCCGACCGTCCGTTGTCTCGTAAACCAAGTATCGATCCTTAAGGTAGTCATCCAATATACGAAGTATATAAGGTGTCATCCGAAAGTCTCGCTCCATGGCCCTCAAAACATTTGCCCATCCAACAGAGTTGAAGGCATTCCGAACGTCAAGGGTAGCCAGGAGGCAAACAGGTCGAGAGTAGTGATTACCTCTCTCTGTGCGCCTCACCGCATCAACAACTTCGAGGATTGCGTCCACCGTCGCCCTGCCTCCCCGGAATCCGTACTGTCTATCAGCCAAGCCGCCGGCAGCAGCAACAGCTCCCAGGAGTCGTGACTTCAGTAGACGCTCCATCAGCTTTCCAGCTGTATCTAACATACAAAGAGGTCGATACGACGAGGGCGCCTCCGGCGGACCCTTGCCCTTGTCGATAAGCACAAGTTTCGCCACATTCCAGCTAGAATAGAATAAACCAGCTGTCAAGCACGAATTGTACATCAACAGAAGGAGTTCTGGATGCTCCTCAACTACTATTTTCAGCACCTCTCCTGGAATTCCGTCAAGTCCTGGAGCCCTCTTATTCCGCATGGTTCTCACGGCTCTACCGAGCTCCTCTTTGCTGAAAAGAGGTACATCCAGTTCTCGTTTCGGTGGAGCTGGATCAGACGTATCAGGGTGTGTAGGGAAAAGGGTATCTACGATGTTTCGCATTGTGCCGGAGTCCAAGGTGCCCATGTTTCCATGAGCTCCCAGTTTTCCAGCAACTACCCTGTATCCCAATCTCCATGGATCCCCATCTATGTCTTCACACAGCGCCTTCCAGCATCGGCGTTTGCTGACTTCGATCGTTCGTCGAAGGGCTTTCTTAGATAGCTTGTATTCAGCCCTCATCATAGTGATGTCATCTCCGTGTTTACAAGCTCTCTGTGACATTCGTCGTAGATGTAAACACCTACGCCTCATGTCAGCTATCTCAGCCGTCCACCAGTAAACAGGACGTCTTTTTCCACCAACCACTTTGCACGGCATCGACTCTTCGCAAGCCCGGCGTAGAATGCGCATTGTGGCGCTAGTCAACTCCTTGGCGTGCTGAATTGTCGATGAGCCATTTGGAATCCTAACAAGGCTTTGCTGACCGCGTTCAATGGCCTGTGAGAATTGCTCTCTATTTATCCCTGCAACGTTCCATCTAGAGGGCCCTCGCGAATTGTGTCCAGTGAAACCTGGCATTCTATCGCATACGCGGAATGTCATATACTGGTGATCGCTGGCTGTGTAGTCCTCGATCACCTGCCAGTCCTGGATTCGAGAGGCCAGATGTTCTGTCGCAAAGGTCACATCAGGTATAGTTTCGGCATAGCCCGGTCTCCTGAAGGTCGAAGTATTGCCTGTATTTAGAACTATTAGACCAAGTCTGGACGCTAGTTCCATGACTCTTCGACCTCTGGAGTCGGGCTCCGCCATGCCCCATTCTAGGGCCCTTGCATTAAAGTCACCTGCCATTACCAGCTCACCTTTCATTTCTCTGACGGTGTCTTCCAGGTCATCTAATATGACCTGGTAGTCACCTATGGCTTGGTTTGGTGTAAGATAGCAACTCACATACGTGATGTGATTGCATGTTACCCAAACATAGCCATTTCCAGATCCATGATCCTCTACTTTTGTTTTTCGTGGGTCAGGAATCCAAATGGCTGCCGTTCCATAGTTATCGGTGAACCAACCTACTCCTTCTCTGTTCCGATACTGTTCGCTGATAATTAATATATCAGCATCAGTATCGTGGCAAAGCCAATGAAGGAGGTGATCAGCTGTCCTGCTGCGATTAATATTCCCTTGCAGAATTACGACCATTTAGCCTTTTTTGAGAGAGCCTCGTGAAAAGTCGGACAGGCGCCGGAACCGGCAACGTGCCGGCGTCCCTCCGATTTCGCTTCACCTTTACAGAGAAAGCATTCGGGTTCTGCGGTGCAAGACGCAACCTTGTGTTCTCTCTGTCCGCAACGATAACAACAGGCGCTACGATCAGGGCCTTTACAGCTATGGCTCCGGTGGCCATATCCTAGGCACCTGTAGCACCTCGTCATTATTTCGCGGCGGCGTACACGACAATTCACCAGGCCACTCGCAAAAACCCGATCTTCAGCAGACGCACGGCAGCAACCTCTTCCAACACTACGATAGCAGCACGCTGTTCCGCAGTGTTGGTTTTGGTCACTCTAACCTGCAGCTCGCCACAATAATCTGGCAGTTTACTTTTGAGGGCCTCACACACCTCATCCTCCGTCACGCAGCAGTCCAGGTCTCTAACCTCTAGACTTCCTCTAGGGGTCAGCTCCCTGACACAGCCACTCTGGCCAGTTGCTTCCTTGAGCACTTCAGCGAGTGCCTTCCGACCTTCGGGTTTGGTATGTCTGAGTTCAATCAGCACCTCACCTGATTTGGTTTTCCGGACGGTCCTCACATCCGCGCCCAAGTCCTCCGGTTTGACCGCTCTGATGGATCTCATCACCTCAGCGTAGGATGGGTCTCAGCGTCCCCTGCGCTGGTTTGATGGCGATCGCATCGAGCTTTGGCCTTTTTTTTTAATTTCTGTGCTTATTGCTTTCTTTTTTGGAGGTTGTTCCTCAGTATTCTGCACACTTTGCTTCTTTTTACTGTTCTTTTTTTTTGTTTTAACTTCTTGCCACCCTTCTTTTTTGTCCTCCTGTTCTCCCCTTTTTTTCTCCTTAGTAAGGGAGATATCCGGGGGACTTGATGCCGGTCTCTTCGGGGTTATCTCTTCTCTCTTCTGTCTAGTTGTTGGCAGGAGGCTCCCCGGTACCTTCTTCCCTTGTATTTTGTGCTGAAGAGCATCTACGAGCTCTTCAGCTTTTGGAAGGCCATCCTTGATATCTTTTTTGATGTTTGGTTGGCTCTTCATTGCTTTGATCATGTCCTTGAGTAGCCGAGCAAGTTGGAGAATAATCTCCAGTTCACTCGTCCGCTCAACAGACTTAATCCCGGCCTCAGCCGGTTGTCCCTCCTCCACTCCAAGGTAACTCTTTTGTTGCTTTTGGCAATCCATGGGTCAATTTTTTTTTATTTCTTTCCTGCAGATGGTCGGCCTCCTGGACCCTTCAACGTTGAGCTCGATAATTACTCTGCTAGGATCCCTTTTACAGGAACGTTCGCTTACGCTCCGCATGTGTTTTCACTCCTCAAGAGGTACCCGTTTATAGAGTCTCTGAGCGAGTGTGCCTTCCTTAATCTCTGTATTACTGACGAAGGTCTGTTTATAGGACCTGCAGCTTCGATCATGGTCGGCATGGAAGTCCCTATTCAGTTGCCCTTTCGGGTCTTCCAGCACATCATTGCTCCGTGCGTTAACTCATTTACTCTGGGATATACTCCAGGGATATCCGCTCACTCATAAAATGGCAGCTATCATACTATCTTTTCGCCCTTCCATTCATTGGTAGGAGGAGGTACTCTTTTAAGCCCATCACCCGATCGGCTGCGAGATGGTGAAATAGCCGATCTTCGTCAAGATACAGACAACGGATGGGATTATAATTGCGCATAGCAATTACGACTATTTTAATAATAATTAATGATATCTTTTATCCTTTAGGACGTTCAGACACGTTTAACTATTCGTGCATTACCATAATTTTTACTTGCATGTATTCTTTGATTAGCGTGCTGTATATTAAATATAAAGTGCCAAAAGTGAGACTTTTATATTATTTAATAAAAATGAGGTATTTAGAAATACGGCGACGGATGTCTTTACTGCCTCGCGAGTTCGTGTGCTCGGGACATCTTTTCCACACTGGCTGCCGCGCGACTGAAGCTCTCTCTCGCGACGCGCGTGAGTTCCACTCTGCTCTCCTTTGTCCTACGTTCGTGAGGCAGGTATATTTAATACGCGCAATCGTATTGTTTTGAAGATTGCGCGTTTCTCTGCTAATTGGGAGCATTGCCCGATTATTTTAATTTCGGAAACTTTAATTATTTCGAATTAAAATTTTGCGCGTATTAGGCTGCATCGGGAATACAGCCTGATCGTCGCAGTGTACAATATATTATATTGCAATTAAGAATAATTATATTTACATCGTTTTTATTATATTATATATTTATATTTTATATTACATATTATATTTGTATTATATACAACGCATCTCAATTTCAAACGGAATCACTCTGCG
Organism: Sycobia sp. Sy_11; assembly: GCA_018907035.1. Lineage (NCBI taxonomy): Eukaryota > Metazoa > Arthropoda > Insecta > Hymenoptera > Epichrysomallidae > Sycobia > Sycobia sp. Sy_11. Next base: position 1,312,386 of record JACCIC010000101.1, read on the forward strand.
ATTCAAACTTTGCATATATTTATAAATGCTAGGGACTCCTTATAAAATAACCGACAAAATGTGGATCTACAGGGCGAGAACTTTTTGAAGCATTTATATTTTCAACAAATAATATATTAAAATTAATATTATACTTATTAAAGTACATTTAATTCTTTTAAAAAATGGATTTGATAAATTTTACTTTCTGATTAAGACAATTATACAAATTCTATTTAGATAAATAATAATATTTTTTCAAATTAAAAAAATATTGCTTCAATGAAGTCAATTAATACATCTAAATATAGATTTGTTTATAAAGACAAACAATTCTTGGTAATAAACAACTGGTTAGTTATTTCAATTTGAACAAATGTATTTATTTTAAATTACGATAAAATTTTTCATTTTATAATTAAGAAATACAAGAAGATATTATTTATATAATTAAGAAATACGTAAATAATATTTTATACAAACTGCAATATTCGATGTTCACTTATTAATAATAGATAATTTTCGAAAGAAATTCTTTAATATTCCTCGTTTCAACAATCTTGTTATTCTAGTTCATATACTCGCACTACGAATGAAAAAATTTTAAGCAAAGAATTACCTATCCATGTATAACTTGGATTCGACAAGACAAAATACAAATTTCCATCTCAAACATTCGAGAATATAATTAACAAAATGGATTAGTTTTAAGACAATTGAATAAAAATTAATGAAACTCAACACTATTAAACTTTGCTTGACTAGAATATTATCATATCCAAATTAAAACGCCGACTATTGGGAATTCTCCTTCATCAAACCAAATACTCATCAAAAATTAAACTCATTTCCCAAACCTGAAAACTTTTTATAAATCTCTTGAGCCTTTAAAACTCCCTAAATCTATCCCTTTGTCTCATTTCTATAATTCTTTCTGAAATTTTATTGTCGTAAGAAAAGCTTCAAAATCTAAGCATTTCCGCTTTATCGGCGGTTTGGAAAAGTTAATTTTAGTTTTAAATTATTTCTGATAGAGCACAGTCATTAAAAGAAGAAGAGAAATGAATAGTTCTCTCATGTTTATCACCAATAGATGCTTGGGAACTATATTACGCTCTAGGCCTTTTGATCAGGCGGATCTATTCCGTATTCAGAACTGGCTTCAATCAGTGGTAGATTAAAGACAGAAGTAGGATCAGTTTGGGTTAGTTATCGTATATAAATAGATTTAATTGTTAGATTTTTTTGAGTATTATAGTTTATATTATATATAATAATGATGACAATAGATATAGATTTCAACAATGGAGATACTGATATTAATGACAAAGAACATTCTGGACAACCAAAAACATTTGAAAATAGTGAATTGTCAGCATTATTGGATGAAAATTCAGCTCAAACGCAGCAATAACTAACTAATAAGTTAGGAATCAGTAACAGAGCAGTTGGCAAACGTTTACATGCGATGGTAAAGATTTATAAAGAAGGAAATGGATGCCACACAATTTGAACGAAAATGCATTATGAATCGGTATAATATCGCACTGTCTTTGCCAGACACAAAAAAGAGTTTTGGAGCTGTTAAAGCTGGAATGGGAGGTGTTGCCGCACCCAGCGTACTCGCCAGACATAGCGCCTTCTGATTACCGCTTATTCAGATCGATATAGTAGACCTTCAAGAAGTGATGATCGATACGAGGTTCAAGAAGTGCGAGAAATTCTGGATGATTGAATCGCTTCAAAATCGTCGTCGTTCTTTCGCCACGGTATCGCTATATTGGTAGAAAGATGGGAAAAATAGTAGAAAATGTTGAAAAATATTTTGATTAAGCTAACGTGTATTCATTTGCCACCATAAATGTCCTTTTTCCGTTCAAAAGGGTGAGAAATTAAGTTCGCCTCCTAATATTAATATTGCAATATTTTTATTTAAAGAAGTTCTTCAAACAAAGCTGAGTAGCGCACAACAGGGATTTTTGATAATTAATAAATGTTTAACCTAACCATAAAATTATTTTATTCACTTAACGGACATGTTGTAGAAAAAATCAAGTTCAAATGTGCGTCTTTTTTATAGCTCATACATTGATTCTTATGGTAGTCAAAAAAAGTCAAAAGTAACTTTTGTGAATTAATAAAAAACTATTTACAAGTAGAAAATCGTTGAAAACGTCTAATATTATTTTAGATTATAATATATAAATTGTTTCATGAGGTGCAAAATCTAAAAATAATATCAGTAAAGTAAGTAAACTGTCCTGCAACGGTTGTCCGAAAATCGATATAGGAAGCGTTACAGAGATAAGCTTTTCGTTAAAAATTGCTATAGATTCTACTAAAAAAAGATATTACTTATCTTATGCGAAATCTTTACTGTTCACATATAAATAACAACTATACGAGCAATAATTTACAATATAGAAGATATTAATAAATTATAACAAGTTATATAATAATACTAACCTGCAGCGTACAGTTCTTCTTTAAAATATAATGTATAGGTTATGATATGAAAAAAAATAAAATCAACACAGTCGTAAATCTTTGGGCTTTATTTCCTTTATTGCTGACCAAATAAACATCGTCGCAGTAGCAGTGAATATTCACGTACCTGTCGAGTTAGCTTTAAAGAAATTGCAAATAATTTGAGAGATAAATATATGAAGACAAAAATCGACGATCAAAGCTTAGCCATTCTCTCGATTTTCACACGTACTCAGTTTTTCACCACAACTGTAACTCACTCAAGAAGACGAAAAAAAAATACGAGCTTCTATATCGATAATTTACGATGAGACAAAATATTGAATATACTTAGCGTCTGAACAATTAATATGCTTTAACTGCAAACAAAAAGGGCACCTCACAAAACACTGCAAAAATCTAGAAAATAATATATAAAATACAAAAAACTTTCTTAAGCGTACAGTTGGTTTAAAATACAGAATACTCTATCTGATGTTTCTTGAAACTCAAGAAACATCAGATATGAAATTAAAAGAATATAATACACTTAATCAGCCAAAATCTAGTACAACATCGTCTATTATTTACTAATGTGAAAAAACGGATAAAATAGAGAATAAAGCAAAACTAAAAATATTAAAAAAGTTACAACGCTGAATGAAAATCCCAACAACATTAATGAGATCATTTCGAATTTAGAACCAACGCGACAGTCTATCTAGGCAACTTTCTGAAGAATTACTCACTAACCATTTTTTAAAAATAAGTTCAATAGAAGAAAATCTTTATTGTAATTAAATAACTAAAAAAACAATGAGCAAAACATCGCTAAAAATATTATATTGGAATTCAGGAAGCCTTAATTAACGTAAATATGAGCTAAACTATATATATATATATATATATATATATATATATATATATATATATCATATAATAGCATACTATAAACGATAACCGAAAAAACTACTTTTTATTTTCTCTTACGTGGGGAAATCTGTGTGTCCGTCTCTGTCTTTCTTTCTCCTTCTCTTATAAAATGGTTCTATAAGCCAAATCATACTAATATAGTTTGTGACGACAAATTATATTTTTGTTTTTATATATTATATTAACTTCATAATTGTGACAAGAAACTGCTTTTTTTAGTAAGAACAAAAGAAATGATTGCAAAATAGGGTTCTTCTACCAAGAACCTCGAAACTATATATATAATATCGTCACTTCTGCATAAAAAGAAAATATCCATCGTCTGCTTAAAAAATATGCTATTCGCCCATACTCTTTTTCTTGAATTTCAGTTGGTATCACTACTAAATACGGTTTCTACTGAGAAATATTGTATTGGCATGTACAGGCGGTTATTACGATATTCCGTTACCTCAAGACGATTTATATATGCAGTGGTGTGTTCAGATGATAGAATGTAATGCCCAGGTGTCTTTGGGCAATTTCTACAAGGAATATTGTATTTAGTTGATAGAATCGACGTCCATATATGAGGAAATCGCGGAAATAGTTTCGAGGTTGTTGGTAAAAAACCCTATTTTACCATCATTTCTTTTGTTCGAACTAAAAAAGCAGTCTCTTTTCACAAGTCTGATGTGACAGAACAATGTTCACAAAACGATGTCCAGGTATGACGGGACGATTTCTATGAGGAGATTCATGTTGAGACGTTCAATTACGATGTCGGGATGTTTTGGAATGACTTCTACGGGGAGTGTTTAAGAGACTTTTATAAAGAGATTCATTTTCTATCATTCGAACACGCACACTCCCAGTAAAAGTCACCCCGGGATACCTTAACTTCGTATTCTACCTCCCCAACACAAAGCTCTCTATAGCAATCGTCCCGAGACATCTCCTATAGTCTGAACACGATATTCTCCTTAAAAGTCGACTCGAGACATTTAGACATTTTTTTCTACTGCTCTAACTCGAAAGTACAATTTTCCGTATAGAAATCATATTTAGTATGCATAGATATGTATATTAAATACGGTTGTACATTCTGTATATACATACTGTATAAACAGAAGCAACGATAAGTAAATTTCGGTCAATTATTTATAGTAATATAGATTTTTATATATAGAGTATTTTTTGCTTAGATATTATTGAATTGTTTAAGAAACCGGTTAAATTATTATCTCGAGCGAAGCCGAGATGAAGGATGCTAGTATATATATATTTTAACGTGGTAAAATCTATACGTGAAAAAATAACGCAAAATATGCCTCCGATGCGTTAAGGTTTCGAGTCTCGACCGCTGAAATAAATCTTTTAATATCATATCATATAATGTTCAAAATTATTGCCGAGGAATCGTGAAGTCGAGCAGCAAAGGCGAAGAATTACGGGGCCGGAGACACTACTCGGGGAGCTCCCTAGAGTACGGGATATTGTGACCCAGTCAATCGGCAGTCTCGTACACGTTTCCGCGGTGGAATGCGAGTTTCACAAACACCATCCGTGAAGGTTTCCGTATCTATCTCCATTTTTATTAGCATTAAGTAGAGAATAAGTAGCGTGTCGCAGGACGTGGCCGTATTTCCAAAAGGGCGGGTGCGAACAGTAAGCGAGACTGGAAGCCGACGACGAGGCATATAGTAGGCATTATAGGAAGGCTACCGGATACATAGGCTACCGTATGTGACGACGCTTGAAAATATCAGTTACCGTTTGTATAGGCTCTCGAAGTATCGGCTATCGTTTGTATAGGTTACCGAAATGTTACAGCATTAAACTTTGTCAACTTGAAGAGAACGATATTTTTATTTACGCACCCTTGAACCCTTCTCATACCTTCATAGCTAACCGAGGCCATTCGAGTGAGTGCCGAACGGGACTCACAAGGAAAAGGGGTTAGACCCCGACGCGCAAGCGTCTGGCGCCAAGGGTACATAAGGTAAGGAATTAATCCCGTCGGCAGTTCGAAGCCATGTATCGAGTTTTCTGGATCAGGAGCAGGAAATAGCGTTATAATATATATATATATATATATATATATATATATATATATATATATATATTGTGACGTGTCACAAGGCGCCCGCTCCGACTCGTCCGAATAGAACGGAGATGACGCGCGCACAATCGCACCTTATGTTCGGCTCCGTCTTCTATCCCCTTATTTCACCGCCCACGCCAATACTCATTTCACTTGTCCAACGGCTGACATCAGCTAATCAGCTAAAAAACGAAAAACTATTAGGAGTGTGAATAAGTCTTTCCCGTTTTTTGTAAGAGATGGCGCCACCAATACTGTCCGAGTATTCAATGGTTACATATGTCATAATCAAAGCTTATTCATATGTCAACAATTCCATACTAACACATTAGTTAAAATTTTTTCGCATCATAAATTTTTGATATCGTGAAAATGTCGAAATTTGAGCCGAGTCGACGTCATTTGCGGGAAGTTTCACTTTATTGGTTCAATTTGAAGAAATCTGCTGCCGAGACGCATCGATTGCTTCAGGAGGCTTATGGAGAAGGTTGTGTCGATGATTCAAGTGTTCGCGGATGGTTTCGACGCTTCAAAAGCGGTGATTTCGACGTGGAAGACAAGGAGCGTTCCGGGCGGCCGCAAATCTTTGAAGATCGAGAATTAGCGACTTTGCTTGATGAAGATTCTTGTCAAACGCAAGAAGAACTTGCTGAAGCATTGGGAGTTGACCGAACAACCATTTCCAAGTGTTTGAAAGCCATTGGAATGATCCAAAAGCAAGGAAATTGGGTGCCGTACGAACTGAAGCTGAGAGACGTCGAACGGCGTTTTTTCACTTGCGAACAGCTGCTTCAGCGACATAAAAGAAAGGGTTTTCTGCATCGTATCGTGACTGGCGAAGAAAAGTGGATACGTTACGATAATCCGAAGCGAAGAAAATCATGGGGACTACCCGGCCATGCATCATCATCGACGGCCAAGCCAAATATTCATGGCGCCAAGCTCATGCTCTGTATATGGTGGGACCAGCTAGGCGTGGTTTACTATGAGCTTCTGAAACCGAATGAAAGGATCACAGGCGAGGTCTATCGACGACAATTGATGCGTTTGAGCCCCGCACTGCGAGAAAAACGGTCACAATACTCCGACAGGCACGACAAAGTTATTTTGCAACATGACAATGCTCGCCCACATGTTGCACCGCCGGTGAAAACATACTTAGAAACGCTCAAATGGGAAGTCCTACCCCACCCGCCGTATAGTCCAGACGTTGCTCCGTCTGATTACCATCTCTTCAGATCGATGACGCATGGCCTGGCTGACCAGCACTTCCATTCCTACGAGGAAGCCAAAAAATGGATGGATGACTGGATAGAGGCCAAACCGGTCGAATTTTTTCGCAACGGGATTCGTATGTTGCCAGAAAGATGGGAAAAAGTTGTAGCTAGCGATGGCCAATACTTTCAATAATTCATTTGTAACCATTTTTTCACAATAAAGGCTCAAAATTTGAAAAAAAATGGGAAAGACTTATTCACATACCTGATAGAAGTTCAGCATCCAAATAAAAATTAATACAACGAAGCTGAAGGTTTCATTTTAAGCGATAAAATCACCAACGCATAAATTTAATTAATTATTATGGAAAAAAATTAGTTTAAATCAGTCCAAAAAAACAAAAATTTGAGAATATCATTGCCGTAAAATATTGATACTTTTCTAACATTCTAGTTGAAACTAAACTTCTTTGCTATTTATCATGAAGCATTTGAATTAAATAATTTGGAATTTAAAATGAATAACTACGAATTAATTATGAATGAAATTTGTTAAATTACAGGATAAAAATTCATTAAAATTTTTCAGAATATGATTGATAGATGCAATAGAAGTTTAATTTCTTTCTTATAACGAATCAACTATTATTATTAATTTAGGGATAAGGTGGATTTATGTAGGATTCTTATATATTAAAGTTTTTTTCATTATTGATTATAAAGTTGCTCTGTCTAATAAATTTCAAAGAGATAACTAATAACTAACAAAAATTATGTAGAGATTTATGATGATATGGAACCGGCAGAACATTTTCGAAATTACAAATTCAATTTAATGAATTTAAAAATTATATGTGAAAGTATAAAAATAAGTAAAGCATTTCTACCGTAAATTAATCAAATTTGTATTACCTATTAGAATATAAATTTGATAGTGTTAAAAATTAAGAGTCGATTAAGTTAATTATTTATTTGACTTTCATTCGTACACATTAAGTTTTATATATAGACATTAACCAAAAAATGGCTGCACCACTTCGTTATTTGGAAGTGTATAAGTCAATTAGGACTTCAACAACTTTCAAAAACAGCATCGGTAGCTAAAACGACTTCTCCAAGACTATAGTTCGATATTCTCACAAGGAAGTAAAATAAGCGTATTTAGCAGCAGTCTAGTAGAACTCTGGAGAAAGATCAATTCAACTTTACATATTCATTTTGAAACAAATATTTATATTTAAGCATCATACTAAAACGTATAGTCCTTATATTAATATCGATCCGTATGTATATAACTATATTTTTCCAAAGGTATTAATAGAATTCCAAGTAATTTAATTTTTTTTATCTTTAATTGCATTGGTAAACAGATAAGTTCGAAATCGCCACGCGAGAATCACGCTCGACGCGAGCTGATCACCGTCGTCCGCCATCGTACATATTCCCCCTTTTTCTATCATTTTGGAGCGAGACGCGACGCGCACAATCACTCTTGTCTCGGTCGCTAGCGGAGTCAGAGAGTTGTGCAGACTGGAGAAAGGGAGAAGGCTAGTAGAGGAAAGAGGAATCGAATGGGAGAAAAAAGAGATATGAAAGGACAGATTGAGAGGACAACGTTTAGAGTAAAGTGAATCATAATGTGAAGAGACGAGAGACCCATAGATGATGAGCCTCGGCCTGCCCCGTGTTGGGTCCTCAATCTCGAAGAGGTCCGTGAGACTCTTCGACGCCTTTAGTTTTTCTAGCCCCGCTGGAATTGCCGTTGCTACGTGTAGACCTCTCCTGGTCTCTCTTAGGTTCCTGATCTGAACCTTGGCCTGCCTCGGGTTGAAAGGCATTTGAAGGACTTCCTTCGCCTGTCCTGTGGAGATTTTCTCCATTTCCTTTGGCTTAAGAAGGACCACCTTTGGAGGTGGCATAATCGCGGCTTTGGCAACTTGGACCGTTAGAGCGACCAACTTGCTTTCTATCTTCCTTGGCTTATCGGTGGTTTTAACTGCCGCAGACGCATATGTCTGCGGTGCCTTAATCATTGTTACAGCAAGCTCTTGTAGGGGCTCCTACTGAGCCTCCGCACGAGCACATCTGATAGCTGTCATCGAGATAACCACCATTAACTCCTTTAAGCTAGTAATACCCTCCTTCCTCAGGTGAAGGTGCTCGGCTGTTTTAAGGACCTTTTTTATGTCTTCTTTATGTCAGAGACGTCCGTAGGTCGAGCTGGAATAGTCTCTGGTAGGCTTGCCAGGTGCTGTCTCGTTTTAATATTGTGGTGCATCAATGCCTGATCCGGCAGCTTTAGCCACATCCTTTTGATTGCTGGGCTTTGTTTGCTCTTCGTAACTACTTGTGTCTTCTGGCCCTGAGGAGGAACTAGCATTCTTGTTCCCAGTTCCAGGCCTGCTATTGCTTGCTGCCTGGGTAGTCAACTTAGGGTCACTGATCTTAGTGAGCCTAACTTATGCCGACTTTGCTTTTCCTGTATTTATTTTATTAGGCTCTCTGCCCCATCTTTGCCCCATCTTTGTGCTTCCTACTCTCTCCATCCTTTACTTTCTTATCTTCTACTATCTTCTTCTTATTGTTATTTTTAAACATTATGTCGTACGTCCACCTACTGAGGTTGCTGCAACGTCCCGTGCGGTGGACAAAGTTTTATTCAAACGGCCGGTGTATAAATTTCAATGACAGTTGTAGTGGCTCCCATCTTCTGCCCTGAAACCATGCATTCCCTATCGCAACTACCATATAATTTAGCATTAGGGGGTTTTTATTGAGTAGTTCCTACTCTTGGCTGGGCGATGAAGCCAAGCCCTCGGCTCATTAGAGTAGAACGTTCCATCGATTTGACTGTCGGTTGCCGCTGAACCACTTGTAACAAGTTTGCGGTAATTAGGAAGTAAGCGCCAATTTCCCACTCCCCGCATCGGTAACTTCCAGGTTCACCAAGTCCTTTAGGTAAAAGCTTGTTTGATCCTATCCTAAAAGACCATTGCTGTACTTTGGCCGCATTCTCCATACAGGTTCCATTGACTAAAGATGAAGGGTACGTTACCCCGGCACACGAACGTAGACATAAACAGTTGGTATTTTAGCGCCGAATTCGAGCAGTCCTATCCGCTGTGAGTTTTATTTGTGCCAGAAGGTTAACTGGTGTCATCCTCAGGTAACGAACGCCTGCTTTGGTACTCACCATCGCATCTCTAACCAGTATTTGTCGTACTCCTGGTATGCGCTTCGTGGTCAGTAGAACAATCTCTGTCTTTGACGCCGCTAATTCTAGCCCATTGTCCTTCATCCATTCAGTCACGCGACACATTACTTGGTGTTGTCGGATCTATGCCGTATCGCAATCTCTAGCAATTACGATAGCAGCGAGGTCATGTGCGTATCTAATGAGAAAGCAGTTCTCAGGCATCTACACCCCAAATATTTCGTCATATGAATTCCACATCTCGGCCCCAAGCACAGATCTTGGAGCTACATCTGCGCTTAAATTTTTCCTCTCCAGACCATCGAATGACTCATAAATCAGGAGGCGTTCATTCAAGTAGTCATCCATAATACGAAGTATATATGGTGGCATCCAGAAGGTCAGCTCAATGGCCCTGAGAACATTACCTCATCCAACAGAGATAAAGGCATTCCGAAAATCAAGGGTAGCCAGCAGGCAGACCGGTCGAGCATAATGATTACCCAGTTCCATACCCCTGAACGCTTCCTCCACCTCCAGGATAGCATCCACCGTCCCCAGTCCCCCCACGGAATCCATACTGTTTGTCGGCTAAATCGCCGGCAGCCACCACAGTCCAAGGATACATGATTTCAGCAGCTTTTCCATGAGCTTAATCGCAGTGCTTAGCGAGCATAGTGATCGATAGTTCGACAGTGCCTCTGTACTAACCCTTGCCTTTGTCGATAAGCACATGTGTTGCTTCCTTCCAGCCAGAATAAAATATCCAGTTTTCAGGAATTGTACATCAACAAAAGGAGTTCGGCATGACTTGGTCGGATATATCGGGTTGCTCTAGGAACAAGGTCTCTACGATGTTCTCTAGAGTGATCGTATCCAGGGAGTTCGCGTTTCGAGTTTAAGGGAGCGACTATCCTATTTCCCAGGCCCCTCTAATCTTTGTCCAAATCCTCAAAAAACAGCTTCTAGCATCGGTGTTTGCTGCTCTCGATTGCCTGATGAAGGGCAATAATAATTTTTTTTTCTTTGTTCTTTTTTTTATAGAGGAAGAGAAAAATCCTTTATGGATCCCGGGGACCGGTCTCCGGGTATGTGGGAATCACCAACAGAAAGACATACCCACTAAAAAACTACCTCCTCGGTACATTCTCCCGACTGCTTCCTGCAGCTCTGAAAAGAGCTGTAAGTCGAAGTCGGCTGGCGTGCACCGAGGAGACCTCCTCTCCCTGGCTCAACTCCCTATCCTGGAAACCGCCGTTAGGCATTACATCGGGAAGGGAACCAGGTTGTTCGCCTTCGGGCGCCACCATATCCCAGAAAAATAGAAGGATCTAGGGAAGGTCCGCCTTCTTCCGTCTGAGGATATCCTCGACGAAATAGGCAATCCTTCCCCATGCCTCTTGGCTGGAGAGCATCAGGGGGATGATGCCTTCCGGGGTAACCCTTCCGGCATCTTCCCCCAATAGCTCCCTCTGCTGCTCCCACTGCCCGCACACAAAAAATGTACGATGGGCAATATCTTTTGCGGATCCACAGTATATACAACCTAGATCCGCGACTTTCCGCATCTTGTGCAAGTATGCGCGGAAATACCAATCAGCATCTGGGTGAGATAGTAATTTACCTCCCCATACTGCCGACCGATCCACGGGGCCACCTGACTTATAAGTCTGGCGGTCCACCTTCCGCGCGTATCTTGCTCCCACCGATTCTGCCAGCAAGCCATCGAACGCTCTCTGGCTTGCTGCTTCACTTCGGCTTGGCGGGGTGTCCTGTTCATCTGGTGGACGAACTTCTGCTCCTGGGCCAGAAGATCTACCGGGATCACCCCGGCAACCACTAGGGAGGCGGCCTCCGAGACCGTGCGATACGAGCACGCTACACGAAGAGCGCATCTCCTCTGTACAGCCGCCATGCGCCTGCGATACTTTTCGTGTTGCAGTGCATCGGTCCAGACTTCAGCACCGTAAAGCATGACGGACTTAGCAGCTCGCAGTAGCAGCCGCCTGATACAGGGGCGTGGTCCTCCTACGTTCATCATGACCCTGCAAAGGGAGGCCGCCACTACCGCCGCCTTGTCCGCCGACCTCCGAATCTGTTTCCAGAAGGTGAGCTTCGTATCTAGCATCACCCCCAGGTACTTGACAGATGCCTTGGTCAGGACCGACATCTCCCCAATAATTAGCGGCTGCACTCTGGGGACGCGCTTCTTCGTAAGGAGCACAATCTCAGTTTTCGCCTCCGCTAGTTCCAGCCCGTGATCACCCATCCAATGGCGAATTCTGCGCATGGTCTGATCAAGGCGCGTCTGTGCCAGTGTCGTATTGCGCGCAATAATAACAGCTGCCACATCATCCGCATACCCGATCAGCCGAGCAGTCTTCCGACATGTCCAACCGAAGGATCCCGTCATAGGAAATATTCCATAGATCGGGACCCAGGATGGAGCCTTGGGCCGCGCCACACGTTAACTCTTTTCGCTTAGAGTCCTCTGCCGTTTCGTTCAGAATGGATCTGTCCTTCAAATAATCTCCGATGATCTGGAGTAGGTACTTAGGTACATTGAAGTCCTTCTCCAGTGCCCCCAGCACGTCTGTCCACCTAACCGAGTTGAAGGCGTTTTTGACATCGAGTGTCACCAGAAGACACACGGGTCGGGAGAAGTGATTCCCCCGCTCCGTAGTCCTGGCCGCCTCCACTACCTCCTGAATAGCATCTATGGTTGACCGCCCTCTCCGAAAGCCATACTGCCTCTCGGAAAGGTCACCAGATGTTAAAAGTGCCACCTGTAGGTGGAGTCTCACGAGCTTTTCCAGGAGTTTCCCGGTGGTGTCTAACATGCATAGGGGTCTATACGCTAACGGAGCACTAGATGGCCCCTTGTTCTTGCTTATCAGCTCAAATCTCGCCTTCTTCCAGCGGGGATAAAATATTCCCGCGCAAAGGCACAAGTTGTACATGCCAAACAAGGCGGTGCCTCAGGGCCTTCGGAAGCCAGGAGATCATTCTGTCGTTTGAGCCGAGTGGAGAATAAGGCATGAACGATAGCGTCCATCACTTCCTCGCTCATAAGCATGTTCTTGCGGAACGCGCCCAATTTGTGGGTAATGATTTTGTACCCTAATCCCTATGGATTATTGTTCAGATCTTCTCCCAGCTTTTTCCAACATCTGTGTTGACTGGCTTTAATGGCTCGCTTCAGAGCTTTCTACGCCATTAGATGTTCAGTAATCCTTATAGCAGCATCGCGGTCGCACCATTGTCTGCTTTGGACTACACGGCGCAGCCGCAGGCATTGCCGCCTTTGGTCTGCGATTTGGTTCGTCCATCAATAACCCGAGCGGCGAGCCTAGCCCGCTTATTTTCTTGATATCGCTTGCTTGCGATCTTGGCGGATCAGGTGCATTGTAGCTTCCATCACCGCATTCACCCGTCCGTAAAGCATTCCGCTCCTTGCTAAATCAACCAGAAATCGCTGTCTGCGTTCTAGTGCTTGTGAAAAATTCTCGCGATCCATCCTCGCTACAATCCATCTGGCTGGGCGACGTTCAATCGTCGTATCACCAATGCCGCACGTGAAGTAATGGTGATCACTGGCTGTATAGTCCTCGATCACACGTCAGTCCCGCACACATGCGGCCAGAATCTCCGTGACGAAAGATACATCAGGGATGTTCTCCCTGTAGCCCGGCCTCCGGAACGTCGACGTAGATCCGATGTTCACGACAACCAGGCCTAGTCTGGATGCCATGTCCATCTTCCCCTGGAGTTCGGCCCCGGTTTCCCACACTCGAGAGCTGTGCTGTTAAAATCCCAAGCCACTATCAGCTTCCTCTGCATTTCTCTAACCGCATCCTCGAGGGCATCGACTTTAGACTGAAAATCCCCGATGGCCCCATTCGGGGTGAGATAGTAGCTGACGTAATTTACGTTATTGCCCCTCGCCCAGACAAAGCTGCCAGATTCATGGTACTCCACCCGAAAGCGGATTGAAAATCCAAATCGCGACGGTACCGAGGTCATTGTGATGCCAGACCCCGCATCTCCGTCCCGATATTGTTCGCTGAGGATGATGATGTCCGCGTTCTTCTCAAGACAGATCTGCGTGAGCAGGTCGCTGGTCGTCCTACTCCTGTTCAGGTTTGCCTGCATGACTTTACCATTTTGGTGAGACCTGGCTAGGGCTTCCTGAAATACCACGCAAACCCCAGACCTAACAGCATTAGTTAACGCTGTAGGTTCCCACACAGAGGTAACACTGTGGATGCGTCCTACACTTAGATGTCTTGTATTCCTGCTGCCCGCACCGAAAGCAGGCCGTACTCCTGTGTGGGCCGTTGCAACCCAAACCACAATGTCCATCACCAAGACACCTATAACAGCGCTCGATCTGGACCCGCCAACGCAGGCCGCAAAGAACCCATTCGATGGTCACCTTTCCGACTTCAAGTAACCGCTGGCCAGGCTCCTCAGAGAGGCTCACGAGGGCTAGTCGTTTACCGACTTTGTTCTCGCTCGTGAGCCTCATCTCGAGGGGACCGGTATATTCCCGCAAGACGTCAAGAAGAGCTGTCTTCACTTCGTCGAGTATAGCGCAGCCGTCCACGTCCATGATCTGCAGAGTAGTCTTGAGGATCAGAGCGCAAAGTGTCGCAATTTGCCTGACGATCTCTTTCAGGTCGTTAGTGAAGCCCTCCTTGCTCTCCGCCGAAGCCTTATTAAATTCGACCAAGATATCGCCGTTTAATGTTCGACGGATGTTCTTGATGATAAGTCCGTGCTGCGAGGGGTCGCCCTTATGGCGGATCCCTCCAAGGAACTCCGCGTAGGTTTTCCCTTCCACGGGCTTGTGGAGCAGTGCCTCAGGCCTTGCCCTTCTCCCTATTCTACCTTTAGGTTTTATGGGTCCTTCTTCGGATTTGGTAGCCCCCTTGTGGTTTGCCTTCTTCTTCTTCTTTTCTTCTTTGTTTTTAGCTGCCCTCTTTTCTTGCCTTGTAAGGACGTTATTCTAGCCTTGCTCAGGATGTGGCTCGTCCCCAAGATTAGATTTGGCAACCGCATCTTCTTCTTTCATAGGTACTTCCTCTCTTCTTTTTTTCTTTTTCTACCACCCTCCCTCAGGTAATTCTGTTGGAAGAATGGCGGTCTGCGAATTCAACGCGAAAGAGGCTACTGATCTCTTAAGAAAAGGACGTATCAAAATCGGACGGATTAACTGCCGAAATACAAGCAGGTTACGCGTCTTGTAATGTTGCCGGTGGTATATTGGTACAACGTTTCTTGATATTCGTGTGAAATTTAAGCGCCATATCTCCATTATGTGTGTTTACCACCTGTTTGTTTATGACACAAAAATATTGTTGGGCGGCTATGGAAATGACGTCTTGACTGTGGAAAAAAAGTTGATCAACGAGTTTGCTTGAAAATTTGTGTTTCTGATGGAATTATGGCTACGGAATTGTTGAAAATGTTGCAGAAGTGTTTTGGGGAGTCTACTACACGCAAGTATTTGAGTGACACAAAACATTCAATAAAGGTCGTGAAGTCGAAAACTTACCTCATGCAAGTTGCCCATCCATCGAAAATCAAGGTGATGCTCATCGTTTTTTTTTATTACCATGAGGTGGTTCACCATGAATTCGTTCCAGGAGGTCAAACGGTCAATAAGGAGTACTACTTGACTGTTTTGAGGCGTCTACGTGATGTAATTCGTCGGAAACGACCAAATTTGTGGGCAGACAATTCATGGTTTTTTCACCACGATAATACGCCGGCACATTCAAGCATGATTGTGTCTGATTTTTTGGCCAAACACGAAATGAAAGTCATTGCTCAGCCACCGTATTAGTCAGATTTGGCTACCTGTGAGATTTTCCTCTTTCTGAAACTCAAACATCCGTTTCGGGAAACGCAACATGAGTTCATAGTCAATATCACCAGACAAACTTTTTGCATCGTAAGCAAACAGTGTCAAACACACACTAATGGAGGTATGGATCTCGAATTTCACACGGACATAAAAAAAGGTTGTACCAATGTAGGAAACAAAAATTTACCGATTCATTTTACGCACGGAGCTTAAATGCACCAGTCCATGTCAAATTTAATCATATGGTACTATATAATAAATTTTAAGAATATTTAAGTATGTTTTCGCATTAATATTAGGTAGGTGGAGTAATTTATAATGAAATTTCTATCTATTTTTGATAGCACATTTTCCTACGTGTGACATGCATAGTCAGTTTTTACTGTATACTTTTATATGTATTTGACTGTACTAACCTTTTGTGAAAGAGCCAAACCAATTTCTATCTAAAACAAATATGAAATATTAATGAATAGCACAGTATTTATATGAGACCGCAAATTTAAAATTCGTTTTTAACTTTTTTTTTAAATTAAAGTAAATTTGACTACTGCAGCAGTGTAGGAAGGCTCCTTATATATCACGAAAATTATTATTGGAGTTATTTGTTAATAAATGTATAAAATCAAAATTTATTACTAATTAATATTTTTCAAAGAAGAATTTTTGTATAAATTTTATTTTTTCAATCTAGGCTATTAATTTAGTGCTATAAATGTCGATGATATATAACATTTTCTAAATTTTCATGAAAAATTTCACAATATATTCAGTAGGCCAATTGATGCAAGATCCCGCGACAGATGCCATACTAAATCAATAGAATGATTAACTTTATGAATTTAAATGAATCCATAGACTAGTTGATATTCTATCACTACACCTCGAATATTGAAGGTTTGACCTAGTTTTTTTGCATCAGTCGGGTTTACATACGAGGACCGACCTTTCCCCATATGTGTATAGATTGACTTAAAACTTTGCCTACACTATGGCTTTTGGCCTAAGCCATAAAACCGGCAATAACTCAAAAAAAAAAATAATCTTGCTTCAAGGACTCTTTCCATTTCTCCCTTTACACCATCCCTCGTCCATCCCTGTAAGCTTCAAACTGAATTCAACTTATCGATCGGTCGTTCGCCCTATATATCGTACAGCTGAGCATAAGCTGGACAAACGATCTGTCAGAAGTTACAAAGATATTCAGAAGAAAACGCTGCTGAGATTATTCGTGGTCAGCTGTATATAAAATTAATCTAGATTCCGTATACATACTATATGGCAGTGATACGATTCTTATTGAAACAGTTTTACTACTCTTAATTTTATTTTAATCTGTGCATGGCGCCTGCAATGTATTTTAAGGCATGCGGCTACAGGGAAGAATTAATAATATCTATATTAATAACAATATTTCGGAATTTGGGTTAGCATTATTAATCAAAATTCATAAACCAGTAAAGTTGTGATTTATTTCAGGTGCTTATACAACTATAATAATAAAAACATTTTCTTAATTATATATACGTAAAATTTAGTTGACCTTTTATATTAAATTAATATTATAGTTTGAATTATTTTTTCAAAAAGAATAAATTTTTTAATGTTTATTAAATTATATATATATATATATATATAGCCTTAATCAATAATATTTAATATATAAAAATAATCATAACTTGTTCATTGAGAATGAAACATTAAGAAAAATAACCACTTGGGCGAGAACAGCTTAGTAAGTGATTGCTTCAATAATGGTTGCATTATTAAAACGTTTAGAGTAAGGAACTTGTAAAAATTTTTACTTACCTTGCTCCATATTCCAGTAACTACATTCTTTATCTTAGTCTCGTTCAGGATTTCAGAACTACTGCGAAATTTCTTGCTAGATATTGTTTTTTATACTTTGCTCACAAATAAAATAAATCGACTAATGTGAAGCATAAAATTCTTCATTCTTTATTTAAAATAAGAAATTACTTTTTGTTTTGAAACTATTTAATCTAATTTATTGCAGTAAAATATTATTTTCAACACAATATATATACATGTGTATGTATATATATTGTGTGTGTGTAAAATATTTATGATAAAAATGATAAATTGCATTAGAGTTATTTAAAATATTATAAATTTCTATTGGTAATTGATTCTAATATAAGCAACACTTATTAATTTATAATATATATTAATTAAAAATTTTTTGGGTTAAAATATATTAGCCCAATGCATTTTAATTATCTAATATAATGAGTGACAAGCACAAAAAAGAAACATTAGTTAAATAATATACAACTTTGTCAAACACAAATTTGTAGATAAAAAATAAAACAAAGATCGCTATGAATTTATTATGTAAGCGATAAAAATTAACAGATTGTTCATATTACTTTTCATAGAGTACGAGATAAAAATCGATAATTTTTTGTATATCGAGTAAGCATTAT
Source organism: Sycobia sp. Sy_11 (assembly GCA_018907035.1). Taxonomy (NCBI): domain Eukaryota; kingdom Metazoa; phylum Arthropoda; class Insecta; order Hymenoptera; family Epichrysomallidae; genus Sycobia; species Sycobia sp. Sy_11. The sequence continues at coordinate 1,330,573 of JACCIC010000101.1, forward strand.
ATTGTACATTACATCAATACTTCCGGTTCCACGAATCAACGATTTTATTTAATATTTACATCTAAATCGCTTTTAAAAAATAAATACTTTTTTAAATGCAAATATTTCTTAATGTGTAAGTTGATTGAAAAAAAGTTGGAGGGTGTTAAATAAAATTGAGCAACACCATATCTATACTTTTTGGTGTAAACAACGTATACGCATTTATTTACTCCGACAAATATCTCAACATTAAACATTGATTAGCAAATACATCGTTACATATTTTTATGTCTGACGTCTTGTCTTTTTTTGTTTTTTGTTTTTTTTTCTGATATAACCTTATGTGGTATAATATTTATATTTATATATATATATATATATATATATATATATATATATACTGTGCCGCGGCAGTGTCAATCGATAAAATATACATTATAGCACTGCCACCACCGCGATGTAAGATTGTTTTTTATCTATATTGATAATCAATAATACTTACATAATCCCGCTATCTCTGGCGTGAAACTTTTCTAATTAACATTATATCTTTTTTCGTCCTTCAATTCTTTTTGTAATTTATTTCCAACGCCTCGCATTAGAATGTACATAATATTATTATATTATTATCCCTGTATATACGCGCCATGGATTTTCTCGATTAGACCTTTCAACAAAGCAATGGGCTTACTATCCGCAGTTTATAAAACCCTTCGTCGAAACTTTCAATAATATACGCTCTTTTTTATCCGCACCCACCAATTATCTTGTTGCTTATATGTATACATATTTGTTTCTTTATTTATATAAATATGAACTATAGGCCTATTTCTATAATAATTAATTCATCATATACTCCATTTGTCGTTTACTGTTTACAATATATTGTATTTTACTTGTTAAACTGCGTTTTTGTTTTCTCTTTTGTATATCACTCTACATTAAAGGTCTCTTCATTACGCTAATTATCACAAGTACGGTATTATCGTTAGCCTGCACGTCACATGAAGTGGCACAAGCGTCAATTACGTTTTACTATAACCCACCTCGGTAGCCCCTCCCCAACAACAAAATCCATCATGCCAGCTAGCAAATATTTTTTCCTTAACCATACTCTTCGCGACATTAATATCGTAATAATATTATTGCTTTCGATTTTTTTATTGACTAAAAAAAAAATCTTCGTCTGAATGATATTTACCTTGAACAAACGAGAGGCACGAGTCGAACACAGCACTGCGTACAGTGCTTTTATTTTATACACAATGCTTGTACATAAAATTAAAAATTGTAAGTTCGAATCTCTGTTTTTAACTTTTTAACTTGATCTGATAATATTATGAAGAAATTAGACTGAAAACAAAGAAACAAATTAACTGTTATAGTTGAGCTAATATTATTATTATTATTATTATTGTTATTCTTGTTGTTACTATTATTATTGTTATTATTATTATAGTATGATTAGTGCTAATAATATTGTTATTATGATATACGATTTTTGTTGACACATTGTCCATTGCATTATGAGAACTATTTTCGTATGCTTTCATGAATTATAAGAAACTATTATATGGGCAAACATATAATGGTTTACTGACTTAAATGAGTGCCTTTCACGAAATTATGCATTCACCAGAAGTTATAGTATAATTATTTAATTTATGTAATATATTATATTTAAATACTTTGAAAAAAGAAATGGAAGAACATACCGTATCTATATCATGACTTTCGAAATTATCCTAGCTGATTCGTACATATTTGTTTATAATATTGCAATACTTCGAAGAGTATAAGTTCTATATATATATATATATATATATATATATATATATATATATATATATGTATGTATTAAAATATTATTGATTAATAAGTTTATTTTAAACGATGTTTTAAATTAGCAATACTTGACATAAATGTTTATTTTTGTATTTCGTAGACTTTGTAAATATTAATATTATTTTAGCATATAAATATAGTAAGTTGTTTTCTTATTAATTTAATGTATTTATTAACATAATTTCTTCTGCTATATAAAAATACCTTTATTCTAGTTAGACTTGAACAGAAATAAATAGAAATACTTTAGATTTCCAAAATTGACCAGTAATTTTTGCAATATTTTGAAGTACAATTTTTTATTTAAAGTAATATGATCGAATGGTACTGAAACTAGTAACTTTCTTAGTCTTTAAGCCAATAATATTCGCTGAAAATCTCATTTTCAACATGAAATAATGCATTAAAAAACACTTGTATATTTATGTATATAATACTACGTGTCTAATATTTAGTTTCACTGACGTTGTGTAAAACAAAGTTACTCTTAATATACGTATATAATTAGATTTACCAAGATAACATAATATACATAATTCAATGTCAATTTCGAATACCTGAGATCTGATGTGTGTCTGTATGTGTATGTGTGTATGTGTTGCGGGGGTCCACGAATGCGCATCGAAAGAAAATAAATTACTTCGGCTTTCTTACGGAAATAATTAAGAATCTTGCTTTGCTTCATCCGTTTGTTATCGGGGTAGAATAATTTATGCCCCGTTAACCTTCGTTCTACTGAAAATTTTCGAGAAATATAAGGAAAATCCGCTCTTGCATGACAAAAACTGCTTTCTGTGAGGTGAATTAATTAAATTCTCTCCAGGAGCATGTTCGGCGCCGAGCCGAGAAAGGCTAAAAAGAGAATATAGCCTAGAGCGCGACATAGAGCAAGGAAATTTATTGCCGACAGTATGGGATTGACGAGGAATTAATTTGCGCGTTCTTTCGTCAAATGATCAAAATGGAAAATAAAGATATTTCTATGTTTATATACGACGGTTTGGACATTGTACCTTAGAATAGAAAACACCAAAAAACTGAAATAATTGCCAAACTTTTTTTACAATTTTTACCTCTTGCATTAATGATAGGAAGAACATGCAATTTTTTCAAAAATTCATATTAATGCAAAAATTGAAGTTAAGATAAAACTAAATTGTTTAGTCCATCAATATTACAATAATGCATAAATCCTGTCAGTAGTTCATTTATATATCATTATCCTGAATATGGTCGTGAATTACCTGTGTATATAAAATGCACGCATACAAAACTAGATCCAGTCTTCCCCCTATATATCAAGACTGATACACTACAGAAAAACGCAGACAATACTATATATATATATATATATATATATATATATATATATATATATATATATATATATATATAGCCAATAATTTTCCCGTGTCTTCTATAGAGAATATACTTCCTCTTTCTGTCATTCAGTATTTAGCAAATTTTAGATTTCATAATTGCGCAACGACAGGAAATTTCATTAGGTAAATCCATTTATTACGATAATATAATTTTTAACGAAACATTTACAAAATAAAAAGATTTTTTGAACTAAAATTTTGAAATTTTTAATATTGATAATTAAATTTATGAATAGATGTAAATAATAGAAATCATAAAAACAATAACAATAGATAATATTACTATAATAGAAGTATTACGTACCTTAATTTAGATAAGAAATAATAAGAAATGGAAGGGAATAATAAAAAACAGAAAATAAATCACTGTTAGATTTATTGAGTGTAACATGGATATTATTAACATAAATTAAACTATAATTATTAATAAATTGTGAAAATTTTATAGTAATTAAAACAATGCAGAAATAACAATAATGATCATCAACATTAATAACAAGGATATAAAGTAATCATAAAAACTATGAGACGTAGTACTTAAAATTTAAAGAATAAATATTTTGTCCAAAAATCTGCGTGATATAGTTCTACAGACCAATTAATGTAGTATTAATGCCATGTAACCTTCCAAATAAGTAGCAAATATTTAAAAGATATGTGCAATAAATTAATCGGAAAAAGAATAGACGAAAAAGAATAATCAAAGAATGTAATTTCTGAAGGCAGCATAGTAAAAAGTTGTTTTTTTATACAGTTTCTATCTTAAAAAGTAAAAGATGGTTCGTCAGTTAAACTACGGTTATATGCGCAATCACAATTGTTCGGTTCCTTTCCCTTAGTTTTCTGACTCCATAGCAAAAGACTGCGCATTAGATATCCGTCGTTCATTATTTTTGTTTCTGAGAACTTCGATACGTATTTTTGCACAGGCACATAATATTTTTACGCTTCTGTTTCGAGTTTATTACCTACCTCCTGACCAGCAACGTCGTATAATATATATAACGATTTCGAAAGAATCGCAATATATTAAAAAGCACGTTTAAACAGTCGTAAAAATCACTCACTATCTGACAGATTGACTTTGACTTTTCAAAAACTAATATTTTTTATTAAATGAAAAATTATATATATATATATATATATATATATATATATATATATATATAAAATTGTTTTTACTCGATGTAGAAGAATCGCTAGCCAGAATACAGCTAACTTTTACAATGTACTACTTTACTTTTATTTTCCACTGTAAAACGTCTATTTTTTATAAAATTTATCCTCTTTTTATTTAAAAGTATGATCCATGATCACGATGATCACGATAATCATCAATTGTATACCTTATATTGTTTATTTATAATTGAATCGAAGTAAAACTGTTCTTTTACAATTTTCCAGAACACAGTATTACCTTTATTATTAATTTACCTATCGTTATTATTATTACCGAATTTCAAGGTTAACGTTGACCGGTTTATGAATAAAATTTACTAGTAATCAGTAGCGAAAATTAAACAACTAGTGAAATAGCAGATTACAAGAAATATTTTAATATATTATGAGAACATTGCTTTTAGCAGATTTACTATAATAGTTGCAAAAATTCATATAGATTTATTATATTCCATATTATTATTAATATTGGCATATGTTCAATAAATTAATAGCTTCGAATATTCAAATGTATTTAAAATTTTTAAATGTTCTCGTTACAATTTAAATCAGAATTTATAGATTTTTTTACAAATGTGAAGTCTTTTAGTTTAGTTAGAAATCGAATCAATTAGCAAAAGAATTTAAAAATCCAAAAATTAAACCTAGATGTACTTCTGTTGCGAATCTTCTGACTTAATGAATTTCAACGGCGCCAAAATATAAACGAGTAATGGTTCTCGTTTCATTCCTTGCTCTTCGCCTTCTCCTAACGTTTTCTCAAACTTTGAGGAAAATTGATTTAAAGCGCACGAGGAAAAGCGGTCGCCGATTCTGAAAAGTAATAAAGTAATACTTTTGCCGCGCGAAGGGACGAAGTTGCACGGTCCGAAGAGGAACTGAACCGAGAAAATTAAACGTTCCAGGTGCGTGCGACAATAAAATGCTTTTGTTTATACGGTTGGTAAATAAGGCATTGTCGGGGTGGTCCAAGATTCGCCTTGATTACTTTTAGCTATATATATAGTGAAAATCTATGCTTTATATATAGGACGCAATTGCTATAGGAAAATTTATTCCGAGTTTTCAATTCCAAATTTAATTTATAGCCTGATGTCTCTTTTGTACGAAAATTTTAGATAGAAGTAAAATGTCTGACCTGGCGTCAGCGTCAACAATGTATGTCTATAAAATGAAAAGTCTTAGTTAGGAATTATTGATAAGCTATTTCTATTCGGATAGGCGGGATGAAATATTTTAGTTGATGTATATATGCGTATAGTTTATATGTAATTATATTATTTATAGTCAATACGATCCGTTACTTTAGCATTCTGCCTGAAGAAAACTTTGTTTCTGTGTTACCGAATCCCACTCTTGTTTGGTCACGCTGGAGGATTCGCTGGGGAAAATGTAAATTTATTTTGCCATACGGGTATCACGATTGAAAGAATTGCCATACCGTATACCTTGAGGTACAATCTGCATCGAGATTAAGGGGATGTCGGAATAAAATATGAAGTTTTGGTACAAATTTTTCATAATGTAACAATTTCTACACTTCAGTGGTTAATTATCAAGTAAATTATAATTATTTATCCTGATAGAAAGTTCGCTAAACAACCGCTTTTCATCATTGAAATATATAAGCTGTTATATTATGAAAAATAGAAAATCGATTAAAAAGTCTGTTATTTTTCAAAGCGTTATGACGGTCAGAATTCACTCCGGCATCCGTTTTACATAGAGCAATACTTTTTTCAATAATAACTTTCAGTGCTTTCATTGGTTGAACCTTAGCTTTGGATGCCAATTATACTTTAGGTTAAAATTGGCCTAATCTTATTATTCTTTATAAAATGTCTCAATGATATTATTTTTCCAATTCTATTCTATATTCAAACGTATATTATTTTGCATTAAAAGGACTTACTTGAAAACTTTTCAATAGGCTGCAAATACAGTTGAAAAAAAATATTTATGATTTGAAATAAAAATAAATATTTAATCAAATCTTTTCGCAACCCCTTCCACGTGCGAATGTAGAATCCCTTATTTCTGTGGCATACTTACTGATAGAAAAAATAGGCTGATTTTTTTTCTAATTTGATTCTGATAGAGCAATCAAGTAAAAAATATAGTTAAGCTTTCAGAATTTTTGGTGACTATTTTGTATCCAATTTTTTGCATTTATTAATATTTAATTAATTTATAGCGAATATCAATCACAGAACATCCTTCGATCCAAAATTCAATATATGAATATCGATCAGATTTCGAAAGAGCAATTATAGGGAAGACAAAAGGAACAAAATAAACCCACCTTCCGTTCACAGACGGCCGTGAATTATCATCTAGCAAAACATCAACTGCTGAGCGACAGAGAACTTTCGGCGTCTCGAGGGGATTTCAGTCACCCCGGTTATTTCACGCGCAAATGCGTGCACGTTAGACTTTTGATTATTAACTCGAGAACGACGGACTCCTTTGACTTTGAAATTCGTGACATGGAAATTTAGCAGTTAATTTGTTTAATCCTGTTGTACAGAAATGGAGATTTCGACAAAGTATTGAGAAGTTTGTGATTTTGCATTCCAATTTTCAGCCGTTAAAGATGTAAGCCATACTCCAAACCTTGGAAAAATATTTCATCGTTGACAACTGTTTAATTGGTAATTCTAAATTTTATAGTTTTATAAAAATGTTAATGTTTGCATAGATAATCACTATTAATTGAAATGATTAAGCTTTGTTATACAGAAAAAATTTCATTTAGAACAAAATAGGCTATAAATTAATTACGATTTCCATGTATAATCGTATAACAAATACTATAAATAATATAGCAATAATTGCTATCTTATCATTATTTATATAATTAAGAATAAAATACTATAAGTAGTTTTCAGTATAACGAATGAAATTGCATTATTAAATGATGAAAATGCTTTAAAAGAATTTTTAAAAATCATCATATTACCATTTGCAATTCAGAATCTATATACAGATTAACATTAATTTAATTTGTTTCCTAAGCTAATATAACTTTTTATATATATATATATATATATATATATATATATATATATATATATATCTTGAAGCTTGTATGAAGCGAGTAGATAGGGTGACATTATGTGATTTTTGGTATGGAAAATAACGTACGGACTAAGTCGTTGTTTTAATCGACAATTTGGCCACTTTTTATGCTTGTATTATTTTAATCCCTACAGTATTATTACTTTAATTATTAACTACTATTATTATTAATATTATTAATATTACTTATTGATTATTATTAATTTATATTATTATTTATGTTTTACCAAAGTACGTAACAATACAGTAAAAGTTTTACATTTAACAAATCATTTCAACAGTTTACGTACGTTCGCCATTTGTAAAATGCGCATGTAACGTAAATCTCATCATTCCATTTTTTATCGTGAACCTTTACTATGAAACTTTCAAACTCACAATAATCTACCAAATGTTACAAATGAAACATATAAGAACAATAGTGCAGTAAGCTCTCCTTTTCTTTCTTCTTTCTTCCTTCTTTTTTCGAATGCGCAGAATCAATAAGAAAAGTAAGGAAGAAAAAAGGGGGGAAAATTCGCTCTCCGTTGTGTTATACATATAACAGTTGATCTCCTTCGTGGTCTCGACTTTTCACTTATCATAAAATTCGAATAAACTTGAACAATCCCCGTATGAGCGATACACGAGGACAAAGGATAGAGAGAAGGGGTACGAGGAATGCACGCCAAATTCCGCGCAACAAAAGAAGTTAAGACTTGACGTGTAAAGTCGAGACCGTCCGAAGAGAACAATTATTTATGCCTATATATAAAGTATACAATAAAATTATACAAAGCGAAGCCCTTAACAAAGAGGTATGACGCGTCGATATAGTAAGCGCATAGCGTGGATCAACAACGCCCGCGTTTCTCACTATTGCGCAAACAAGAATAATAGAGTAAATATATAAAATTATACATATGCACAGATCTATATATATATATATATATATATATATATATGTAAATGTATGTATATATATATATACATATATACATATATAATCCGTGTTAAACAATGCTCACTATAGACTCGCGCCTCTCGTTCGCGCTGATAATAATTCATTTATTTTTATATATCTTTTTTCAGTTTTATTTATCACCTTGGCGTATTCTCTGAGCTGCGCGTTGCATAAAAACTATATATATATATATATATATATATATATATATATATATATATGTGTGTGTGTGTGTGTGTGTGTATATATATTTTAATATTGTGTATACATTTGCAATTATACGAACGCGACGCTTCGGCTTATACGATTTACATCTTTTCTCTACTTGACTGTCATTTCTTCTATATATATACGCTGTTTAAGACTCACATACATGCAAAAACAATACTCCCTTAACTGAATTCCGTTTTTTTCCCCGACACTACCCTCTTTCCCCACGGTCCAAAACACATTTCTTCATTGCAGCTACAATCCTGAAAATCTTCGATCTCGACGATTCATTATTAAATAATCTAAGGTCTTAAGGCATGGAGTATGTTCATTTCAAGTATTTGTTTTCATTGTATATAATAATATATATTTTAAATTTAGCTATAACACACAACCGCTCGCATTCTTGCTCTTTGTCACATGTGATCTGTCTTTCGCACGCTCTCTCTCTCTCCCTCTCTCTATCACTATCTCTCTTTCTTTCCATCTCCCGCTTTGTCACTTTATTGCTCTCTCCTTCTCTTTTTCTTTCTTCCTTTTCTTTCGCCCTCGCATTTTCACGCGCTCGATAGAACCGATGGAAGGAGATTCAAAGACACGCTACTTTTTAAGACATATTGTTCCAATAAAGACTACTATTTTGTCTTCACGTGCACGAAATACATAGGATTTCGCTGCTACACTAATGTTGGATACTGGTGGTAAGTCAGTGGCTATTTTTTGAAACGTTTCGCAATGAAGCACCCTATAGATATCATCGGAGCGATCGAGCGTTTAACAGATACATCGTTATTAAGTTTTATATAATTTATTATAAACCATACGTGAAATATACTTGACGCACATCAGGCGCGCTAATTCACTATTATTATTATTATTATTATTATTATTATTATTATTATTATTATTATTATTATTACTATTATTAGTAATATTATTAATAAATTGGCTCGAGTAGACCGCGCAAGTGACTTCGTTGGTAACTAGAATGTATTGCTATGCATACTTATAATTAAACTGTGTAAGTATGAGTAAGTATAATTAATTACTTTATCTGTTTTCGCTTGAGAGAGAGAGAGAGAGAGGGAGAGAGGGAGGGAGAGAGAATTCTGTAGACAGAAAAAAATAATTGGATAAGAACGCATAAGCTTACAGTCTCAAAATTTTCATTTTGCATTCTGTCAAAAGGTTACCGTATCTTATTTTTACAGGATTCTTTTGTTGAGTTATGTAAAATATCGCACCCGAAATAATAAATTTCAAATATATGTTTTGCTAAGGAATAAAAATCCGATTTGAAATTGTAATTTCCGCAGAGCGTACATAAAGTGCACTCCGTAGTACTCGTTTGGAAATAATTTTTATCTTGACAATAATTCTACATCCCTGCGTCAATGTTTATTGCAGAAATTTTCAAATTTTTAAGAGTAATAGGTATAATTTTTACGCCAAATTATATCCATTTGCTCGATGGAGCAAAGCGTAACTTGGTAGAAAAAAATGAGGAATGTTAAATGTACGATATCAATTCTCCAGTGCGTCGGAGAAAGGTCGCTTTTATCGTGCTAAAAATCGAGAATTCCGCGCGTGCGCAATTCATTGAAATTTTATTTGCGCAAGAATGTACAAAAATATTGACAGAATAGTGTCCTGTCGTGTAAAATGAATTTTGCGAACGCATCGGATGGGAGCACTTCGACCATACGCGATTTGTATTAGTCGTATTTAATCGAGCGAATGTTCTCGCCTTGTTTTCTATTCTCCTCTCCTTGCTTCATTGCCCTCTCTTTCTCTTTTCCCTGCATTATGCAAAATACCTGCCGCTTTCTCTTTCTCTCTCTCTCTCTCTCTCTCTCTCTCTCTCTCTCTCTCTCTCTCTCTCTCTCTGCCTCTATGAGGATACTCTGTTGTTCTCATATCATTACCAATGATTTTTACTAAGTAAATTTACTTGAATACACAGGATTTATCGCACTATATAAAGTTGAACATCGTCACTTTTCTTTTGGGTCACTTTACATATGTATCTGTTTCAAATTACGGTCAAATAATAATAATAATATCGATAATGATATAAATAATAACGATACTATAACAATCGTAATGCGAGCTACACCAAAGCTGTGTTAAAACTCGTATTTACAAGGATGGTCCTACTTACGTCAGGCACGACTCTATATTATATATATTTACTTATATTAAAAATTTCGTCATTTTATCTTTATTCGTTCGCCACAATATATGTATATTTATGTTTTATGTTATTATTTTTCTGTATATATTACTAACTTTCTGTATATATTACACACTGTGTCTTCTGACATTTGGGGCGCGCGTATGTCCATGTGTCTGTCACCGTGTGTATATATGCTTCAATTTCATTGTGGATTGACAATGTATATGTCCACGCGATCAAAAGAACACATGATATCGCCCATAAAGATTTCATTCCATCGGCGAAAAAAACACTTCCGACGGGTTGTTTTTATAGCTCGTTTCCCATTGATTATTATATTTTTCTACGAAAACTTCCCTCTCTGTATATCTGGCTCCATTATTTATTTTACAGTAGATGACAATAATTGTTATTTATCTTAACAGTTAAGTTGAAGAGCGCTTTTGGTTTTATTAACGCCTGATTGGCGATTATCGGGTGGATTGATTTATTCATTTATTCGACGCCTGCCATATATACTTAGAGATCGAGGAGCCCAATCAACTGACCCGAATTTTTTTCGATATTTTATAAATCGTAAATGATTGCAAAGTGTTGGATGTAAGTCATTGCGCGGTATTGCAATTTATAACAACAGCGGCAAATCCACTTCTCGTTTCGTAGGCAAGTCTCTAAAAATCCATACCAAAATTTGAAAATTGCTAAAAAAAGTTATATTATATCTAGCTTAAAATCATATCTACCTCACCGAAATCCTGCATAAACCGATTGTTAAGTACAATAAAAATCATGTAATAAATATTGTTAATTGTGTATACTAAATTAGTAATTTGAAATAATTATACTACGAATAGTGATTGTCCATATCATTCTAGATTTTAATGTTAAATAAATCAAACGTAGGTATTATAATAATATAAAGCTCTATCGTCAAATTGCACGAAGAAAGAACGAAAGAAAAAGAACAAAAAAGAACACTTGATTTTCTTAAGTTTTTACACAAAGATGCTCATTTCTTTCTATCTCTCTCTCTCTCTCTTTCCCTGCTACTTCTACTTTCTGTATCACAATTTCTCTCTCGTCCGTTTTCTCTCACACTAACACACCTACACACACTCTTGTTTTTTGTATGAATCTTCTGAAGATGGGGATACCGAATGAACTAAAGTGCAAATTGTTTTTTTAAAATTTTTTTTCAGTGTCCCGCAACCCCGTTTTGAAATCTTTACATCGTCATAGGCCATACTCAATTGGTTTTGCACGCGGTCTCATTATAAAATCGTAAATATTCTATATATAATGTATGTATTATTTATTATCACCAACTCAACAAATAAATATCCTAAATATAATATATATATATATATATATATATATATATATATGTATATTTTTCATGTATATATATTAAATATGTATAATATAATAATATACTCTCCCAACAAATAATAAAGCTTTTCATCTCTTCTTCTAAATCACTCCACCTTATCTATCTAACTGTCTATCTATCTGTCTACCTACCTACCTACCTATCTATCTATCTATCTATCTATCTATCTATTTATCTTTATACTTTGTTCACTTATACGTTTTCTCTCACGTAATCAACCTCTCGCTCACTTTCACGCGTTCTCTCTAAATCGCCATGTACATTAACGTAGCGCACTATTCATTGATATAAATGTATATATATATATATATATATATATATATATATATATATATATATATATTATAATAATCATAATTAGGCGAATCCATGTAAAACTTTTGTCTACCCTTGTATCCCGGTTGGGGGGCTCGCGAGGAGCACCCGCTGTAATGTTTTTTAACTCTAAACTTTTTCTCATTTTTTGCTGCTTATTTTATTTTATTTTATTTTTTTGTTCCTTTTTTCCATCACTTTTTTTCTTACTGCAAATCTTCAACTCAATGCGCGTCGTTCTTCTCTTCGATTATATCTATATAGCCAGGCTATATATAATAATTTTACTTTTTATATTTTCTGTCGCTGGATTCGCAATTTTCGTGTCCAGCGTACTCCTGTATATATTTATATACATAATCTTCGCGTGGTCGTTGAAAGCTCACAGCCAATCCAGTGTAATATTTTTTTCTTGCTTAAGTCCGCGCGAACAGCCACGCCTCTAATTCTCACGCTTTTTCCGTAATATATATATATATATATATATATATATATATATATATATATATATAGCAAAAGCTTCGGCTATTTCTCCCTTTCTTTTTATCTCCTCTTCACGCTCTGCTCTATTTTCACTCTACGTCATACTTATGCAACTAATTACTTTATTATACTTATGCCGTATCACTAACGTTCGTTTAATATGTATATAGGGGCGCCGTCTACGCGTACATGCTCTCTGATGCGTGTCATTTTCATAGCTTGATCGACAAGGAGATTATTACTATTATTATAGGAGCAACCGGTCTATTATATTCCGCTCCTTTCCACGGATTTTTCACTTCTCCTTTGAGCATCACGCCTATATGAAAACTGCTACGGGAATATTAGATATTTTTATTGCACTAGATGATGTGACTCTACTTCTCGAAGCTTTCGAGATGCTCGATGACTTGCAATACATTTTCCCTATGGTTAATGTACCTCTAATTAAGGATTATGTGAATATAAAGAAATTTTTTCTGCATGTGTGTGTGTGGGTGTGTGTGTGTGTGTGTGCGCGCGCGTACGGCTGTATATGTATATCGGTACGTAAGTATACTGTACTCTGTATCTGCATCAGCACATACGTGTTCATATGTATTCGGTGTATATGTGACTCTTATAATCGTGCCCGCGGCGCCCGAAGGCAGAAGGCGCCTCACAGCCGGATTTCCCATTTCGACCATTTTCACTCCATGTCTCTTTGTTTTTTGTCTCTTCTTTTTTCTCTTGGTATTCTTATAAATAGTTTGCTCCTTCGACAAAAAGGTTCTTAACCGGCCCACATTAAAAAAAAGAAGAAAAAAAATTATGGCCATAGCTTGCTTGATGTCCGACGTAACATCGACCTTTACTACTTGCGCCGTTTCCGCTCGCTTGCCACGAGGCCACGTACTTCTTTACACAGCGCGGTCCCTCTGTCACAGTTCTAACTGCACTTTCCGCTTACTACAATAATTTTAAAAAAGGTTTGTCGTAAAATCTTAACCCAATCCGAATAGTAATAGTAATAGTAGTATGTTTATCACTTTAATGAGCGAGGAGTTGTTTTATCGTGAATTCGCGGAGGAGGGAAATGAGGGGATGGAACCGTCGCCGCCTTGTCTTGAATTCACCTTCCAATGAATACACGGCACCGATAGAATTCACTCACAAAAAATGCACTATAGGATGAAGACAAAAAAACACACGCACAAACTCGTCCGATGGGATGCTAACCCCCCCCCCCCCCGCCGCGCCAATCACCTACAAAGAAAAGCGCGTTTTATCGCGGCAACCTTTTTCAGAGCGAGCGGACAATTTTTACGAGAAATCATAAAATAATGACAGCAAGAGCCGTTAGGGACAAAAAAAGAAGAGAGACGCGATAAATTTTACGATCGAGTACAGCCAAGAGCAGCAAAAAAAATCAGCCTCCCGATTTTATTTGAAAGCTAACTTCTTGTTTTTAATGCTCGTCACTTTCTTCGTGAGGTATTGTAAAAAGCGGGATTAAGAAACGACATCAAGTATGCAAGGCATGTTTCCAATACATAACATTATCAAAAACTTACGAAAGGAAGAGAAGAAGAACCAAACCCTATACATGTATAATTCTCGTCGCTCTTATTTAACTAGTTCAACGAAAATTGCTCAATATCATCGTAAGTATAAGTATAATTTATAAATCTGTCGGGATAGAAGTGTGAAAAAATCTGCGCGATCGAATCCAGCGTGTGGCTGTGTTCAAATATTTCTGATATTTATATGAACGACGAAGATTTCATTCGTGCGCAGAAACGAGAAAGAGAGAAACAAGGCATCCGCTGCCGTCGCCATAATCATTGAATGCACAGTCACGACTCGAAGGCAGCATGGGAAAGTGAAAGAGAACATTAGAAATTTAGAGCACATTTCGAAGCGACAGAGAGAGAGAGAGAGAGAGAGAGAGAGAGAGAGAGAGAGAGAGAGAGGAAAGGGGAGAGAGTGAGAACACAAGAAAGAACGAGAGGATAGGAAAAAGGAAACTGGTCGTGAAGAAGCTGGAACGCTGTCGTCGTTGGCTATAGCAAAGTTCTGGGATTGGAAAGTATCTGAAACCCCGCATGGGTCGCTTTGAGTTCGTCTACTCTCAACACGCGGTGAATTTGCATCGGACCGAGACGACAATCGAAGTCGGCGGCCCAGTACCCAAATTTTTTCTCCGGACCTTCTCCCTCAATCAGCATTTTTCTCCTCAATTTATTTTCCTTTTTCCGTCTCTTTTTTCGTATGATATTTTAAAGCATATATTGTTAAAACGCAGACTCGTTCGCTTTTCGAAAAAATAGAACAATTTTAAATAACAATGCAATTCGATAATATATACAAATGTTCAAATTTATTCTACATAAAATTTAAAATCAGCAATAACTTTAGTTATTAATTGATTTATACTTTAAAGAAGAGATTTACGCGAAATTCGAAATGTCTTCTAAGTAAATTTTTGAAAAAAAAAACAACTTATTTTATCGTCAAAATAGAACGTCATGTAAATATTTAAAGCCGTGAACAGTCGATAAATTTAAATCATTCTATACAGTTAAAATTTATTTTCAATTAAGCCTAACATATACGTCTAATAAAAAAATGTAATATCTTCGAGTAACGACTAATTTAATTAGTTTGTATAATTTACTTAGTTCGTTAATTTCAAAAAAGAAAGACACGATGGTTTTGCATATTTAACTAAAAGTAATTTTATCTTGTTGTATACGCGAACTATGCCAAATACGTTCCTTAGAAATTAAGTGCATAAATAAAGCGGTATAATAATACGCGCCAGAAATCAATCATCACACATATGTCGAGAGGTCGCAGCACGCAGCACGTACGCGCGCGCGCGATCACTGTATCACAGCATCGATTAAAATTTCACAAGCATTGATTATAAGCAACCATCCGCGATCGCCGCATCAACGACCGATATTGAGCGAGACGGCGCTCATTTCGCCCACCGGGCCGCGCTCTTTCCAACGTACACATTCTCGGCTTATCGTTCTTCCTCCCTCCTTTTCTCTCTTTTCTCTTTTCTCTCTCCCTCTCTCCCTCTCTCCCTCTCTCTCTCTCTCTCTCTCTCTCTCTCTCTCTCTTCCTCCCTCCCTCTCTTCTTCTTCTTTTTCTCTCTGACCAAAGAGCAAAAAGTGGCGCGTTGTTCTCCGTGAGCTTTACCCGGGCATAAATCGCAATTAGCAGGAGATGTATACGGATTACGGCGGCTCGTCGCCTCGTAATTAAACGTGCACTCTGCAAGCTTTTTTGACGATGCATCGCGACGACGACGAAGCTGACGGCGTTCTGTCCTCGGTTCACCAACCCCTCTATTTCCCCCTCATTTGCTCATTCGTTATTGGCACGTCTTAAAACACGTCCTCGTCTCCGCTCGATCACCTGTCGCAAAAGCTCTCGATTTCCTCAAAGAGCTTATAAGCGTCTTTGGCTTATAAAATTCCTGCATGTAATCGACTTAAGACACATCCCATGCCCTTTTTCGTTAAAGATTATTTGTAAAAATAAAAAAAACTGGATCAGTATCTTAAATTTTCAATTTGTCCGAATTAAATGTCAATAATATTATTATAATAACTTGCAGGTTTGCTTAAGCTGTTAAGCAGCTGCAACACAGCCTGGTAAAAGTTCCTTGTGACACAAATTTTGCTATTACGAAAAAGCATTGTGCAAAAGCATAATTCGCACGTTACTTAAATGTATATAAATAAAAAAAAGCAACTCCAAGTCTATGCTCGACGCTTTAAACAGTCCGCAATACATATACTTAGACTTGATAAAAAAAAGCAAAACGGTTTTCTATTTCGCATGCTCCGCATCAATTATGGGCTACGCAGCAAAAAAATTCCGCACGATACGTGCAGGTTCATATTCACAGTTACATGTACTCTACCAATACATCGACGCCTGCAGCTTTACTACATATATATAACTAGAAATACAAAGGACTCGCGGTTACTTAGAAGAATCACATGAAAGAAAGCATAATATATATTAAACCAAGTTTCCAAGAACCAATGATATAATTACGCGCGAGCGACTGCCGGCGCCGCTTATGCCTAAATTATAAAGCATCAGGCGTATCTATAGGTATGGTTGTCTTCTTATATAAATATATGTATATATATATATATATATATATATATATATATATATATATATATATATATATAAGCTATCACACAGAGCCGACGGATGCTTCTGTTGCCGTGGCTTTTGAGTCGGAAGATACTGTTTTCCCGTTCAGCGGGTTTCTTGTAATTCGAATCATAATTCAGAAAGTAAAACAAAATTAGACGAAAAAGCGAGATTTAAAAAAAGAAAAAGTCGCCGTTCAATTATCACAAACTTTATATGCATATAAAGCATCGCGGACCAGCGGTCAGCGCGAACGCGACCCAAAAACCGACGACTGCACCGCGCCCGGCCTTTCTCACAGCATTAGCGACAACAGCAACGATAAAAAAATAAAAAATAAAAAACAAAAATAAAACATAAAAAAAGAAAAAGGCTCGGTTAACAATCGTCGCTGGCCCTCGCGCAGTCGACGCGCAGCAAAGCCGAATTATAATTGAGAAGTACGTGGCACAGCGGCTCCTAAAAGAAAATCATTAGCGCAACCCGCTCTCGCACTTCGATCTATATAGACTCAGATAACAAATTCTTATCATCGTCGTCGTCGTCGTCGTCGTCGTAGTCGTCTTCGAACTCATACTTGTGTGTGTGTGTGTGTGTGTGTGTGTGTGTGTGTGTGTGTGTGTGTGTGTGTGTGTGTGTGTGTGTGCGCCTGTGTCTGCGTCTGTATATATGTAAACCTGTATATATGGGTTATAAGTATCTATCTCAGCATAGATATATATGTACGTATGTATATAGATATATACATAACTAGCTAACGTGTATATATATATACTCGTGCCGACGAAGCGTTCCCTGCGCTCCGCCAGCGCTCGGGCCACGATACGGGGCTCCTGCGTCCGCGTGGTCAACCGTATCCGTGAGTGCGTGCGTGCGTGCGTCGTCTTCGTCGTGGTATTCGTCGTCCTCGTCGTCTACGTCGTCGTCTTTATCAAAGGTAAGAAGTTGTGGATGCACCCGTGGCGGCGACAGCCGGTGGTAGTAGCCGTGAAGAATGACGGTGGCGATGCCGGCGGTGGTGGTGCTGGTGACGCTGGACGAGGGTGCGGCTCTGCTGCGTCAACCCGGCTCACTTCGTGTCCTCGGCCTCCAGCCGGGGCAAGGTTTCCGTGTCCTGACGCTCGCTGCGAACAGAAAGCAAACGATGTTCCACGTTACTGTATATATTTAGTACTTCTATAATACCACATTGTATGCAGTTTTATATATTGTAGAGGGGATTACGGCACGTTACAGACGGATCTTTCATTAATGTCACTATACGCTAAAATTAAGCCGTACATAAAATTAAATAAAACAATTTCATTCGTTGTAATTATTAGAATAATATGAATAGTATGAAAAATGTGCAAGCTCAATTTAGTCGTAATCGTATTTGTACAGAGCACCACGCTTCGTCTGGTAGCTGATGAGTCAATCTACATTATACAAGATTAATTTCATAAAGATAAAAGTGTTATTAGACCAAGATTAAACGTAGAAGATATAAAGATGGAAGGGATTTCTACCAAATGTAGACAGAATCTCTATATAGTCTCTGATTAAATAAGTTAATTACTAGTTCTTATTCAAAGGAAAATTAAGAAATTTAACAAATAGATTCAGTAAATAGAAATATTATATAATTTTTAAATTAAAAATTTGTTCGAATCTGTAATTTCTTAAAATGCAATCTAAAATTACTAAAAAGGTGGCCGATAATAATATCGTAGCAGATAAAAAACATTTAGCTTTTCAATTCCGTAAGGATTATTCTGTTTATTGCAATTCTGTATTTTGCTGGGGATTTTAAAGGTATATATGTACCGTTTCATACATATTTCGCTCTTCATTAATATTCAATAAATATTACATTATAAAATGACATCTAAATGTGATATTAATTTTTATAAAACATGTAAATAAATAAATCTTCAAATGATGTAACGACAAAGAACAAGAAAAGTCCTTTGTTTTACTTAACCTTTATAGTGCCGGAATGTCAGAAATCTCAAAAGCTCCGTTTTTCTATAAAAAAGTGAGTTTAGGCCTTGCACAAAAACCATGCACAAAAGTTTAGGCTAAGCCTTTAGCAGATCGGAACATGACGCTTCCAGGCATTTCAAAATTCAAAATGGCGGATTCAAAATGGCGACCAACTTGAACTAAAATTGCTTTTTTCACTGATTATGCTGGAAATACGCCACATAAATGTTCACAGGCTTGATTTTCCACTTGTATCCGAAATATCTTTTTTCGCAGCATATTCTACGTAGAAAAAGAATGAAGTTTTATCCCCCACCTCAATATTTCAAGTTATTATTGCGTGGAAATTTGAATCATTAATTGTGGTTTTTTGTGATATTTTCAACTCAGTATCTCAGAAATGGTGGAAAACAGACAATGATCCTGAAACAGAGTTTCAACCGATTGTTTCCGGGATTTCTGATATATTGAGTTGCAAATTTTGCAAAAAATCACAATTTACGATTCAAATTTTCCCGTGCTAACCACTCGAAATTGTAGGGGGGGGGGGAGAACAATTTTTCTTAATTTGTTCTGTCCAAAATATGTTTTCCTTTCAAAACATAGAGCCAGAACATAGATTTCCTTTCAAAAAATTCAAGTGGACCCTGATATGGGCAGTGTGCCCACTTTGGATAGAAAACTGGTTATACAGTTTTTAGCCGCCTTCAAATTCATAGAATACGTATTTCGCCGATTTTCAATCCGCGACGCGGTTTGTGAGATACTCAGGTGGAAAGTTAAAAAAAACACCCGGTATAGATCTGACATATTAATTCCGCCATTTTGAATTTTTATTTTTATAATATCTACTGACCAACAACTTATCTTCAAGGATATTAACCTAATGATTTAATTTATGAATTAAATAAGCACCTGCTACTCATAACTGAGAATTATTACTTTGAATTATATTCGAAAAAAATCCAATGGTACTCAAATTTTTAAAGCTGATATTGTTTTTATTTTGTAAAATTTATGATTTGAAAATATACTTTTGTAATTCTTTGTAACTTTGAACTTGTTATGAACATTCTTTAATTAACAAAACATTCTTATATGAAAATAAATTTATTTCATTATTATGTTCTTTTATTATCAATTAATTAAAAGTTAATTAACAGTTTTGAAGAAGTTCCCTCTTTTCCGTAATAAAAAATTTAATTCAAACTCGCTGTTGATATAAAAGAAGATTTAAATAAATTCTAGAAAAATAATTCATGATTTGTTACGAATAGCAATATGTTTTGAAACCAAATTTCAATTCTATAACTTGCGTAATTATATTAAAATTACAAGATATAAAAAGTATATAAGAACATTATATTTCTAATACTATTTGGGATTACTTATAGATTTTTGTATTCATTACGAGGGCGGTTCAATAAGTACCCATGTAAGAAATGAAGACACCGTTTTTTCAAAAAATTATTTTTTTATTTTTCATCATACGAGTAGTCCCCTTTTAGAAAGATACATTTCTCCCAACGTTCTTGCTATTTTTTTAAGCCCTTCAAAAAAAAAGGATTTTTCGAACTCTCCAAAATAAACCTCTGTGTCGGCGATGACTTCCTCGTTTGTGCAAAATTTTTTTCCCGCGAGCCATTTCTTCGTGTTAGGGAACAAGTAGTCGCAGGGAACCAGATCGGGTGAATATGGGGAGTGCGGCAGCAATTGATAACGCAATTCATGCAGTTTGGTGACGACAACTCCAGATGAATGTGCTAGTGCGTTATCGTTAAGACGCTTTTTCTTGAACACCTTTTTTTCACCAAATGTGACCCTGTTTCCTTCGATTTTTCGTCAAAGCGGTCCAATAAATCACTGTAGTATTGTCTAGTGATCGTTCTTCCTTTTTCTAAAACGACCATCGACCTTTCCGACCGATGGGACCGTCTTCGACTTCTTTGAACCAGATTCACCGGCGATAAAAACCTTCGTTTTGATTATTACTTAGTTGCTGGCGTGTAATGATGAATCCAGGTTTCATCAACGGTGATAACTCGACGCAAAAAGTCCTTCGAATCTCGCTTAAATTGTTCCAAACACTGTTTCGAAGTTCACAGCCACTTCCGCTTGTTGTCTATCGTGAGCAATCACGGCACCCATCGGGCCGAAAATTTTTTCATAGCCAACTTATGTAAAATATTACTATCAATCAGCCTGAAATTTGTCTTAGCGTCGTTTGATAGATGGCAGCAAACAATAATAACACTAGCTTCCCTAAGGAACGACCTCTGTCTTCAAACACGGGTACTTATTGAACCGCCCTCGTATTCTCGAGAAGTCCAGAAAATAAATGAAGTTGCTCAAAAAAGAAAAAATATGTATCAGCTTCGCTTAATCCTTCAGTGATCCTAAGTGTTTCAAATGGATTTTGTATTGCAAACTTGCATGTATACATATACAAAAAACTCACTTCAGACCGAAAATGTTTAAACTTGTTTTTTAAACAAAATATTTAAACTTCTTGTTCGAAGATAATGGGAACGTATTTCTCCGACTTCAACTACATCTTGCTCTATTGGTCTTTGAATTAGACGATGTTTTACTGCTAAAAGTCTAAGCACCGAATTAAATTTAATAATATCATAAATAAAAATTTATCATTGTGAATAGATAGTGATGAAAATAGAGTATATGCTTCGTAACCCATTATTGGACACTTAAACAGAAACGTTATAGCAATATACTAAAATAAATCGTTCCACTGATGCAAAATTAATTTACCTTATTGGTGTATAAATAAATTATAATAACACTTTTTATATTACCAACAATCAATACTGTTTCTTACTTATAGGAGTAATTAGGAAGAATTTCTGAATTTAAATTTGCATAGGTATCTGAATACATAAAAAATGAGATTCGATCAAAAGGGGTACTACTCTTCTATAATGCCACCTCACGCGAAAAAAGATAAAAAAAGGGATCAAGGGGATCAAGTACAATATACTGATTATAATTATGACACACGTCAATGTTGAGATTTATTCCGTTGGGCTCATAAGACGCAAACAAAAACTATATAAATTATTTGTTAACTTTTACTTAATATTTTTCTCTATCTACTCCTATAAATAAGTGAAAAAGTTTTACTATATAGATCTAAATAAAATCAAACTAAGGTGCATTGAATCGTGAGGCCTTCGTTCTACCGACCGAACAAACGTAGACTTCGACTACTTGGACATCGCAGTCCGAAAAAATAATTTTCTAGATTTATAGCAAGGCATTGCGGTATGTAATGTCAAGGAGATTGGAATACTAACTGAGTAATTAGAAAAGGCTTTTTAATTATTTTAAACAATTTCTTATTATGCGACAAGTCTAATATGCGAAGCCTTGTAACAATGTACTCTACTGCTTCGTTTTATACAGGAATTCTATTTGATTAATTATCAATAAGAATTTAAAAAAAAATTAAATTAAATAACTTTTCTAGAGCAATTCGATCGTCTTATACTTTTATTCAAATCTTAACACCAGACCACAAATAGCCGTTCATTTTGATAATAATAAGATTTACTTTCTTTCAAATACTTTAAGCCTGATTTTATTTTTTATTTGTATTATTACTTATAATATTTTTCATTTTGCTTTTATTTTTTATTTTAATTTTAAAAATTCGCCTCATGGCGTTTACATTTTTAGGGTAATTCATAAAATTTAGTTTAATTAAAAATTTAAAGCTTTAATGCGATAATTTCTAAACGTAATAAAAACACAACAGTCATTATAAAATAAGCATTTCTAAATATTGTCAAAAACGATAGCATGTATTTAGTTGGTGAAGTGCATTTATATATCAAATTCGTGTATTCTTAAATCGTATTAACAGTAATTATTATTATAATATTGCACTTATGTCATTAAATGCATCATTGTAAAGAATTTTGCCTTAGAAGACTCTCATCATCTTACAACTAAGTTATTGTTATTTGTGATTCGAGATTCATACAAACGTTTCCACCTGATTAATCACTTGTGCTAGCTAAATTTTTATTACTTATTGCGACTGAGAAGTAAACGAGAGTATATGTAATATACTCTTAGTTTATTTCTATTTATACATAAATAAAAACAAGATTAAGTAAACCAAAGATTATCGGATGCCATTCGCACGTTAGCTTATATAGCATGGAGACGTTATATTTTATATATGTTAATATAAGAGATCTTTGCAAGGTTTTTGGTCTTCTATAAGATAGAATGCAGGATATGGCTTTCCGAAGAATTATCCAAGCAGCAATATAGTTTAAATTGTTCATAAAAATGATGCAAATCTGATGATAACATTAGGTTATTGACTTCACGTGATAATATTTGAACATATCCAGTTTGAAAAACACAACATGTTCATAACATGAATGACGATGGAAAATTAAAAAAAAAAACCGAAGAAAAGTTGTAAAATAAGAAAAATATGTAAAACAATAACTCAAAGCATTTAAATATACTCTTTCAAATATAGGTAACAGGATTTCAATTATTTGATTACGTGTAAAATCTGAAAATATGGTAGTGATAATCAAAAAATCTACTTTTAAAAAATGTTGAAAACAAGCTTTTCGTGGTAATCATGCTATATATTATATTATATGTTATATTGTTTATATTTATATTATCTTCGGTCGATATTCGAAGAGTGTGACCTTTTATTACTTTCAATACTGTAACCGTATAGAATTCGTTATGTTACGCAGCGAGTGCAGGAACGCCACGGCAATGTAACGCTTTTTGGACTTCACGAAATCATTCAAGTGCGGGCAGTTAGAGAAAAAAATTCCTTTGTCATAATACACCATCGTATAATCTTATTCAGTTGACTTGAAACGATCGTCTACTTTTTACTCCTGAAGGTGTGTTGTGAAGTCACCCGCGAATCACCACCTGGAGTAAGGGTGCGAATGCCCGGAATGGGATTTTTGAAGTGAACAAATTTTTATGTGGAGTTGCTAGCGACTCATCACCTAATTTTCACATCACTCATCACCGAATTCTCGAATACCAGCGCGAGGGCCCCTAGTGTGATTTATTCTTGGCCTACGGTGTCAACCTCTAGGGTTCTGCAGCCTGACAAGGCTAGTGTAGAGACCCCTCCCCGCCCTTTTTTTAAAATCTTAATATAATACTTTTAATATATAATTCAAGTTAATATATAATTTAATATATAATACTTTTATATATAATTCAAGTTAATAAAAAATGATAAATGTTGTCTAAATTACTTGACTTCATCTTCTACTTATTCTTAATACCTTGTTCCAAAATATCCACATTCTTAAAATCACAAGAATGCAAGAATACAAGAATGCAATGTAAAAATTACATTTTTTTAAATTTTTAATAATTCTTTCAGATAACCCTCTAACATATGGTAAAACAATAACAACACCCGTATTAAGTTGAACTCTTACACTCTCATCAATCATTTTATTTATAATTAAATTGAATAATTATTCTTAATAAATGTTTCTCTTACTATCTGTAAATTGCTGTTTAAAATCTTTCTGTAATAATTTGATGGCTCGGTTAATGACATCTTTCAGTGTCGCATCTTATTTCCGAATTGGTGGTGTGAATTAAAATAAAAAAATACCAGATCATGTAGGCTTTCTATACCAATCAAGTTTTACCCTATTATTATCAACTCTCATGAAATTAATGTCCAAAAATTCAATTGATTATTGATTTCGCTTTCTTTTGTAAATTTAATTCTATCATGTATAGAATTAAGAACTTCCACCATTTCGTCTGCAAAACTTTCAAATAATTATCAATACAAATATTTATTAGAGCATTTAAAATAGTCGACATAAGTACAATAAACACTTTATTGTGCATTTCTCTGCTATAATATTTATCTACATTTACTATCACGGTTATTTTAACGAGCTAGATAGTTCTTTTATTGTAAAATTATTATAAAAATCTGATAAACGTTCATTCTAAACTGTTACCATTTACAATAATTATAATTAATCAATGAATAGAAACATAAAATTTACATTAGATCTTTTGCTGACATATTTATTTTAATTTTCATCATAAAATTGCATATAATTTTTTACTTTATTTTTTCATAGACTCTAACGCCAGGAACAGGATGT
The DNA here is from genome assembly GCA_018907035.1 of Sycobia sp. Sy_11. Taxonomy (NCBI): domain Eukaryota; kingdom Metazoa; phylum Arthropoda; class Insecta; order Hymenoptera; family Epichrysomallidae; genus Sycobia; species Sycobia sp. Sy_11. The sequence continues at coordinate 1,355,837 of JACCIC010000101.1, forward strand.
TCATCCCGGACGCATTAATTATTTAAGAATTAAAATATTTCTTCAGATAATAAATTTCAGAAAATATATATAAAAACTATCTTTACATTCATTTTTTAATTCATTACGACATTCCAAACAGTTACGATTCTCTTTGAACAAATTGTTAATTTAATAAAATTTTATGTTAAAAACTGCACATATAATAACTAGACATAAAATATATCAATTAAAAATGTAACTGAGAATTTTATTATTGATTATTTTATTGATTAATTTATTGATTAATTATTATTGATCATTTATGAATACAAACGAATTAAGTATTTCTAAAGAAAGTAGAAAGTGAATTGGAAATATTACTAGCTAATTTCCTGTAAAAATAATATTACCAGTTTTGAAAACATTTATTCATTTATAAATATATTTATAATTCTGAAACAATGTAAGGTTTATTGTGAAAAGTTATTAGAATGCTTGTACATTGACTAGTAGAAATCAATAAACTTGCCCTTAAAAAAGGCGCCCAAATCTTCTAAATAGAGATTACGTCTGATCTTTCAGATCAAGTAACCTAAAGAAGGATTGATTGCCTTTCACAAAGATCCGGGCACTATTTAGAGTCAATGCACACAGAGTTTTTTTCCTAGAGAAAAGTTGTGGACCAGTACGCTAAAGCTAACGCTGTGAAAATCTTTTATAACTCGTGTGATGCGCTGTGATGTGATGTGCCCGCCAAAATAATTAGAATATATATAATAGTAATATATCCTTAGTTTAAAAAACATAGATGTTTAAACAATTTGAATAGTCTTGCTGTTATCTTGTGATGGGCTGAAACGATTTCACGCGGAAGCGCTTCGACTTGTGAGAGTAAGCGAGATAAAACTTAATCATTTTTCTATTCATTCTGAGAAGCCAAATTGTTTGAATTCTTGCATTTCGTTTAGAGAATAATATGAGACCTTGAAAAATAGTAATTGTTAATAGTTTTGTCATAATAGAATAAATTAATTGCAGAATTCCTTTGGATTTTGAAGAGGCAAGATGCCAATCAAGGCTATTCAAAAGATCGGATAACTGCGAAAATTTTTATTGCATGTTTTAATTTATGTTTAATCTAAAATTAGTATATATGTTAAAATCATAACATATAATAAATAGTTCAAAAAGAAAATGTTTCATTTACAAAAAGAAAATTTATTTTAAAAAATGGCTATTCAAACAACGTCATGAAATATTTTATTTATATAATATATTTCTTTACTAAAGCTCAAAAAAGTTATTTTATTGATTCTAATAAATATTTAATTAAGGACTATTTCGACAAATATTTATTTGAATTGAACGAGGAATTGAATAAAACGTTCTTCAAAGAATTTCAATTAGTTTTATTTCTCAGAATTGCCAATGATATTTTCTAATTAACAAGAAACTCAAATAGAATATTTATATACGAAATATATTTACATAAATAATAATATTTTTTATAAAAGAATTAGTAGAAATTAAATGAGCATTGAAACAAGAGAGCTTAAGAAATTAACCTCGAATTCAGGAACGTATTATGATTTACATTTTAGTATATTTTTAAGATATATACATGAAGGTTTAATTATTTATTTCATCATTGTTATACATAAAAATACTTTATATAATAATTTTGATGACTAGCGGTAGATATTCCCACTCCCGTGACTTACGTAAATTCATTATTACACCGTGAAATAATGAACCAATTAGTCACACAAACGCGTGCGTTAAGCGCGGGTTTAGGTCACGGAGTGCTATAAAAGTATATTAATATATCTTATCTGCACGAGAAATATTAGCATTCGTGAGGATAATCTATGATATACGCTCAATTGATAATTTGGAAAATGTAAAGGGTAAAACTATAAAACGGTCGCTCGCCGAGCGGATCTGATAGGCCAGTCATTTTTTATATTCTTGCGAATGAGCACAATTTTTTCCGCGTGTCAGCATATGTGACACTACCTGTAGAAACAAATCACAGATTTTCTGTCTCTGCAAATACTGACTCTAGTTTGGTTGACTTTCACAGCACATTCAATAAGAATTTCAAAATGTTTAGAATTAGATAACAGTTTATATAATAAGACTTAAATGGATTTCATCAATGAAATCGATTGATTTTTTAAACTGTATTCAATTTCTGTGTATTCTTGAAGTATTTAGTTTGAGTTTAAGCAGCTTTCATTCTATCCAATATTTGAGGCATTGATATAGTACGTATTATACCGTGATTAGAATTTTGCACTTGTCGCATTCTTCTTTATTGATTTTGATTTTTGATTTAACACACATCATATTTTCTGTCATCATTTGACTTCTTTGAATAATTTGAAATTTCATTTAATAATTATTGTTAAAGATAATGATTACAGTTTTATAACTTGACAAAAGTTTTTTAATTTACTTCATAGTTTATAATGGAATATGTTAATGTCGATTTTTTAATATAATTTTATTAGTAGAATTTTTCGGAAACTCCCTTTCGTACTCAAAAATTAATCTGTGTTAGAAAATTCTTCCGTATAGCTCTATTATTCATCTACATGCATAATTTATTTTATCCTTCTTCGCAATAATTGAGTATTCTCTATAAATGAGTTAAGATGACCCCTGTTCAGGTATTTCCATTGTTTGTGCTTTAAGATTTAACGAAATTCGTTTCTTTCAAACATTTTTATACGGCATATAAATAAAAATTGTTTATGAAACTAGCACTCGTTACGTATATAATCAAATTATCAGTAGAATTTAATTATAAGTAAATTAGTAGAATGATTTACTTTAAGTATAAAATTCTCTATATTTCAATGAAACATAAACACGCGCGCGCACAAACACACTCCTGCTAATAATGAATAATGATAATAACTGTTAATTTTTAAATTCATACTAATCAATAATAATGAATACTGATTGAAGATTTGATTTTTATTTTAATTAATCGTAAGAGCTTGAACAAACTTTCATAATATTCAAAAAACATTATGCAACGAAGTCCAAGCTAATTAAAATAAACGAATTCGCTTAAGATTCGGATGAAAAATTTAAATATTAAGCTATGGAAAGAACAATTAAATAGTCACTCGTCCTAAATCATTTACATTTATGGATCGTCTAGGAAAATAGTTAATTTAGTGTAGAAGTTGTAGAAGTTGATTATTTACTTCATGAGACTTATCCCCTTCGCCATATGAACCGATTTCCGAAATTTTGGGCCTAGGTCATAAATTTTAACAAAATGTGTGGTTACGCGATCATAGAGGTAATAATTTTCAATTTGTCAAAATTTTGACTTAAATCAATCAAAAATAACCAATATTGTTAAGACCTAAACGTAATCACTGTGCAAAGGAATTGCACGGGATCACTTTCGTTGCCATAAAATTTTATTTTGCCTCGATAGAGCAGTCTTGACAAGTAGAAATAATATGATGCTACAGAAAATAAAGGGACAGCGATAATCTTCAAAACTCAATTCAAAATTAAATGAAGTGCAAAACTTCAAGCCTTCAAGACCAATTAGATCCACGAGCGCGAGTCCCTCCTACGCCTGATTAGTGAAGAGACAATTACCATTCGCTTTCCTCTTGAGAGGAAGGGACGCCTACAATTATTTCAGAACAGTGCCACCAACAGACAGTGAACTCAGGCTTCTGCTTATTTTAACAAATTGCGTTTCGTTGAAAATTAATATTGCTACTGTAGTACAATTTCTGTACAGGAAATATTACGTGAGTAAGTGGCTTCGATACCGACAGAAATCGTTAAAAACTAATTAAAACGTTCAATAGCCAGCCGAAAAAATAATTACGTTTGAAAGTAAATAAATTATGAAATCATGTTTTAAAATAAATTAAAAAAAACAAATGGAATAAAATACTTTTAAAATATTAGTCTAATTTTTTCAATGATTTCAATAATTCCAACAATACTGATTGATCAAATAAAAGCAATTGTCACGTTCTAAAAATTAAATGAGAATTTCCAAAACTTCTAGAAAAAATAATCAAATTGATATTATTCGTTTAAATTCCTTAATGAAATATGTAAATCATATCTTAAATCAACAATGAAATTGAAAAAATAAAACATTAGAAAATATAAGAAAAATCATTAATATCGGCTATGGTATTATAGCTAAGAAATTTATATCTTCATAAATAGATATAAATCATGAATATATAATTTAACAAGATAATCTGCAAAAATTAGAATCATGAACATAATCCTCCGAATAACGCCAAAGAAATTATTGAAATTCAAGCTGAGTAAGACTTAACAGAAATAATGAAAAACTACATATTTCATAGAAATTTGTTATCTAATTCCATTAGCAAAAGTATGAATTACTAATTATAAGATAAAAATCAGGCCACAATTATTGCCAAACGAATCTTTAATAAAAAAAATCAACAACAAAAAATAGATTTTTAAGTAGCATTTATAATTATTAATATAAAATTATAGAGAATATAAAAAAATCTGATCGGTTTAAAATGTAAAATAATCTTAACCCGTGAAAAATTCAGTAATGTATCGAAAATGCCTTATAATGTTTTGTAATCAGATATATGAATGATATCGAATACAAATATATTAACAGTAGAAATATTTTTATAGGATTTTGTTATTTTTGATACTAATAGTATTATAAAAAAAAAAAATGTATCAAAGCACCCGGTCGCGCGCTGAATGCAAGTAAATTTGACTAACAGAGTTATTGTGTGTAAGGCAGGCTTGGCAATACGCGTAAGCAGCCTGCTTATAGATGATAAAGTAAGGGGATTCCAGCATATGGATTTTCTCGATTATAAATAAAAGGAAATTCTAGGCATTCCCACTTACTGAAAGTATGATATGAAGTGATCATATCGAATATATACGAAAAATGCAATCAGCAATTTTACGTATAATTAAACATATATTTATTTATATGGACTGCAACTTTCGACGTTCTGAAATTATTATTTCAATATCTCATAGATATGTATAACAATCGATATCAGCAACACATACAGAAGAAATGAGAGTGCGGGAGTATAAATGTGGTTGCATGCGGTTTGATGCCTAGTCATACTATGGGTAGCACGTAGAAAACTCCATGATATTAAATTAATAAATATTTTTATTGGTCTTACAGTCTTAATACTATAATATATTATACTAATATATGACTGTCATTACATCTCACATAATCGACATAAGTACAATTTTTTATTTTTAACTCCATGATATTGTAGTAATAATTACAAATATGTTAGAATGAGTATAAGCATCCGGTTAAACGTGATATACGACAACTTATATATATATATATATATATATATATATTGCTTTACTCTGTAATATATTGTCATTAATTTTTAGAATTACTAAGTAGACATAATTTTCATAATAACCACTTCTGCAATTTACTTATGAACATTAATAATTATAAAAGAGATCTCATATTCTTATAGAAGTATGAATGTAAATGCTTGTACTTTTAGGATAAAATGAAATACAATGTTTATTACGGAAATGCCACTAAAGCTTTTATTAAATATTGTTATGGAATATCTTTTTCGAGCAGTAGACTGACAATACTTAGCCTACATAATTTCATTACGTTTCTCGAGAGACAACGAGAAGTGAAAACTTTTTAACTGTAGTTTAGTAACTTAACTATAACATAACATAAAAGAGATTAAGAGTTCACTATAAAATTATCTATGTTTCTTGTTTATTTTTACATAGCTATACTTTGAAATAAAAATTTATAAGAAATTACTTTTCAGTGACAATGGAAGATGAAAGTTGATTATTTAACGATGCCGAATTATCGATCGAATACTGTCAAGACGAAAAATTAACATTTAAAATGTTGCGTAAAACTAATAAAAAAGTAAGAAAAAAAACAATCAAAGAAAATAGAACGTTTATTCTAGTTAAATATGCTTTCGGAATCAATTTTCATTTTACTTTAAAAATGCATTATTAATTGAAAATTGCGATCTACTTTTCAAATCAACTTTCGTAATATTTGATTATTAAAATTGGTATTTAAAAAAACGTAACTTAAAAAGTTTTTTATGTGCAATAACAATATGAGTTAGCCTCAATAATTGTAATCTCTTTGATTACTTCACCATACGTTCTAGTTTATAAACCTAGAAAGAAATAATAAAATCATAATATTATAACAAGAAATTCGATAAAATCTATTTAATAGCTTTCCTACGAAAGCAACAATGGTTCTGTTGGCAAAAGACGAGATCAGTATAAATGACATTCTTCCCAATTCGCTTCGAGCACGCTTGGAGCTTATTGAAGCCTGACCCGCTTTGTACGTCTCGAGGCGACGACAGCACGAAATTTCACGAATGCGCTAGTGAAAGTTCTGTTATCCCGGCCTCAAAGTTACTTAAAAGTTGTTCACTTAAATATTTTCAAAATATTCCTCAAGCTAAGGAATAATTAAATTTCATTGCCTTACGTAAATCATTAGAGGCTAGTATTTACCTAAGTAAATATTTGCTATTGTAAAGCCTAACATAAATACCATATTTTTTATTATTTTCTACGTTCATCTCGACTTATTTTTTAACAATGCCTGGTTTATTTGCCATTCGTTTATGTAATTTAATCATTGATTTTATACCCCTTAACCAGGCACTTTGATCGTAAGGGATAGTTACTTTATATGTTTCTAAAGAACAAATTATGGCTCAGTCGAAAAACTGACCAGGTATCTCTTTATTGATTATCAATGTTCAAAAATTCCAAATGTCTGATCCTGTTACTAAATATTTTTATTGTCATAAACAGGTACAAAACAGTGTTTCATTTACATAGGAAACATGAACAAAAGTAATGACCCATTGTCGAACAGTTCAGTATTCAGTTGGCATTCTTGGTATAAAAATTCTCTCCCTTTTCACCAGTGCCGGTTTATTTTTAATTATGAAAGATATACAATACATACATTTTAGTACTATTTATTCTACTATGAATTAATAAAATTTTACATGAATGATTATAAATAAATTTTTTTGTATATTGCTTTTTCAATTTATTGCATTTTTTTATAATAATGAACGACTATGCATATATTAAGGCGCATAAAACGAGCGATATTTATAATATACATTTTTCAAATAGTTTTTCATCAATTTAAATAAAAAATTCTCAAAATTTCTTCAATTAATATGAAAGTAATTGAAGAACTATATACTATTTTCTCTAATTTGAGTATTCTTTTTGTATTTTTAAATAACTGTCTTATATATAGAATATTGAGCCAATCACTACGAAATGATTTTGACGATAATTAACACATTCGATAACATTTATATACGAGAGCTTTGCTAACTTTACTCTAGTATTAAATTAACACTTGATAAAATATTCTCCATCGCTAAACAATAATGTTATATATCAAATTTTTTATTTGAGACTAATCGTTCCACAAACATTTAGAAAGTTAAATAAGCAATCACACAAATAAAGAAATTTCTTTAGAAAAAGTCCATGGATATTATATAAAATTGAACTACTTTTCATCCCGTAATCTATTGTTATACTAACTAGTATTATTATTAATAAGAAAGTATAGAAAATATAAATGAATAATACTATAGCAATTGAAGTTAAATAAGAGTAATATTGTTAATTGAATGTCTATTACTGAAATTATTAATAATAAGTAAGTTTATTACAAAGCCAACGATCTCCATGTCTACTTATTTGCTAGAACTCGGAGAATCGTTTGTGCCATGAAAAATATTTTACATTTTATTTATTAAACATTTATCTATTAAACTCTATAACAGAATGCAAAAGTGATTTAAACAACAAAAATTGATTCGGATTCTTATTAAAATATAAACTTTTTAGAGAGAGAACAAAACAAAAGGAAATACAATCAACTGAAACCGTGAAACACCGACCGGGTATCTGTACGAAAAACAAAGTGAAGAACAAAAGCGGCAAAATGTATTGAAGATAAAGTCAAAGTTCCGTCTTTCGAGCGAGCACCCGTTTACCGAACGCGTTATCGCGCTGCGCCCTTTCAAAAGTCTCCGCCCGTGCGTATAATAAAAAGGTTTGCCTTTAAAGCCGCGATATCCAGAGACAATGTACCAACTTGTACTCCGGACCGCCCCCGCGTATGTACACGTGCGACAACCAGAAACTTTGCTTATAAATTACACCGATCCCTCTCCCGCACAAACTCGAACGAGCCTCCACGATGAATTCCAATTTCCGATTCCGTGTTTGCCGCGAGTGCGCCCAGCTTCAACCCCACTCTCCGTGTAATGTAGCTGGACAAATAATTGCTATTTTTCCAATATGTGAGATCGTTTTATAAACGGAGAAATGCCGAAGATGAGAGTTGGCTTAAATAAATTTCAATTATTATAAGACTTTATAAGAAATACAACAAAAAACAATTTTATAAAATATAAAATGTTACTGGCATACAATTTTTTCCGGTGCATTAGATATTACGTAGGCATCGGTATAATGAATAAATTTAAAAGGAGTCGAAAAAAGTGGCATCTGGAGTAAATTGGCCAGCAGACCATAATATCAGGGCCTGGTTCAACGCCCTAAAACGAATGTGGGTTCCGCAGAAAGGTATGGTATCCCTTTTAAGGAAACTATAAGACATATACTATACTATGCTATACTATACAATACATATATTATATACTATACTATATAATATATGTATAATATACATATTTATATATTTTACTATACATATTCTTAGACAGCCATGAAAGGTCCTTTTCAGAGCAATTCAAGAAATTTGAAGTACAGCGATACATTAATATTTCAAGATCGCACAAGAAAAATATACTTATTACTTCCGTACACACATAGAGACACATGTATATACAAAGTAAAAAAAATTCAAATTTACTCCATTGGAACTCCAATTCTCATCCGGTACCGTATACTCAACACACCTTAAGCAATCGTAATATGAATTACTATAAGATTGCCTACGGGTAGGACAGCCCTATATTTTTTCTGATCGAGCACCGATTCTCTATCTACTGAACTGCCTATATATATATATAGGATTTGCGTCATATAACAGCAAATAAAAACAATGATTTGCTTGTTCAATCTACTGATAATATACAATAGAGTTTTTATACAATTTGAACCTCGTTTATGTTACTCTTATAAATACCAAAATAACAAATTATAAGTTACTTTTCCTCATTAACTCTATAATATTACTGAAATGTTTAAATAACACGATTTTTACTTCAAAAGATAATATTATAGAATTTAAGAAAACTATTTTAATTCACATTTTATAATATAATTTAAATAAGAGCTGCATTAAATGATGTTATAATTAAATCTCAAATACGATGGAAACCAATTGCGGATTACAAATTGTAATAAGAAAAATTGAGCTTCATCCTCGTGATATAAATTGATGATGTGCACAGTAGCTAGTCCTAACGCGCAAAAATTCCTAAGCCATATTAAAATGTTGTTTTTAGCACTTGCATAAAGGTTTAAGTGCGTGTATCTATATCAATTCGTGCTTTAATATCTCAAATGATTTTTTTCTCGATTTACCAATATAATATATGGCAAAATTAGAAAATTGAAGTTAATATTATTCATAATGTGAACATTTATTTTATCTGGGACTAGATCAGAATTAATTAACGTTAATTTTCCAATTTCACCACAAATTATATTTTACATCAATGTTCTTAGAGGCTTACGATGGCTCGATCGCTAGAGCGAAGGATTAGTGATGCGGGTATTCCAGTTAAAGTCCCGGTCTGAATCCCGGCGGATTGACACAACCATTGATGTAACAATTTACATTTGCTCTGTTTACAAATACATCGCACATCTCCGTCGCTGAATAACACCGATATTCGGAAGTAGAATTAGAGCGACGTTAAATAATAAGAAAAAAAAAATTTATATGTTTCAGTACTGTATTTATTTACAGATTATTTAATTGATTATATATATCTACATAGGTAAAATGCAAAAAGAAATAATTTAAGATACGATATTAATATTAATACATAGATTGATTCAGACACATGTTTTTAAAATTATATGTTATGAACCAACATAATATATTAATCTTATTATGTTTGTGATGTAAATTTGTGAGCATTCGGACTAGCCACTTTGTATATCATATACTTATGTATCCTAAATATGACAATGTAAATTTTCCTTATTACACTCTGTGGTGTGGCCCACAGTTGGGACACTCTTCTTGTAAAAAAATTTTTATGACATTAAGTTAAATAGGAATTGTTATCCAAATGAAAGTTATAAACAGAAATCTGATCGTTATTATAGTCTATAACTTTTTAAAAATTTCCATCCTATTTTCAAGTTTCAAATATAAATTTGAAAAATAGGTATATGCTGTCAAAAATTCATAATGTTATATATATATATATATATATATATATATATATATATATATATATATATGGTAGTGCACTACGCACACACCTGATCCCAAAGGTGACGAATGCACCAACGAATCGAAGTATATGCGCCCGAAACGACTTGGCGCGAGTGCGTTCACAAACTGAAATGCAAACGACAGCGAGAAGAGAGGAGGGAGGGGGTTCACGAGACTCCTAGCGATTGAGTACGAAATTACATCTGCGCACCCAGATGAATCATATATGTTAAATTGGAAACGATCGATGAGGCAAATTTTTTGCTATTTTAGAAATAAAAATTTATTGATTATAAAAAACGAAAATTATTCTTTTTGAAATTCTTGTAGCGTAAATTCGACGTAAATGTGCTTTAAATCGATCACTTAATAATTAAAAATACACTGTCTATCTATACAGACTAGAGTTAGATGGTCTTCTGCACAATGATTCTAACTGGTGAAATATGAATAAATCTATACCAAATTGACTACTGTTGCATGCAGTTAAAATTTTAACATATTCTCATATGTCAGACCTATTCGCATACTATATTTAGTCTTCGAGAAGTAAAATATACATGGATATTATGACGTAATCGATTTTACACGTACAAATTTTTTCTACTGACTTCGGAATAGAAAAACGTTCACAATTCGGACCGTGTACTTTTTACTCATTTGCTCAGAATTTATATTATTTTAGTATTTTGGGTGATTATTTTTTTTAATGAAAAAATATGAACCTCCCTTCCATGTTCGCATTTTAATTTAGCAAAGACTTCTCCAGTATCAGGATGGCAATTGAATTTCTAATATAGAAGATATATTCTATATATTCACAAAAAATCTGTCGATTTTGAAAAAACATACGAAGGAAGATAGTAGCTTGGCCAACATTACACAAACAAGATAAATCATACTATGCAATAATTGATATTAGCTTTATATTAATAGAATTTCTTTAAAATCATGAATAAATCAACAATGATGCAATGCTCCAGTTGTGCAGGAGAAGAAAAATTGGAACAGTTGAAAAAGAAACTTATTTCATACTACCCAAATTAAAAACAATTTTATTTTATATTATTATTGAATTTAGATATTATTTTCGAGCTGTCGCTATTTTTTAAGATTAAATGTGGATAAAAGTTTACAAAATAATGTAAAAGATTAAATATTATGGAACAAACGTATAATTCTTTTCACATTTCTATCATTATTTTAGTAAATTGTCAGAACTAAACCAATTTCATATTTGTTCCAAAAGTTTCCATAAAACTACTTTTTAATATGCCTAATTTATTGCCAGTTTTTTAATTTCACAAATTATTAAATCGCGAATTAAATAAAGTGTTCTTTAGGAAAATAACATCAATTTTTACATTTTGGATCACTGCGTAGATCGTTAAATAGGCTAAATCTAGTGATACGTTTTCTATTGCTTATTAAAAATCCAAATTTTACTTCTAAATTTTATAGGTAAATATCGAAAATTAATTCTCATTACAATCTAGGGTAAAATTGAGGAAATATATGTTAAAAATATCGACGTTAAAAACATACACAAAAAATTTGAAATAACTTAATAAGTAAATACGAAGCTTATTTCAAATTATTAAAAATGCGAGATTCTTTTTAAAAATTAATTTAATTTTCAAAAATCATTCTGCAAATATCATCATGAAGTCGACGCTAATTTGAAAATATTAATCTGAATAAATAAAATTCGACTCAATTTTTAATTAGTACTAATTATTATTGTATTTATAATCAGACTACATTATTATAATTGAATTTGACATCAACTTCAAGAAGAAATTTGTAAAATATCTTTTTAACATTAATTTCATTATTTTTTAAATAAAGATTTACTTAACGGTGTTGTACAAGTATTAATTTTTGATTTTTTAAAATTTAACTTACATTTTTTAAACGATTTCATACTTCTTACTACAGTTTTTAATATCGGCATTTTGAAATTAATTTTATCAGTAAACTACGAAAGTAACTATACTAGTAGCATATTTTACAGACGAGTTCTTTTTTTAAATTTATTTTTTACAATACTGAACCGTTTATTGACTGAAACAGTCGTATTTTCCACCAATCAATTTAACTTTTAAAAATGTTTCAAAGCTTTTCTTAAGATCGATTTGCTGTATTTATAAACACTTCCAACTTTTAAATCCATAATCGGAAAGCACACATTTGAATATCACAACATTCAAATCTCATTATTACAAGCTTTGATTTAGGCTGCTTACCCTAAGACTAAGTCCTCTACGTTGTAAAAATTGGCTCATAATGAGCAGCATATTATATAAGCTCGCAGTTCTTCCTCTGATGGGAGACGCATACGCGGAAGCGACGTTTTAGTTGGCGACTGTTGACATATACTCATTGATTTATCCAGACTCAGGTCCACTTTGAAACACACTTATTTATTCCGTGTAAGAACATCTTGCTTGTGCTTTTTATAATATACATTGATATTAATTTCGAAACTGCTTCGCTCGAGGCCAAACGGGAGCTCGCCAATTGAAGTTGACACGGGTATTTCAACATACGAAAGTTCGAGTACAGAAATACTTTAATCGAGAAGTCGGGCGAGGAGTGGGAGATGTATAAGAGTTCAGACTGAGAAAGTCCATGACAGAGACGCTCATGAATGTGCAGACTGTTAGTATAATCTATGATCTTGGTAAATATAGACAATTGTAGACCATCCAAAGTCTGAAGATATTTGAAACTATCACTAAGCTTTGCCGAGTTCTCTATTGATCTTTCTTGTTATATTCGAGCCTCCAGAGCTTACGCTTTTCTAACTTTCAAGCTAATAATATAAATCTTAACGGTATAGCAAAGTTGCAGTGCAAATTTTCTGTATCTTGCGATTTTATTTTTACGTGATAATATGGGCACTGCGTATTGAGGATATTGTAGAGTATGATAATTTATAGAGTCGAATATAGGTCGCCAAAATATCAGGACCGATAATACTAAGTACTTTCAATGTAAATTAGACAATCAAACCGTATTTCTGTAAGTAAAAATATTGCTCTATATGATTGTAAAAAAAAAAAACAAAAAATAAAATTCTGAAGATGAACATTCAATTTCTATAAATATACGCAGTTTTTAACAAACTTTCCTAAGTATTTTGTATATGATGTCATAAAATAACGATTGAAATATACAAAGGTTACAAGAAAACAACGTGTATATATATATATATATATATATATATATATATATATATATATATATATATAATACTCCTTGTTTTCAAAAATGTGTAACTAATAGACGGCCCATAAGCTGTTGACTGAATTTTCCGTGGGTCAGTTGTCTCATATTTTCGAATTAGAATTGCAACTATAATTTTAAAAATCATCATAAAATCGTAGATTGTCGATTACATACTTACAATGAGTTTTCGCTAAAAATCATATTCTGCGTTGGCTAAAAATGCGTTTCGTTTGAAATTTTCCCTTCTTTGATTTTGATTCATTTTTTCTATGCCATTTCGTGCAATTATGTAGTTTTAAATACACAGAAAGAATAACTAAATTGGCATACGAAAGTGTTAGTTAAGAAATCGCGCATGGGTAATCAAATTTATTAACGCTTACCTTTATTTCATTTTTTTTGTGAAAAATATTACTTACAGAGCAAACATATATAAAACAAAGTATACATTTTGTTAAGATCTACAACATGTATTTAGAGCATTTTTTGAAGACTTCATATTGTTATTAGTATCATGGGTTTTATTTAATCTTCATCGTTTCCTTTATGAAATTTACAATTGCGTAATTTTTTTCTTCAATACTCAATACCTTAAGATATATAATAAATAGTTTTAGAATCATATCTTTCTCTAGCTATTTGGAGATCATAAATTGATATCCAGATATTCTTAGTGTTTCTTTTTTCTAAAAACAATTTATAAATGTAAATCCCGTACCGATATCTATCTTTTAATTTTAACCGACCACAACTTGAATTATTGTGCACCAATACAACCACAGCTGGTCAGTTATTAAAGAACAAATTTTGTAAAAAAAAATGTTCAGAATCTATTATTGTATTTTTCTCAACTTTATTCACACGGTGCAGAACTCCGGGTTGTTTTCTTTGAACGAATGAGGATAGAACCCAATAATTAATAATATGAGTTAAAAAAAAAAATTTAACTATACCAATGCAGTATAAAACTATATTAAATTTGATAATGGACAAAAACTTATAATCCATCTAAAACTATAAATTTTATATAAATTTTATTTTGAAAATTCTTTTAGTTAAATGTAACGATTTTTTATAGAACTAATTCTTGATTAGAGTTGAAAAACTTAAATAATAAGATATTTGGTTAGAGTAGATGCATAAATTGCAGTAATAACTTTTAACTAACGTTTATATATATATATATATATATATATATATATATATATATATATATATATATATAACTTACACCTGGGTGTAAGTAAGCTTATGTCCATGAACAAAGAGTTATGTATGTAAATGAAACAATATTATTATTATTATTTTGACCAAGGTAAAGGGATTACCTTGGTGGAAGAATTTTTTTCGTAACACGAATAATAGAGTATATATGCGGCTATAAAAATGCATATACCGGGACATTAAAAAAACATTCAGTGGGGTAAAATAGAATAAATATTATGGAAATATAAAGTTAGATTTCGGAATAATCTTCTTAAAGAAAAAAATTTCTATGTATTGTTTCAAACATTTATATAACATTTAACAATATTAAATATCTGTAAATATATTATTTTCAAGCCATTTTTTTCAATGTATCTATGGCCTTTACTCTATACTTAGCAAATATTAATTTCTAATGCAGACTGCTTCTTCATTATGAGTTTTTAACAACAGAAACAGCGTTGAGCAAACGAAAAAGAAAGTCAGAGAAAAATAAAGGGATGATAAAAGAAGCTAAAAAGAATGGGCGGGGGGTGCAGGCGCGCAGCAGAGGTCGAATTAAGGAAAGCTTATTAAATATGAGATTCTCACCAAATGTATCGGATCGACTTCATCTTCAAGGCCGTGGAGTTTTCCTTACATTTATAGGCCAAAACCTGCTTGACGCTGCTCACGTCCACGGAGGGGAACCTCGACGTCACGTACGCTGAAACACACCATATAAATATATTGTATAATTTCTCCTCGATGCTGCGCGTCTATAAATAGAACTCGACTCTTTTTCACGCCCTATACTCCTGCCTTCGCATTTCATTGTCATGCATGGCATCGGCACTAATCTCGTTACAATGCCTGCGAGTCGCGTCACGGGAAAAGTCACGGCCCTTTTTTTCTCCCCCTTTTTTGTTCGAGACGTGGAGTTCGCGCCCACGCGTGAAAGAATTTCACGTGCGCGCGTATGCGGTGCGAGGGTGGAGCACTTTGTTCGGAAGCTAACTTTCGAAATATACTATTTCGGCGAGGCTCTACCAAAAAGCTCGACACCGACGGTTTTATTGAGCTGTGAAGGGATTACGAACGATACGCACCGACTTCATTTTTATGTCGAAGCGAGAGGTTGAGGCTTAAAATTTTAAATTGATCAATCATCTTCTTAGCCGGCAGCTTATATCTAAGACAAATATTGAATATGACGTGTAATTATACTTAAGCCTGAAATGTCATGCGGATCGAAAGAGATTTCGTATTACTAAAAAAAATAATTAAAATTTTTAACCATTTTCAGAATATTATATTGTATATATATTTATATATAAACATGCGCGCGCGCGTATGTGTGTGTGTGTGGGTGTGGGTGGGTGTGGGTGTGGGCGTTTTATTCAATCATTTTCTTGGACCCATAATCAATGATACATTGCGAACTAGAAATATATTTTCTTTAATACTTATTGTTATAGATTCGAAATTCTGGAACGCAATAATTTATTTCTGAAATTCTTTTTTCATCATATTAAAATACGAAAATACGTGTAAAATATTTCCAATAAAGAGAAAATATTTTGAATAAATTTATTTAAATAAAATTAAAAAAATTACGATACTTTCTATAAAGTTTTATAAGCAAGAAGTCGAAAATTTACTACTAATCTAGTAAAATTGTTCAAAAACTATAATAATTTTTTAGATTTTTAAAATTTATGATCAAATTACTGAACAATATATATATTTTTCTGTGTGAGCATAATAATATATCTTTTTTATACATTAAAACTCGTATTATATGCTCAGCGAATTAAATACTATACTCGCTTTGATTCGATAAATGTTTGTTAATGTTGTATGCATCTTAAGATTGTTCCCTCGAATTTTTCGTTAAAAATATCGGAAAATATTCGCTTGAATTGGTTTACTTATAGAAATCCCTTTATTATCATTATGATGTATAGTTTGACTTGTGTAAAGTGCGTGATAAGCTACTAAAATTCTCGCTGTACATTTCTAGCTCTCTTTGTCGAAAAATTACATCGTTGAGATTTCAATCGAAATTATTTCGCCAATTTTTGATAAAATTGAAAACATGCTTTTCAGTTTTTATTATTTCTTGATAGAGCTGCAAACCATTTATCCTCGAAAGATCAATCGGCTGCAGGAGCTCAATAAGCGTTCGACAATCTCGAGCAATTTCGGATCAGATAAATCCTTCAGTGAGCTCGGGGACACTTCATTCCCGATGCGTAAATCTGCGACTCCTTTTCGCAATACGTATAGGTATAGAAGTCAGCTCTCTTTTTCATGAGTATACGACGACAGCGGCGTAAATCAAACCGATAAGAAAGCTCAGCGCAATAGCGCTGCTTGTTTTCAAAATAAAACTGGACAGTACCTCTCCTTCAGAGGACAGCAATAGATAAACATCAAGCACCTTTTAACGATCGTAGCGATGGTTTCTTTTGTTTAGAAAAGAGACGGGGGTCTTAAAAAAGGCTCAGCGCTTTTAATTAACAGAGGTTGTTCGTTTCATTTTACTTTCTGCTTTGCACTCAAATATTTAATGTATTTAGCAGATAAGGATTGATATGGATAGCAATAAAAATTACTATTAATTAAAGAAAGAACATTGAAAGCAAATAGATGATAGTATTGTAGTTAACAAACGTTTAATCAAAAATGAAGCGAACAAATTATTTGAGAAAGAAGTTTGGTTAATATGGTTATACATATCGAAATTGACAAATAATACAAGGTGAAGAAACCTTCTTACGTATTGCATTCATCCGTAAATGTACTGAAAATGTATATCCCTCAAACTAAAAGTTCCATAAAACAACCAAAATTATTTACTTAATTCGATCAAATATTTTTTATTAATTGAAATATACATTATTAATTAACAGTAAGTATCAATTACTCAGAATTAGTAAATACTCTTTCAATATAATTAGCTATTTGTTAAAAAAATCATAAGTATTTATTTTAAACCTAAAAACTAATAAAAAATTATTTCTGTTTATCAATTTATGTTTACTTTCTTTAAACCGTTCACTTGTTCATTTGTATTTTTATTATTATTAATTATCATTTTGATTTATGAATCTTATATATGTCTCTACAGTTATTCATGTATATTAAATGCATTTAAATACATTTCATTACTATAAATAATACAAATTAATCTGAAAAAAAACCGCAGGTAAAATGTGTTTTATGAAATGCGTTCGAGCCTACGAACTCTGTATTAGAACACAAACGATCTATCCGTCCCCTCTGATTGCTACGTGATTCTTTCGAATCTAAATGTTTAATTTCTATCATAAAGAATTTATGTTAAAAATTTAGTTTTGATTAAATAACTAATTGAAATTATTTTTCCTTTCAAAATTAAAATTGTTTTTCAAATCTAGAAAACTTTGCAAATGCATTTCTTGCATTAAATAAAAATTATTTTTTTAAAAAGGCAGATATTAATAAAGTAGTACTTCAAAACTAAAGGCATATGTTAGTTCATATTTGCTTCATTTTTATTTTAAATTATACAAATATTTGTATCGGTCTAACAGTTTTTATAAAAAAGTGGACTTTAATTATTAGGAAAGCATAATCTGATAGTACCCACCACCAAATTTACCTATGTAATAGAACCTATGTATCTACTACGACTAACGTTTCTTAAACGATTTTAAAGAATAATTCTCTAGGTTTATGTATTTTTCAATAAAATTAATTATTATTTGGTTGGTTTCAATAAATATTATTCAGAAAGTAAAATTCTAGAATTTAAGAAAATATATTCTTAAATAAATACGAAAGACTAAATTTAAGAAATTATTTTATTATTTTAAGAAAACTGATTTTTAGTCATTCAATTTTATAGAAATAGTTTTTTTCAATGTACTAAAAAATTCTGAATGCATCACCTTCGAAATATCTTCAATTTTTTGTATCTGTTGAATTTTATATTATTATACTAAAAATACATTATATGAGGCCTACGATGGCTCGATCGCTAGAGCGAAGGACTAGTAACTTGGTGATCCGAGTTCAAATCCCGGTCTCGTCCGATTGACACAAGCACCGCTGTAATAATTTACATGTGCTTTGTTTACAAATACATCGTAGACCTCCGTCGCTGATTAGCGCCGATATTTGGAAGCATAAATAGAGCGACGTTAAATAACATAAAAAAAAAAAAAAAAAAATACATTATAATAATTTACTTTCAGTCGAACTTGGGACAATCGCAAATAATATGGATTTAATCAATT